>WNWK01001011.1:227500-339778 GCA_009830355.1 Cherax destructor | reverse complement strand
CTAACCTCCCTCCACTAACCTCCCTTCACTAACCCCCTCCACTCCTGCCTCCACAAACCTCCCTTCAAAATTTTTTCCAAAACCTCACCTCCACTCCTAAACTTCCAACCTGCCCTTCAAACCTATCTTAACTAACCTCCCTTCACAAACCCCACCTCCACAACCCTGCCCTTCAAACCTCCCCTTACAATTCCCTTTACCCCATATCCACAAACCTGCCCTTCCCCCTTTATTAAAACCTCACCTCCACAACCCCCTCCTAACCTGCTCCTTCATCCTCACTCCCCTCCTTCACAACCTCACCTTCACAAACCTTCACCTTCCCTTCACTCAACAATCTCTCCACTAACCTCCCTTCACTCCCACCTTCACAAACCCCCTTCCAACCCATCTCCCCTAACCCCCTTCATCCTGCCCCACTCCTTCCCTTCACTAACTTCCTAAAACCCTTCCACAACCTGCCCCCCTGCACCCCCATTCCTCCCCTTCCCAAAACCCCCCTTCCAACCCTCTCAACCAACCTGCCCTTACAACCTCATCTAACAAACCCCCTTCACAACTTCCTCAACAACCTCATTCACTAACCTCCCTCCACTACCCCCCTTCACAACCTGCCCTTCCAAACCTGCACCTCCACTCCTCACCCCACAACCTCACCCTCACCCGGCCCTCCACAACCTGTCAACCCTGACCCAAAACCTCCTAAACAACCTGCCCTAACAATCCCTCCTCCTAACTTTCCTCCCATCTAACCCTCCCTTCACAACCTCCTCCAACCTCACCTAAACTAACCTAATTTCAAACCTGCCCCCCCAAAACCTTCCACAACCCTGCCCCCCCCTACCTCCACAACCTCCCCCCCAACCTCACCTCCCCAACTCCCCCCACTCCCCCCTCAACAACCTGCCCTCAACTCCTCACCTCAACAACCTGCACCCAACTAACCTGCCTAAACAACCTCACCTAAACCCGTTTCCTCCGGGGCACCTCCACTCCCACCTCCACTAACCTCCCTCCATAACCTGCACCTAACAACCTGCACCCCAACCTCCCTCCCCAAACCCTCCACAACCGCCCCCCTCCTGCCCTCCCCAACTGCCCTCCCAACCTGCACCTCCACAACCTGCCCTCCACAACCCCTCACCTCCACTCCTCACCTCCCTCTTTCCCTCCACAACCCCCTCCCCAACCCCCCCCACTCCCTCACCTCCCCCTGCCCTCCACAAACCTGCACCCCTTTAACCTGCCCCCCCCTATATCCACAACCTCCCCCAAACCTGCCCCCACAACCTCCCCCACAACCTGCCCTCCCTCCCCCCTCCACAACCTCCCCCCCTTCACCTCCACTAACCTGCCCTCCACCAACATGCACCTCCACTAACCTGCACCTCCACTAACCCCCCCACTAACCTGCACCTCCACCACCTGCCCCTCCACAAACAGCACCTCCACTAACCTGCCCTCCACTAACCTGCCTCCACTAACCTGCACCCCCACTAACCTGCACCTCCACTAACCCCACCTCCCCCAAACCTGCCCTCCACTAACCTCCCCTCCATAACCTGCACCTCCACTAACCTGCCCCCATAACCTGCCCCCCCCTTGGCTCCACAAACCCCCTCCCCCAACATCCCCCATAACCTGCCCTATACTAACCTGCACCGCCAAAACCCTGCCCTCCAAACGCACCTCCACTAACATGCACCTCCATAACCTGCACCTCCACTAACCTGCCCCCCACTAACCGCACCTCCACTCCCCCCTCCCTCCTGCACCTCCACTAACCTGCACCTCCACTAACCTGCACCTCCACCAACATGCACCTCCACAACCTGCACCTCCACAACCTGCCCTCCATCCCCCGGTCCACAACCTGCCCCCACCAATATACCTCCACTAACCTGCACCTCCCCCAAAATGCCCTCCACAAACCCTGCCCCTCCACTAACCTCCCCCGCCATAACCTGCCCTCCACCAACATGCACCCCCACTAACATCCTCCACCCTGCCCTCCACCAACAGCACCCCCCTAACATACCCCATAACCTGCACCTAAAAACCCATGCACCCCCACTAACATGCCTCCACAAATGACCTCCACTAACCTGCACCCCCCTAAACCTCCTTCACAAACCCCCAACTCTCCCCCCCCCCATCATTCCTTTTAACCTTTTTTTGAAATCTCCCCCTCGCCTTTATGATCCTTACGGGTTTATTAATTCCATAATAATTATAATAAAAATAATAATAATAATAATAATTAACATATAAATACAAGACTCCGCTTTATTGCATCATATAGTCCCAATCTTTCCCTTTCACTCCCCTCCCTCCCCACCTTCCTCCCTCCCCACCTTCCTCCCTCCCTCCCTCCTCCCTCCCCACCCTCCCCACCTTCGACTCCAGCTGACCATATGAAGCTAAACACTGCATTATGATAAGCAAACCAAACACCAATAATAATCATATATCGCTGAACACATAAGTGACTCCGTCACTCCTAATTCGGGACTGAAGAAGCCACACTATCAAAAATTTGCGGTCCAGTCCCTGGACTCATTATATACCTGTGTAATCCTTTGACTACCGCCCACAGGATGGGTATGGGGTGCATAATAAAGATGTTAAACTAACTATGGGCGAAACGTTTCATTTAATAAATGTCTTGAATCACAGATCAGCATGTTTCTCCCCTCAACGTCTTGTGTGCACCGCCACTATGACGTGGGTCTTCTACTGTATATTGTACACACCACCTCCTCAGCCTCCCTTAGTAAGTTTATTCAGCTATACACAAATACAGTTACATAGATTATCATACATAGCAGCATATGTGTAGAGAACCTAGGATAACCCAAACAAGTCAGACAAAGTATTCGGAATTAATTGGTTCCTGAGAGTGTTCTGAATTTTGAATTTTCTAAGTATTGAATCGAGTTCCCATTTTAGTTCAATGGTGGTTCTTACAGCTTTCATTTTTTAGTTTTCTCACCACTGTTCTTATTCGGGGCCGTAAACACTTATTTTCAATAATAAAATACAAATAACACAAAGTTATACAAAAAAAATAACAATTGAATCACAATAGGTCAAAAAACACATGCGTCGTTCAAAATATAGTGACACTTCCAAAATCCAGGAGCATCCGAATTCAGAGATTCTATTGTATATACAAGAGTATTAGTCACACTCTCCCTCGCTTGTATCAAGACTAACAGCAGTAGTTATCTTGGATGGTCAGGTCAACCTCAACATTTTCCGAATTTCCACCATGCATGTTATTTGAGTATCCATGGTGTACGGTATCCCTTGTGTGTGTGATATCCCTGGTGTGTGGTATCCTTGGTGTGTTATCCCTGGTGTACGGTAACCTTGGTGTGCGCCATCCCTGGTGTACGGTATACCTGTGGTGCAGTATCCCTCACATCTTCAGTGGTCCCTCCGACCATGTGAGAATAGGTCATCAATAGCCTTGTTTATCTCTCAAACTTTCTCCGACAATATAAAATACGAGAGACAGTACTGCAGGCGACACCTGGCACCTCACTCAAAATATAAAATAAGTATATAAATGTTTGTTACTCTGTGTCATTATTAATCTTACGACCCTCTCGCTTCAAGAAGCTATATAATATACTGGCATTTGTATTTACACGTAGTAAATGCAGGTCTTAGTGATGGTGGTTGCATGTCATTAACTACCAGGTGTTGTTATTAAGGTGTGCCTGCACGTCCACACACTGGTAGACACATCAAGGACAATAGATATACACATCAAGGACAACAGACACATCAAGGACAATCGACACATCAAGGTTGGGTTATTCTTCAGCGTCAGTGGCAATAAATCCCATTGTTTGGTACTACTGGGTAACCGTAGTTTTAACCTCTGTACTCTACTGTTGTATGTACTCATAATATCTGTATCCTCAAGAATAATAAAAAAAAGTCGTATATTTTTGCCACATTTTATTTTGGTTTTCATTAATAATGCGGCTCTGATCTTATATTTTCTCTTATAAAAAGACATAATTTGATATGATGATGACTTTTACTTTTAACTAAGGTAATTCTCTTCACGAGTAATAATATTTGTAGAGTAATTACTTTAACTTGTCTCTTACTGTCTCTGGAAGCAGAGATTGTAAGGCCAGAGATTGTAAGGCCAGAGATTGTAAGGCCAGAGATTGTAAGGCCAGAGATTGTAAGGCCTGACTCCGTATATGGAATTTTCTTACACCACCTCCTCACCTAGATCGTTGCATCTCCTACTCATCCTCGAACTCATTAAGTATTTCCTGACGCCCATGTGTCTCATTTGCATCTTGAACTTCCATTGATGCTCTTATGTCCTCAGTTTTTCTTCAGTCTACGTCGGCCTCAACTATCCACTCCTCTGAGGATCATATAAGTTGTAATTATGTCTGCCATGGCTCTCTCTTCTTCTTTATATCATTCTTCATAGTTTCAGGTCGAATTCCTCAGGTACCCTAGGCCCTCTATGACTCCCCTACGGGCTTAGCGCTTCCCGTGTGAATATATTAACCAGAAAACGAGTTTCTGAATATATTTTCCTATGTTTGGTCTTCAGGTTATTGGTGCGTCTGTATGTTACGTCTAACTTACGCCATGTGTAAGATCCCGAAAGTTATTTATCCTTGAGAGAATCTTTACCTCTTACTAGAGATAGTTTTAATGTTTCTTATGCAGGTGGTCTATTAGCCACTTGTCTGACCAGTCCTACAGTAAACACTGAATACAATCTCTCTTATTTTCTCCCTCGTTTTCCTCATCACGTTGCTTGTTTACACGGGGAAGAGTTGCTAAGTAAGTAATAAGTAAGTTCATTTAGGTACAGGTACACATAAATACAGTCACATAAATTATCATACATAGTAACATATGTGTAAATTACCCAGGATAACCCCCCCCAAAAAAAAAAAATCAGGCAAAGTGACTTATTTCCACTGGGGACCTTGGCACATGTGCCACAGATAGGTATCTATATTCTGAAACGTTTCGGAATAAAGGTACCTAACTGTTGCACATATGTCATACTTATCAACTTGTCGGTATTGTATACCGTTATGATATTCACATGAGGAAGAATGTGGGTTACAGCACTCAACCCCAAGGAAAACTATCGCTCATACTCAGGCAACCCACCTCCTCTTCCCAGACCATCAAGATTATTAACCCGGGTAACGCAGGATAATCCAAGAGAGCCAACGAGTGTAACTTACAAGTACCTTTAGTACGCTCGTGTGTGTGGGGGCTCGTGTGTATGTATGTTTGTGACCCAATTAATATTTGCATTAATAACTCATTGCAGTTATGACCGGGTGTGGACGTGTGAATTGCTTATTACTTTATAATTTGTTTATGATTGTAACCATGTATAGACGTGTAGATGATTCATTACCTTTGTAACTTGGTCATGATTGTGACCAGATCTACCTGGAGTTCATTACCTTTGTAACTTGTTCAGCTATCAAAACTTTGGGGCCCAGTCCCTGGACCCATTATGTACCTCTGTAATCTTTCGGTAACCGCCCACAGGATGGGTATGGGGTTCATAATAAAGATATTAAACTAATTTTAGTACTCTTGCCCAGGATGCTACCCATAACAGTCAGTTAACACTAGGATACCTACTCAATGCTAGGCAAACAGGGACAACAGGTGACGCATGCCGTACGTCCTTCGCCACTAAGATCTAACCCGGGTCCTTTCGTTATGAGTCCAAGGCGCCACCACATCCCGCTCACAGTGTATCCCTCAAGCCCCATCCCGGAGCAGCCCTCTGTGCAGTTCCCTGAAGTATTCCTTGACACAGACTTGTGCCTTCGCCCTTAATCCTGCCCGTTCTTACTCCCGGAGATACACAACAAGAGGATCTGCAGTATACCCGGGGATACACACCAATAATAAAAGGATCTGCATTATGCCTGGGTATAGACAACAATAACAAGAGGATCTGCAATATCCCGGGGATACACAACAATAACAAGAGGATCCCCAGTATGTCCTGGGATACACAACAATAACAAGAGGATCCCCAGTATGCCCGGGGATACACAATAATAACAAGAGGATCCCCTGTATGCCCTGGGATACACAACAATAACAAGAGGATCCCCAGTATGCCCGGGGATACACAACAATAACAAGAGGATCCCCTGTATGCCCGGGGATACACAACAATAACAAGAGGATCCCCAGTATGCCCGGGGATACACAACAATAACAAGAGGATCCCCTGTATGCCCGGGGATACGCAACAATAACAAGAGGATCCCCAGTATGCCCGGGGATACACAACAATAACAAGAGGATCCCCAGTATGTCCGGGGATACACAACAATAACAAGAGGATCCCCAGTATGCCCGGGGATACACAACAATAACAAGAGGATCCCCAGTATGCCCGGGGATACACAACAATAACAAGAGGATCCCCAGTATGCCCGGGGATACACAACAATAACAAGAGGATCCCCAGTATGCCCGGGGATACACAACAATAACAAGAGGATCCCCAGTATGCCCGGGGATACACAACAATAACAAGAGGATCCCCAGTATGCCCTGGGATACACAACAATAACAAGAGGATCCCCAGTATGCCCTGGGATACACAACAATAACAAGAGGATCCCCAGTATGCCCGGGGATACACAACAATAACAAGAGGATCCCCAGTATGCCCTGGGATACACAACAATAACAAGAGGATCCCCAGTATGCCCTGGGATACACAACAATAACAAGAGGATCCCCAGTATGCCCGGGGATACACAACAATAACAAGAGGATCCCCAGTATGCCCGGGGATATACAACAATAACAAGAGTATCCCCAGTATGCCCGGGGATACACAACAATAACAAGAGGATCCCCAGTATGTCCTGGGATACACAACAATAACAAGAGGATCCCCAGTATGCCCGGGGATACACAACAATAACAAGAGGATCCCCTGTATGCCCGGGGATACACAACAATAACAAGAGGATCCCCAGTATGCCCGGGGATACACAACAATAACAAGAGGATCCCCGTATGCCCGGGGATACCAACAATAACAAGAGGATCCCCAGTATGCCCGGGGATACACAACAATAACAAGAGGATCCCCTGTATGCCCGGGGATACACAACAATAACAAGAGGATCCCTAGTATGCCCGGGGATACACAACAATAACAAGAGGATCCCCAGTATGCCCGGGGATACACAACAATAACAAGAGGATCCCCAGTATGCCCGGGGATACACAACAATAACAAGAGGATCCCCTAGTATGCCCGGGGATACACAACAATAACAAGAGGATCCCCAGTATGCCCGGGGATACACAACAATAACAAGAGGATCCCCAGTATGCCCGGGGATACACAACAATAACAAGAGGACCCCCAGTATGCCCGGGGATACACAACAATAACAAGAGGATCCCCAGTATGCCGGGGATACACAACAATAACAAGAGGATCCCCAGTATGCCCGGGGATACCAACAATAACAAGAGGATCCCCGTATGCCCGGGGATACACAACAATAACAAGAGGATCCCCAGTATGCCCGGGGATACACAACAATAACAAGAGGATCCCCAGTATGCCCGGGGATACCAACAATAACAAGAGGATCCCCAGTATGCCCGGGGATACACAACAATAACAAGAGGATCCCCAGTATGCCCGGGGATACACAACAATAACAAGAGGATCCCCAGTATGCCCGGGGATACACAACAATAACAAGAGGATCCCCAGTATGCCCGGGGATACACAACAATAACAAGAGGATCCCCAGTATGCCCGGGGATACACAACAATAACAAGAGGATCCCCAGTATGCCCGGGGATACACAACAATAACAAGAGGATCCCCAGTATGCCCGGGGATACACAACAATAACAAGAGGATCCCCAGTATGCCCGGGGATACACAACAATAACAAGAGGATCCCCAGTATGCCCGGGGATACACAACAATAACAAGAGGATCCCCAGTATGCCCGGGGATAACAACAATAACAAGAGATCCCCAGTATGCCCGGGGATACACAACAATAACAAGAGGATCCCCAGTATGCCCGGGGATACACAACAATAACAAGAGGATCCCCAGTATGCCCGGGGATAACAACAATAACAAGAGGATCCCCAGTATGCCCGGGGATACACAACAATAACAAGAGGATCCCCAGTATGCCCGGGGATACACAACAATAACAAGAGGATCCCCAGTATGCCCGGGGATACACAACAATAACAAGAGGATCCCCAGTATGCCGGGATACACAACAATAACAAGAGGATCCCCAGTATGCCCTGGGATACACAACAATAACAAGAGGATCCCCAGTATGCCCGGGGATACACAACAATAACAAGAGGATCCCCAGTATGCGCGTGGATACACAACAATAACAAGAGGATCCCCAGTATGCCCGGGGATATACAACAATAACAAGAGTATCCCCAGTATGCCCGGGGATACACAACAATAACAAGAGGATCCCCAGTATGCCCGGGGATACACAACAATAACAAGAGGATCCCCAGTATGCCCGGGGATACACAACAATAACAAGAGGATCCCCAGTATGCCCGGGGATACACAACAATAACAAGAGGATCCCCAGTATGCCCGGGGATATACAACAAAACAAGAGTATCCCCAGTATGCCCTGGGATACACAACAATAACAAGAGGATCCCAGTATGCCCGGGATACACAACAATAACAAGAGGATCCTCCAGTATGCGTGGGTAGTAAACAACAAGTAAATTAGAAAGGATCCAAGTATGCCGGGGATACACAATAAATAGCCTTCACATAATGTAGTGGGTACGTGCAGAACAACAGCTAATATTAGAAAAAGTGAGACGAGGGTAAAGAGAGCAAGGAGTTACATAAGGAAGGATAGATGAATATTGAAATCCCGATAGACGCTAGTCATACTCCTTGATTCACCCTCACCCTCCCCTCACCTCTCATCCTCCTCACCCTCCTTCACTCCTACCGCCTCCCTCACACTCCCTACCATCTAATCCTCCCTATCCACCCTGACCCGCCATCACCATCAAACCCCTCCCCCTCATGCCCTCTCTCTCTCTCACTCTCTTAATCATCCCCTTCTCCCTGCTCTCTCCCCCCCTCCGCTTCTCAGTACTGCATGCTCTTGGAAAACCAGCAATATTATCTTACTGTAGTAGGGATAGTTTATTCTTGGTGTAGAAATCTTTTTTTTTTTTTTCGTGTGTATGTATAGGTGTGTTTATACTTGTTTATGAGTGTTTATGTATGAATGTTTGTGCTTGTTTATGTGTACTGATGTGCGTATGTATGTGTGCATGTTTATGTGTGTGTTTGTGTGTGTACTCACCTAGTTGTGGTTGCAGGGGTCGAGTCATAGCTCCTGTGTGTTCCATTGTCTAGGACATGTCATTAGACACTGCCTGTTGTATGTGTGTGTTGTGTGTGTGTGTGGAACACTTCGAAATGTTCTCCACCGGTGACCGCCTCCGTGCGTGAAGAGGCTTTCCACTAGCCACGGCTTATGTGTATGTGTGTTGTTGTGTGTGTGTGTGTGTCCCAGTTGTACTCACCTAGTTGTAGTTGCAGGTCGATTCTAGCTCCTGGCCCCGCCTCTTCACTGGCCGCTACTGGGTCACGCTCCCTTCTCCATGAGCTTTATCATACCTCTCCTTAAAGCTATGTATGGAACCTGCCTCCACTACATCGCTTCCCAACCTATTCCACTTCCCGACCACTCTATGACTGAAGAAATACTTCCTAACATCCCTGTGATTCATTTGAGTCTTCAACTTCCAACTGTGGCCCCTTGTTGCTGTGTCCCATCTCTGGAACATTCTGTCTCTGTCTACCTTGTCTATTCCTCTCAGTATCTTATATGTCGTTATCATGTCCCCCCTATCTCTCCTGTCCTCCAGTGTCGTCAGGTCGATTTCCTAACCTCTCTGTGTGTGTGTTAGTTACCACTTTGTCCTGCCATGTGTTGACATAGCCTGTGTGTGTGCACTTGAAATGTGTGTGTGTGTGTGTGTGTGTGTGTGTGTGTGTGTGTGTGTGTTAGTTACCATTTGTCCAAGGCACATGTCGATTAGACACTAGGCCTGTTGTATGTGTGTGTGTGTGTGTGTGTGTGTGTGTGTGTGTGTGTGTGTGTGTGTGTGTGTGTAAGGAAACACTTCGAAATGTTTCCGCTCCGCCGGGAATTGAACCCGGGCCCTCCGTGCGTGAAGCGAGAGCTTTAGTGTGTGTACTCACCTATTTGTAGCTGCAGAGTTCGAGTCACGGCTCCTAGCCCAGCCTCTTCACTGGTCGCTACTAGGTCCACTCTCCCAGCTCCATGAGCTTTATCATGCTTCTTCTTAAAACTATATATGGATCCTGCCTCCACTATATCACTCTCCAGATTGTTATACTTCTTGACAATTCTGTGACTGAAGAAATACTTCGTAACATACCTGTGACTCATCTGAGTCTTCAATTTCCAGCTGTGACCCCTTGTTGCTGTGTCCCATCTCTGAAACATCCTGTCCCTGTCCACCTTGTCGATTCCTCTCAGTATTTTATATGTCGTTATCATGTCGTCCCTATCCCTCCTGTCCTCCAGTGTCGTCAGGTCTATTTTCCTTAACCTCTCCTCGTAGGACATACCCCTTAGCTCCGGGACTAGTCAAGTTGCAAACCTTTGCACTTTCTCTAATTTCCGGACGTGCTTGACCAGGTATGGGTTCCAAACTTGTGCTGCATACTCCAATCTGGGCCTGACGTACACGGTATACAGAGTCCTGAACAATTCCTTACTGAGATGTCGGAATGTGTTTGTGTGTGTGTGTGCATACGCACGTGATCATTAAAAACGTAGTCAAACACAAACTCATTAAACAACAAGACACACACACACAGACACACGGAGAAGTGTTTATTATCAAGGTCAGTGTTTGTGGTCTTACCATTCTCTCTTCTCACCCTCTCAGAGGCCTAAAACACTCTTTTCTTCCTCCCACGCCCAAAACCCACTTTCTCTCCCTCACAGAGACCTAAAACTCTCTCCCTCACAGAGACCTAAAACTCTCTCCCTCACAGAGACCTAAAACTCTCTCCCTCGCAGAGACCTAAAACAACATACCATCCTGCATGCCATAGCAACCCAGCTCTCTTCCTCCATCATCGCAGGTTGCTCTCTCCCCTCCTTCCCCACTCCCCCATCTTACCAAGTAACCCCTACCCAAGGTCACAACTGCATCCCCCCACTCCCTCCTTCCGCCCGACAATTTCCCCTCCCCTTAACACCCCCCTGGTCATTTGTCCCGGTCGGCCGTATGACTCAATAACTGTAACACAAACACACACACACACACGCAGGATCCATATATAGATTTAAGAAGAGGTACGAAAAGGCTGTTGGAGCAGGGCGAGAAAGTGGAATTACTAGCTATCAGCGAAAAGGTGGATCCAATAGCTAAGATTCGAACCCTGAAACCACAAATAGGTGAGTATACATACACATACATACACACACACACACACACACACACACACACACACACACATATATACACATGATATTAAAGGTATCATGTTAGCAACAGGGGAAGACACGTCTCAGGTAACAAATTTTCGGAGAATCGGGTGGTACACAAGGGGAAGAAATCGGCCTCTCAAAGTGATCTTCAAGGCAGAACCAGACCGTACCATGATCCTGCAAGAGAAAGCAAGGCTGAGGGCGACTCAGGAGTACAAGAATATATACCTAGATCGGGACAGAACACAGGAAGAGAGGGAGGCCCTGAAGGAGAGGATAAGATGGCGAAGAGAGGGGAGAGAGGAGGAGACAGCGAGGTACAGAGGACACCAGGCCCAAGCAGCAGGACAAACACACCCACCGGAAGCACCCACGGAGGGCCTCAAATCACAGCAACCCAACGGCAACCATACACTTTAACACCAAACACACACATCATTCCCCCTGTCCCCACCCCAGCAACCCAAAACCCACCATCACAATTACCCCCTAACCACAAACCCCACCCCACCAACCCATACCACAACCATACAACCCCCCCATGCAGGAACCCCCTATGGGCACCTTGCCCACACACACCCCCAACCCACCAAGATCCCCTCAGGGCCACAGTATTGGAAACGAGGTTGAAGGTTTGGTACACAAATGCGGATGGAATCACGAATAAGTATGAAGAGTGGAATGAAAAAATAGGTGAGATGTCCCCAGACATCATAGCCATCACAGAAACTAAACTAAATGAGACAATATCAGACGCAATCTTCCCACAGGAATATCAGATCCTGAGGAAAGATAGAAGGAGCAGGGGGGAGGAGGGGTCGCACTGCTCGTAAGGAACCATTGGAGATTCGAGGAAATGGAAGGAATGGAGGTGTGTCGAGAAAGGGACTTTATAGTAGGTACCATCCAGTCTGGGGAGCACAAGATAGTCATTGCAGTGATGTATAACCCACCACAGAACTGCAGGAGGCCAGGAGAGGAATATGATGAGAACAACAGAGCAATGGTGGACACTCTGGCAGAGGTGGCAAGAAAAGCGCACATGAGCAGAGCGAAGTTACTGGTCATGGGCGATTTCAACCACAGAGAGATCGACTGGGAGAACCAAGAACCACGTGGGGGTCCAGAAACTTGGAGAGCCAAGATGATGGACGTGGTACTGGAAAACCTGATGCACCAACATGTCAGGGACACGACCAGAGAGAGAGGAGAGGATGAACCAGCAAGGCTGGACCTTGTATTCACCCTGAACAGCTCAGACATCGAGGACATAACTCACGAGAGCCCCCTGGGAGCCAGCGACCATATGGTGTTGAGCTTTGAGTACATTGTAGAGCTACAGGTAGAGAGGGAAAATGGTACGGAAAGAGATAAACCAGACTTTAAAAGAGGGAACTACATGGGTATGAGGAATTTCCTGCAGGAGGTTCAGTGGGAAAGGGAAATGAAAGGACAGTCAGTAAATGAAATGATGGAATACGTAGCGACAAAGTGCAAGGAGGCAGAGGAACGGTTTATACCCAAAGGAAAAAGATTAAACGGGAAGGCCAGAAAGAGCCCCTGGTTTACCCAAAGGTGCAGGGAGGCAAAGACTCAGAGTGTCAGAGAATGGAAAAGGTACAGAAGGCAAAGAACCCAAGTAAACAAAGAGATTAGTCGAAGAGCAAGAAATGAGTATGCACAGGTACGGAGGGAGGCCCAGAAATAGTACGAAAATGACATAGCATCGAAAGTCAAGTCTGACCCGAAACTGATGTACAGTCACATCAGAAGGAAGACAACAGTCAAGGATCAGGTGATAAGGCTGAGGAGAGAAGATGGGGAACTCACAAGTAACGATCAAGAAGTATGTGAGGAGCTCAACTCGAGGTTTAAGGAAGTATTCACAGTGGAGGCAGGAAGGCAGCTGGGTAGACAGGATGGGGTGCATCACCAACAAGGGATGTATCAAGTGCTGGAGGGCATACACACAACTGAGGAGGAGGTGAAGCAGTTACTCAGTGACCTTGATACCTCAAAGGCGATGGGTCCGGACAATATCTCCCCGTGGGTCCTTCGGGAAAGAGCTGAGGTACTGAGTGTGCCACTTGCCATAATATTCAACACATCCCTTGAAACTGGGCAGCTACCTGAGGTATGGAAAATGGCCAACGTAGTCCCCATCTTTAAAAAAGGAGACAGAAAAGAGGCACTAAACTATAGACCGGTGTCACTTACGTGTATAGTGTGCAAAGTCTTGGAGAAAATCATCAGGAAAAGAATGGTGGAGCATCTGAAGCTGAACAGGATAATTAATGCCAGACAGCACGGATTCAGGGAAGGCAAATCATGTGTAACAAACCTCCTGGAGTTCTATGATAAAGTAACAGAGGTAAGGCAAGAGAGAGAAGGGTGGGTTGATTGCATTTTTCCGGACTGCAGGAAGGCCTTCGACACAGTTCCTCATATGAGATTAGTCAAGAAGTTGGAAGAAAAAGCGTGTATATCAGGAAGGGCACTGGAATGGATCAGGGAATACCTCACAGGGAGGCAACAACGAGTCATGGTGCGTGATGAGGTATCACAGTGGGCGCCTGTGACGAGCGGTATGCCACAGGTCAGTCCTGGAACCAGCATCTTGGTATATGTGAATGAAGTGAGGTTTGGGATAGAAATCAGATGTCCTGTGAAGAGATGTGAGAAAATAGGATAACAACACTGGAGGACAAGAGGACTTAAGAGACCTGGACAACGACATCGGACACAGAACAAGGGCCAACTGGAAGCTGAAGACCAGATGAGTCAAAAGTTAGGAAGATTTTGGCAGCCATTGAGAGCAGGAAGGGAAAAAGTTCAGCTAGCGAAACGATATAAGCGGAGGACTGGAATGAACCGTTATACATTTAGTGTTTAAGACCCAAAGGTATCAGATCTAACAGTCACTATGGAGGGAGGGAGAGTCAGAAAAAAAACCCAGTTAAAAACAGATGATACAAAAACGAAAAAAGGCGAGGAGACTCAGGAGCTTTGAGTTTTTCTGGACGGCCCTTTGCAACCAAAATAGTTTGGTATGGTTGAAGTAGCATGAGTTCTGAGGTGAGTACACACACACACACGACATGAATCACAGGGATGTTAGGAAGTATTTCTTCAGTCACAGAGTGGTCAGGAAGTGGAATAGTTTGGGAAGCGATGTAGTGGAGGCCGGTTCCATACATAGCTTTAAGAAGAGGTATGATAAAGCTCATGGCGCAAGGAGAGTGACCCAGTAGCGGCCAGTGAAGAGGCGGGGTGTCAGTGTCATATATACACTTGTGTAGTGTATTAGAATCTTCCACACGACAAGTTACTTGTCGTGTGGGTATTGGTAAGACAAATATGGGTATGAAGTAAACTCACGGATGGATGGTGGAGTAGATATAACGTGAGAGAGGAATAGTAACCCAGCACCTGGTGTCCAGTTGTAGGTCTATAGCGTAGTGAGGCCGACGCCTGTCTGTGGGCATACATATGCACACCAGCGTCTGACGTCACACGCAAAGGGACCAGCTATGTAAAGCTAGGAAGATTCTAATACACTACACAAGTGTATATATGATACTGACACGACAGGGGCCAGGAGCTATGACTCGACCCCTGCAACCACAACTAGGTGAGGTGAGTGAGTACACGACAGGAGGGTTAGGGGAGACATGATAACGACATACAAAATACTGCGTGGAATAGATAAGGTGGACAGAGACAAGATGTTCCAGAGAGGGGACACAGAAACAAGGGGTCACAATTGGAAGTTGAAGACTCAGACGAGTCAAAGGGATGTTAGGAAGTATTTCTTCAGTCATAGAGTAGTCAGGAAGTGGAATAGCCTAGCAAGTGATGTAGTGGAGGCAGGATCCATTCATGGCTTTAAGACGAGGTATGATAAAGCTCATGGAGCAGGGAGAGAGAGGACCTATTAGCGGTCAGTGAAGAGGCAGGGTCAGGAGCTAAGTCTCGACCCCAGCAACCAAAATTAGGTGAGTACACACACACAAACACGCGCGCACGTGCGCAGGAGCTGTGAACCGACCCCTGCAACCACAAATAGGTAGGCACACACATACACAGCGACCAGTGAAGAGGCGGGTCCAGGAGCTGTGAATCGACCCCTGCAACCACAACTAGGTGAGTGCACACACACACACACATGTCGGGGCCAGGAGCTGAGTCTCGACCCCTGCAACCACAATTAGGTGAGTACATACATACATACATACATACACACATACACACAAGGGGAATGTCCTACGAAGAAAGGTTAAGGGAAATCGGCTTGACAACACTGGAGGACAGAAGGGTTAGGGGAGACATGATAACGACATACAAAATACTGCGGGGAATAGACAAGATGGATAGAGACAGGATGTTCCAGAGATAGGACACAGAAACAAGGGGACACAACTGGAAGTTGAAGACTCAGATGAGTCAAAGGGATGTTAGGAAGTATTTCTTCAGCCATAGAGTTGTCAGGAAGTGGAATAGTCTAGCAAGTGATGTAGTGGAGGCAGGAACTATACATAGCTTAAAGACGAGGTATGATAAAGCTCATGGAGCAGGGAGAGAAGGGACCCAAGTAGCGGTCAGTGAAGAGGCGGGGCCAGGAGCTGAGTCTCGACCCCTGCAACCACAATTAGGTGAGTACAATTAGGTGAGTACACACACACATAGGAAGTAAACAGTGATGGTACGTGACGAGGTGTCGTGTGGGCGCCTGTGACGAGCGGGGTTCCACAGGGGTCAGTTCTAGGGCAGGTGCTGTTTCTGGTTTATGTGAATGACATGACGGATGACGAAAGGAATAAATTCAGACGTGCCCCTGTTTGCAGACGATGTGAAGCTAATGCGAATAATTCAATCGGATGAGGATCAGGCAGGACTACAAAGGGATCTGGACAGGCTGCAAGGCTGGTCCAGCAACTGGATCCTGGAATTTAACCCCACCAAGTGCAAAGTCATAAAGATTGGGGAAGGTCAAAGAAGACCGCAGACGGAGTACAGGCTAGGGGAAGGCTACAAACTACACTCAAGGAAAAGGATCTTGGGGTGAGTATCATATCGAGCACATCTCCTGAGGCGCACATCAGCCAAATATCTGCTGCAGCATATGGGCGCCTGGCAAACCTAAGAACAGCATTTCGACACCTGAGTATGCACCAGCAGTATGGACCCACACCTGATCAAGCATGTCAAGAAATTAGAGAAAGTGAAAAGATTTGCAGCAAGACTAGTCCGGAAGTTGAGGGGTATGTCCTACGAGGAGAGGTTAAGGCAACTCAACCTGACGACACTGAGGGAGGAGGGATAGGGGGGACATGGCAGCATAAAAGATACTGAGAGGAATTGACAAGGTGGATAGGGACAAAATGTTTCAGAGATGGGACACAGCAACAATGCGTCACAACTGGAAGTTGAAAACTCAGATGAGTCACAGTCATGTTATGAAGTATTTCTTCAGTCACAGAGTTGTCAGGAAGTGGAAAAGTCTGAAGAGTGATGTAGTGGAGGCAGGATCCATACATAGCTTTAAGAATATGTACAATAAAGCTTATGAAACAGAGAGAGTTAACCTAGTAGCTACCAGTGAAGAGGCGGGGCCAGGAGCTGTGACTCAATCCCTACAACCACAAATAGGTGAGTAAATAATTGAATATATATATATACACACACACAGTGACAGGAGTAAACTTGAGGAATAACGACTTTATTCGTATCATTAATAGCTGTCAAATTAGGCCCACAAATGACCTTGCACTAATATTCCCGTTCTCACAAAAATATTCTTAAGATATCAATGAACAACAACAAAATAAAAACTTATCTGAGTGTATGTGGAGGAACTTGTCTTAAAATTATATTTAAAACCAGGAATATGTCACTTTCTCCCCAGAATCGCTGGCGTGGTTCCAAATATACCGCACAGATGTGGTTCATGTGAACACAATTACGGTTTCTGCATTGAAAATATTTTCTGATGAGTAATCTGATCTTAGTTTTAATTTTTTTTCAGGTGCCTCCTCATTTAAATTCTGCTAAAAGATCTGTGAAACCATTATCAGTGAAGAGTGTTAAATACCTTACGGACTTGAAAAGCTCAGTGTCATGTAACAAGACTGACCGAAGGACAGCAACAGTTGAGCTACGGGAAGAGGACAGCAGGTGTGTTAACAACGGGAGACAACTTGTGTACATGTGTTGCACAATGTGTTTACCAAAAGTACAGACAAGGTCATTGCAATAAGAATGTTTATAGAGTCGTGATCTTAAGACAAAGTGGGAGACGCTACCACCACCACCACCAACAACAACAACAGTCATACACCGTGCACATGAGCCTGTGCTCAGTCTTGACCAGCGCTGCAAGTTCTGTGTTCAGCATATCCAACCAACAGGGAAGAAGAGAAAACTTGATGGCAGAGTGGTCTTTCCTGTGAGAACAAAATATTTCCAGGATCCCAGTGGAAATAAATCACTTCGTCTGACTTTTTTGGGGGGTTATCCTAAGTAATTTACATTATGTATGATAATTGTACTTATATGTACCTGTACCTAAATAAACTTACTTATTTACAAGCTATTTTAGAAAATATCTGCAAAGAACAGGAGGATAACCGGTCTTGATAAAGTTCCCACCAGAACTGAATTTGCAACAGATCTACATGTTGCAAACTCCGTCTACCGCCAAGTGTGCAGCATCAATTCCAGAATGGAAAGCAGATTTCCTTAATGTATCAGTGTCTCACTGGTGAATCAACACAGAAACAAGTGAGTCGATCTGTGAAGGTACACCAAGATGAATCATTTCTGAAAGTTATTGAATAACTCATAGAGAATGACGATGAACAGTGAGTGATCTGGCAAACAGTTCTGTGAAGATTCTTAGTGTCAGTTACACGACGAAGATCATGGGAGATCATTCTGGTAATCCAGTTATCATGGGAAAGGTATGGCAATACCAACACTATGGAGATAAAACACACTTGTGCAGTTCAAGAATTTATTAAGAAAACATTTCGCCACAAGTGGCTTCTGTACTAGAACTGGAGAAGCAACTTGTGGCGAAACGTTTCCTCGATGTCTTGAACTGTGCATACGTGTCTTTACCCATAAGTTATCACCACTTTCATCAACGCCCACAGGATGGGTATGGAGTGCATAATAAAGACATTAAACTAACTAAACATGACAGACTCTGAGGCTGAAACACTAAGAATAATAATAAAAGCAGCGGCAGAACTGATACAAATTGAGATCAAGTGCTTGGATACATACACAGCTGACTGACCCACACCAGAGGATGTATCTTCCTTGGAAAAGAATCACTAAAGTTGCCACTCAGAAAAACTTTTAATGTGAAGACACCAGAGGTGAATATTGTCTCAGTCGGGTAAGCAAACATGCAGGCAGCGAGGCCGAGAGTGATTACTACTTCCCTTCAGACTGGTCCAGCAGTTCAGCTCCACCATCATTTTGCATCAGAGTTTATAACTGACTCTTTAAACAAGCGTGGCTTCTGTTCTTACTATCCAGAGGTGAAGTTGATGTGAGCAGCAGTCTCACAAGACACATGTCCCTGCACTAACCCCTGACCGTTTTCTCCAGTACGTGGCCGATAATGTTTACCCATAATGTAAGGACAATGGATGGGCTGGACACATTTCACGGAATGGGCGTCATTGCAAAGGTAACACCAAGAGTAAAGAGAACAACAACTGACGCAGCAGTTTCAAAGATCAACATCATCTTCTATAAACCACTAAACAAACCTTTGAAAATCTTGATGTTTGAAAAGCGAAAGAACATTGAATATATTGATGAAGAGCAGAGGCTAGAGTTCCTGTGGAAAGTGAGGTGGTTATTACGGTCATGAAGGCTTTGATGGTCATGAATAATGCAGACTGTTAGCTTGGGAAACTATCCTGGAAAGTTATCTGTTTCTTTCCTGCCAGTGATAGACATGAGCTAAAGTGACATGAACTGTGTCTATCTAACCATGAAGTTTATCTGCGCAGAAGCAAAGCGACATCTTGTTTCACCAGTAATCACCGTTGACCGGCCACTGATGGTGGAAAGCCACCAGACAGTGACCTTCACTCGAGCGTATTGCGTCTCGGTGGTTTCTACACGGACACGAGTTTCTTAAGTTGCAGAGGTCATATCAAGTCAGGTTCAGGACTCAAGAGCTTTAGGAAGTTGTATACTTACCAAGAGGAGTATTCCACGTGCTCAGTGGAAAGGCCATTTCTAGAGCAGCCGGAGGGCATTTGCTTGTTGACTTTGCTCTTAATGCAATATTGGTAGCTAAGGCCTTCAGCCTATCTTTAATGGGCGAAAATATTGTCCGTGACCCTGAACAAATAGCACAAGAATCAATAGATGAAGAAGATCCTCAAACCATTAAATATACCCTGCATGAAGAACTGGACGACGAGGATTTGCAAGCAACTTGGACTGAAGGCATTGAAATTAATACGAAACAATATGAAAATATGGAGTACAGCATTGAGCAGTTCTGAAGGCTGACAATCTTGCCAGTGATTCGGAAGTTGGATCAGGCGATGAAGACCTAAGTGAGGCAATAAAGATGTATCTCCAGTTGATGAGAGAATAATTTTTTACAGCAAGCGTTGGCTGTAATGGTACTCTTGACAAGACTCAGGAAAGGCTACAGCAAGAATAAATATCGCTGATGTACTCAAGTACACGGAGACGATCAAAATCTAATGGTTGTAATTATAACCATAATTTTTAAAGGGGGTGGATAGGTAACCAGCGGAAGGCCTCTGTCAGATGACCAAAAGCTCCAGCTGCGGGTCATCGTATTAAGACCCGCGTCTTAATCATACCTAACCTAACCTAACATTCTACGTCGATTCGTCAGTGCTGAGAAAACGGGAAACTGGAACCGCCACCTGAAAGCAATTCAGGAAAACTATTGCATGAACTCACCTGAAATCTCTAGGGACGACTCACATGAAGACTTTTAAACCAATACACTGTAATGCAATGAACATTCTTTGCAAAATATAAAACTGAAGATTATTCAGGGAACTACCTGCCTCCATTTGCCTCACAATAAGTTACTGGTACACCATCACTTCCTTGTTTATTTGAACTCATCCAGGGGTAGATAACCTGCCTTCTTATTTTCTCTTTATTTAGCAACCTTCTCCCACCTCACTCAATTTACATTACTACTTATTACTTATTTTTTGAGGTTCAACTACTGACTGAGGATTAATACCCAGGATAATCCAAGGAAGAGTAGCAGAGCAAGTGAGTTTCGCTCTACGAAGAGCTTTATCAAGCTCTACATAGACATGTTTTACCTGCATTGCTACCGACCCTGAGTCTGTATACAGCGAGGCTTGTGGTCCTGTGCTTCTCCTCTAGGATGCCACCTACAACACTCACCCATTACTCACATACTACTAGGTGAACAGGGATCCCTGAGGGGTATCTCTGGTATCTTTCAGGTATCCCTGATGGATACATGAAGGATATCTAAAGGATATCCGGGAACAGTTGACTGGAAGGCGCTACCACTGAGGCCCAAAGACCAGGAACCAAGACTCGACCCCAGTAAACGCAACTCGGTGTCTACACACTGCATTCAGAAATTAATTGGGTAATAATTTCAATACACAGTTTCAGAAGTATAGCACGACCCCAAAATCGTAACTTCGTGAGAATAACACCAAGATGTGTATTCACTTATTTGTGGTTACAGGGTTCGATTTTTAGCTTCTGGCCCTGTGCAACAATTATGTGTTAGTTGTGTACTCAGCCGTGTGATCCGGCAGCTATGTGCACTAGTAACCGTGTGCGCCAGTAGTTTGTGTGTTCGGGAGACGTAGGCGCTGGCAGCAGTATGCGCTAGCAGAAGTGTATGCTGGCAGCATTGTTCATTGGCAACATTGTTCGCTGGCAGCAGTATTTGCTGGCAGCATTGTTCACTGACAACAGTGTTCGCTGGCAGCATTATTCGCAGGCAGAAGTGTGCACTAGTAGCAGTGTGCGCTGGCAGCATTGTTCACTGGCAACAGTGTGCGCTTGCAGTAGTGTACTCACCTAATTGTGGTTGCAGGGGTCGATATTCAGCTCCTGCCCCCGCCTCTTCACTGATAGCTACTGGGTCCTCTTTCTCCCTGCTCCATGAGCTTTATCATACCTCGTCTTAAAGCTATGTATGGTTCCTGCCTCCACTATATCACTTGCTAGACTATTCCACTTCCTGACTACTCTATGGCTGAAGAAATACTTCCTAACATCCCTTTGACTCATCTGAGTCTTCAACTTTCAATTGTGACCCCTTGTTTCTGTCTCATCTCTGGAACATCCTGTCTCTATCCACCTTGTCTATTCCCCGCAGTATTTTGTATGTCGTTATCATTTCTTCCCTAACCCTCCTGTCCTCCAGTGTTGTCAGGCCGATTTCGCTTAACCTTTCTTCGTAGGACATTCCCCTTATATCTGGAACTAACCTTGTCGCAAACCTTTGGACTTTCTCTAATTTCTTGACGTGCTTGACCAGGTGTGGGTTCCAAACTGGTGCTGCATACTCTAGTATGGGCAGCATTGTTCTTTGAGATCAGTGTGCACTGGCAGAAGTGTACTCACCTAATTGTACTCACCTAATTGTGGTTGCAGGGGTCGAGACTTAGCTCCTGGCCCCGCCTCTTCACTGACCGCTACTAGGTCCTCTCTCTCCCTGCTCCATGTGCGCTGGTAGCAGTGTGCGCTGGCAGCATTGTGCGCTGGCAGCAGTGTGCGCTGGCAGAAGTGTGCACTGGCAACAGTGTTTTCTGGCAGCAGTCTGCGCTGGCAGTAGTGTGCGCCAGCGGTGGTGGCTGCCGGGAATAACACGGGCCATACCCCGGGATTTTAACTTGTGTTGACTACTGATCACACAGCCTTTTCCTACACGTTAATTTCTTATCTTCTTCCCCATGCCTCCTCCAACACCTCCATCCAAGCCTCCCCAACACCTCCTCCACGCCTCCCCAACCTCCACAACACCTCCATCTACGCTTCCTCCTACTTTCAAAACAATGCCAAGCCAGTGATGCTAGTCTTCAGGTCACTGGTTCTCTCTAGGCTGGAATATTGCTGTGTACTAACAACCTCCTTCAATGAAGGTGAAATTACTGAGCTGGAAAACATACAGGGAACCTTCACAGTTCGTATAAAGCACCTAAATTACTGGGAGTGTTTGAAGTTCCTAGAACTATACTCCTTAGAACGTAGGCGAGAAAGACACATCATAATCTACACCTGAAAAATACTGGAGGGATTGGTACCAAACCTACACATTGAAATTACTACTTAAAAACACAAGAGACTTGGCAGACGGTGCAGGATACCTCCAGTGAAAAGCAAGAGAGCGACGAGTACACTAAGAGAGAACTCAATAAGTGTTAGTAGACCACGACTCTTTCAACATCCTCCCTTCATACATAAGGATGATTACAAACCCCTAGCTGTCTTCAAGAGGGAACTCGACAGATTCCTAAAAAGAGAGAATTCCGATGAGCCGGGTTGTGGTGCACTGGCAGTTTGATCGATCAAGCCAGCAACCAGGGAGGCCTGGTCTAGGACCGGGCCTCGTGGGCGCTGACCCCTGGAAGCCACTTCACCTTCTCCAACTCCCCCCACGCTTCCCCAACACTCCCCCCCCCCATGTCTGGCAGTGAGTCAGCGCAGTAGTTGCACTCTGCGGATGCACTAGAAAAAAAATCGGCGCAGATGACGTCAAACGTATTATCTGACGTAACATAGGTGACTCATAACAGCACGTACATACATACATACAAACTTGTATATCTAACTGCTACAATATATTACACAATATAAAGGAAGTGTAGTATATAGTACGAGGGGTAAACAGTAACTACCGCTGGCGAAGGAAGTTGTAGCAGGTCAGTAGGTATCCCTCACACGTGTATATATGCCCCGATGGCATGGTGGCTAGCGCTCTTGCTTCACGCACGGAGGGCCCGGGTTCAATTCCCAGCGGGGCCGAAACATTTCGAAGTGTTTCGTTACACACACACACATACATACAACAGGCCTAGTGTTTAATCGACATGTGCCTAGGACAAAATGGTAACTAACATACCCCCACAAGGGTATACCAACCCTCACATGGGTATACCAACCCGACACAGGCATACCAACTCCCGCAAGAATATACCTACCCCACACGTGTATACAACCCTCCACACGGGTATACCAAACCCCCACATTTGTATACCAGCCCCTACAAGGGTAAACCAACCCACCTCACGGGTATACCAACCCCCACACGGGTATACCTATAGGAGTTCATTTGTTTCCTTGCCGTGGTGTTGTGGGTTCCCTGCCACACTGAGTCTCAGTGCACCAGCTGATCTTCCTCGCAGCTGACTCGCCAAACTTTGCTGTAACTTTGTACGGTATAGGTTGTGGTTTACTTTATTTTGCACAAACCAGCAACTACATACATTCAAACACAAATAAACAACTTTAAGATCAAAATGGCTGTTGGTACGTCTAGCAACGCAACCTAAACCTGAAATTTGGGCAGCCACCGTCACAGAAGTTGTCGTACGTGGATCTCTGCGTGACTATAATTTTTAATAATTACTATAACTGTTAATTCTGTATTATAGCGGCTTAGTATGAGTTAACATGTATTAATCTATATTAAAAAATATTACCTGACAAGTAGAAAATTATGCAAAGAGAGACACCTTACGTCTGGCAGCGCAGGACGTATATAACAACTTGATTCGTGGATTATCAAACGTACTGTCGTAAATTAATACACGTGGAGAAGTGGTTGGGCAGCCAGGTTGGAGAAGGCAGCCAGGAAACATCCAAATCTGTACGAGAAGGGTTTGCTGTAAGTTGAGAATGACTCTTCTGATCGACTTCAATCCTTTGTTTAACATTAGGTTAAACATTAAGAAATGTTAATTTTTATTTCTTTCTGGCAGTCAACCTGGCAACCAAGAGGACCCTTCCTCCCCACCATGTTCCCTACCACACCACACCTTCCCCTCCACCACCACCGGGGATTGGGGGGGGGGTCTCTGGGAGAGGAGGTAGGTCAAGTTCAACATCTCCCTCACTGAATACTCCAGCAAGTGAGAGGGGAGGTGTGGAAGGGGTTAGAGATGTGTGTGTGGGGGGGGGGGGTAACAGGTGTGGATGGAGGGGGGAGGGGTTGTAAGATTACCCTGTCCTGGATATGCCTCTATGTGGGTTTTTTTTTTACTTGTATTTACGTCAGAAGCGACGTACAGGTGTCCTCATGCACACTTGGTAAATTTCCCTTTCAGTGGCACGGAATTCCCTAAATATAGAGAGAATGGTGGTGGTGGTGGCAGTGTTGGTGATACACACACACACATGTGCATATATATATATATATATATATATATATATATATATATATATATATATGTGAGAGATTTTAACCATCCAATTGATTTTCAAAATGCTGAGAAGGTTGTATCAAGGAAGTCCATGGTTGAGAGGAATATAATAGAATCATGTTTCATTAAAAGCAGTTTTGAAAATAATATGAATATTTCTTTTGGTTTATATAAATTGGATTAATTTATAATTAATAAAATTTGGGAAGAATTTAATGATAAATTGGACTAATCTTAATTCTTGGAAAGAGTTTCAGGTCCTTTCTTATGTTCCTCTTCACAGAGTCGTGCGATGTTACGCTACTGTGAGGTGTTGTCTTTGTTAATGTGATGTGACTGTGAGGTGTATTCTGCCCCTTTATAAGCCTTCTTGTCATGTTTCCTTTTATAGTTCCTTGATAATGTGAGTAGTCACGAAAGCGCTTGGAATTCTTCTATTTTTTCATAGTGGTTGTCTTGCATACATACATATATATATATATATATATATATATATATATATATATATATATATATATATATATATATATATATATATATATATAATATCGCAAAAATCATTCTGAACCTAACGAAAAAATATATTTCATTGTGTTTGTTAATTATGAAATTATTGTAAACTTATCTAAAATATATATTATTGGATTAGGTTAAATTAAATTGCGCTTGTTATAATAAAGTTAGGTAAGTTTTGTAAAGTTCTTCTGGTAGAAAATTATTATTAATTTTTACATCAACATTAATGAAAAAAAATATATATCTTTAAACATATAAGAGAAAATTCTAGAAAGGGCTTAATTTTAAATGAGTTCTTGCTAACTGACCAGTTTTACCTATATATATTATTGTACCCGCAAACGAGTGGTATTGATCAATAACAACACTGCGACTAGCCAAGGATCCGAACCCATGCTGCTTTGGCCCGCCTCATGGTGAGCGAAAACTCATGACGCTCTAGTCCACTGGCCCACACAATCCTCAAGAATGACGCACCCAGCCAAGCTAGGTGTTGTACCCGTTATCCGAGGACATACGGTGGTGTGGATGCCTCTGAGCTAATTTCATTCTACTCCCTGTTTGGTGTACTAGTCCAACCAGCAGTATTGCATATTATTGTACCCACGAACGAGTGGTATTGATCAATAACAACACTGCGACTAGCCAAGGAGTCGAACCCATGCTGCTTTGGCCCGTGGACTAGAGCGTCATGAGTTTTCGCTCACCATGAGACGGGCCAAAGCAGCATGGGTTTGACTCCTTGGCTAGTAACAGTGTTACTGGAGTGAAAGATACAGAAGACAGTGTAGAATAAACTCCGTGAAGAGCAAGGGTACCGTGGGAACAACCAGGGAACTTTCACCACCCTCCCCACCTCCTTCCCTAACCCCACCGTCAAGAATCTTCAAAGTATTATCAGCAGAGATCAGAAATATTGCCAGAACAAAGACAGATGTTTAGAAGGCGTTAGACAGTTTCCTTCCGCAAGTGCTGGATCAGCCAGGTTAGTAATTAGTTAGATTAATATCTTTATCATGCACCATATACCCATCCTGTGGGTAGTAGTCAAAAGATTACAGAGGTACATAATGGGTCCAGGGACTGGACCCATTATGTACCAAGTTACAATAGTAATGAACTGTTTACATGTATATATCTGGTTACAATTATAATGGGACTGTATGAGCCTGCGGGACACCAACATCAACAACCTGGTTGACCAGGAGTTTTTTAGGGAAGCCGAGCTGAAGGGATAGAAGTGCCCTCGATGCCAGTTTGTAAACTACACTAGTGTATTTCTCTATATGCAGCTGCATACGTTGGCACTCTGACACTCCTTGAAAATTACTTTCAAAATACCTACTAGTTCCCTCTCTGTACCTTCTCTAGTTTCAGCCACGGAAAATGTCTAAATGTCTTCTCTGCACAATTCTTAAATGTGTGAAAGGTACGGAAAATGCATACAATGTCTGTCTCTTCAAGGATTTTGCAGTTATATCACCTTGAAGGAAGGTTGCAGCAGGTCAGAATGTCTAGACATTTCTTGAGACTGTCAGTTCCTCTCAGAGTTGAAGTATGAAAGTAAACACATCAAAAAATATATACATTAATATTAATTGCTTCTTTGTGGAGTCGTTCTTTTCCTGACTATGTTTTCCTGCTCTTCTAGTCGTATTTCAAACAAAGTTTGCTCATATTTCTCTAGCAGTCTTAAACAGAAAAAAAAAGTTTTGGGATGAGAATTTCAGGCAACATTGCTTTGTAACGTAGAGGTTATTATTTTCTCAGCAATAAACTTGAATTATTAAAATATTTTTCCCAGCTTTTTTATGATTTGATGATTTTTTCCGAACATTAAATTTTTACTCAGTTATTTACATTTTATTTTTGCCCTAAACATAATCTAGCAGCCTCATCTAACCTCACTGGAAGTTAGCACTTTAACATGAATTGATCTTGGCTAAGAGGGTTTAAACATAAGTTTAATGAATATTCTTAGTGGAGAACCCACGCAGATGTTTACACAGGTGTGGTGTACATAGGTGTAGTGTACACAGGTGTGGTGTACACATGTAGTGTACACAGGTATGGTGTACACCTGTGTGGTGTACACTTCTGTACATTCTCCCCCGTAAGCTACCTCGATGTTGAAAGTACCATTGATAAAGACTCTCCAGGGGTAATAACCAGGTAAAGAGAGAGGTACCAGGTGTTAGGAGACAGGCTAGCACATCTCGCTCACCCAGGACTGAACCCTTCTGGGTATACTACAACGTTCTACCCTCAGCTACGAGCTACCTACTGACGTAGTATTCAGAGATAGCCCTCCCCCCCAAAAAAAAAAAAAAATGCATTAGATACTGTAGAACAAAATATGAGAGTAAATATCCTCGTTGCAGGAAGCAACGAGGATATTTGATCCAAAAGTATATAAGCCCCTTCTTCGCGTATATGCTGTATTCTTATCAAGATTGATGGATTGATTATATCGACTCCAAGCTGTGGGACAGATTACCTCAAACTACCGATCTTCACCGTTTTCTTTGTATTGGACTGATAAATCCACTATGTGGTGAAACGTTTACACAATAAAGATACTCAAGTATCGCACATGTATCTAATATATCAACATGTCGGTTCTGTGAACCATGTATCTATGAACCAGCAAGTACCTGAGTGGTTAAACGAAGCAAATTAACTTCCTCAGACCTTTTCATATTTTACATGACATATTTTTCTTGTGGGTCCTCCGAGTCAAGAGCTGCTGTTGCTCACTGGTGTCATCTGCAAACTTATGTCCCTATTTATTCCCTCATCTATGTCATTTATGTAACTGACCCCTGTGGAACACCGCTTGTGACGCGTCCCCACTCTTGATTTCTCCCAGTTTATAAGAACATAAGAAAGAAGGAGCACTGCAGCGGGCCTATTGGCCCATACTATGCAGGTTCTGTGTAAAAACCGAAAGGAAGTAAATGTTAAAGATTTTACACATTTCATTATTATTGTCGGTGATCTGACTTGTGTTACTTTTGAGTGGGCCTTTGAGTTAGTCTTCGAATCCCTTGCGACTTTAGCCTCATAATCTCTTTTTACTTTTCTTGTTCCCTTTTTTATTTCTCTCTTTAACTGAATATCTCCTCAGATACCTTAGTGAAAAAAAAAGTTTGTAAATTCATAAGGCAGGAACGCCCCTTTGTAAAACCATGCTGAGATTCATTAATCAATTTATGTCTTTCAAGGTGACTTCGAAAAGCCTCGAAAAATATAGATTCCATCAATTTTTCTACTATGGAGATTAGGCTTAAAAGTGTGTAGTTGGAATCTAAGTACCTGTCTCCAGCTTTGTAGATAGGTATCACATTTGATATTTTCTACTTATCTGGTACTAAGCCAGTTTGTAGAGATATGTTGAAAAGACTAGCCAAAGTGACTTGGATGGAGAATAGCTTATCATCGTTCACTTCAACATAGTTTATTACTTCTGGAATTTCACTAGTATCTTCCTGTGTAAAAACTGAGAGGAAATAAGCACTAGCACCAGCCTTTTTGGGCATGTTTAACAAGAACTTAGGCATTGCTTGCTCCTGTAGTGTTTTCGAATCTCAGGTTAAAGTGTTGAAGAAGGAGGTTCTACTTCTCCAAGAGGAAAACAAGAGGCTGAAAATTCGCCTAGATGGATCTGGGAGTGAGTGTGAGATGAGTGGAATCGGTGTGGAGGAAAAGGTTACCAGCAGTGAGTTCGAGAGTGGCAGCCGCTTCAAGTGGGAAGTGAGTCCCACTTCCGGTAGAAGCATCAAGAAAAGGAAGGTTAATAGAGAAGACCTAAAGATAGGAAATCGCTTCTCTTTTCTCCAGGACGAGTGTACTTCAGTGGGTAGTGAGGCTAAAGGTACCACTAACTCCCCTGCTAATCAAGGCAAGAACATTCTGGTTGTGGGTAACTCGCAGTTAAGCTATATAGACCTTGCTTTCTGTAATAGATATAGGAAGTTGAGACAGATGGTGTGTTTCCCTCGAACTGGTGTTGATGACACAGTCGAAAGGTTGGATAATATCATGTCAGGTAATGGGAATAAGCCCATTATCTGTCTCAGTGCTGGTGGAAATGATATCAAGAAGGGTAGGAGAGAGGAGCTGCTAGGTAAGTACAGGTCAGCTATAGATTTAATTAGGTCTAAGGGAGGGGTCCTTATCATGTGTAGCATCTTGCCTAGAAGGGGAGTGGGCAATGAATGGATGTCTAGGGTAAATTGCTGGTTAGACAGTTACTGCAAGGAACTTGCAATCCCATTCATTGATAAGTGGGACAATTTCAATGGCAAACATGACATGTATGCAAGGAATGGGGTTCATCTCTCTGGTGCAGGGGTGGTAGCATTAGCCAACTCGATCGAGGGGGCCATTGCTGATTTATCCAGAACTTTAAACTGATAGTATATAGAGGTATGGGTGTGTGTGGGAAACAGTCAGGTTACAGCACTAGGCCTGAAAACAAGATATTACCAGCATACCTCAGGGATATGTATAAAATATATTATTCATAATAAAGTTGCTAGTAAAGGCAAATCACCTGGTCAACAAAGAGAGACAGTAGAGGGCAGCGAGTGACTAGCTCCCTTAAGGTTTACTATACTAATAGTATGAGTGTAAGAAATAAGATAGATGAGCTAAGATTAATTGCAAGTGCAGGTAGCATAGATATTATTGCTATAAAGGTGACCTGGTTCAACCTGAAAGATAGAGAAATGCCTTCTGAATGCCACATACAAGGATACAAACTGTTCCATACTGATAGGGTCAATAGGAAAGGTGATGGAGTGGCGATGTATGTCAGAGATAACTTAAATTGTTGCGTTAGACAAGATATAAAATTAGAAGCGTCGGACACAGAATCTGTTTGTCTACAGTTTCTTGAGGGTAGTGAAATATTAATTTTGGGTGTGATTTATAGGCCCCAAACCTTGTTAGGGAGTGCAGTAAGCTGCTATGGCATGAAATTCATAAGGCATCTAGATATGAAAATGTTGTGTTAACGGGAGATTTTAACTTTAGACAAATTGATTGGAACATTGTGACAGGAAATCTTGAGTCTAGTAACTTTCTTGATACGATTCAAGATTGCTTTTAAAAAACAGTTTGTGACAGAACCAACTAGAGGAAATAACTTGCTTGACTTGATTCTTGGCAACAAAGAATCACTAATTAATAATCTTGAGGTTAATGATGAGCTTGGGGAAAGTGATCACAAATCACTCAGTTTCAATATATTATGGAATTACCCTAATAACTACAATCAAGTCTCTGTCCCTGACTTCTGCTTGGCCGATTTCACAGGTTTGTGAAATTACCTGGGTGGGTTGAACTGGAATGACCTGACTTTGGGTCAGGTAGATGGCGATGGTTGCCAATATGACGATTTTCAGAGCATAGTTCCAGCTGCTCAGACAATTTATGTTCCAAATAGATAAATTAGATCAAGCAAAAATGTAGATGAATGGTTCAGAGAACCGACAAGTTGATAAATTAGACACATATGCAACACTTGGGTATCTTTATTGAGGAAACGTTTCGCCACACAGTGGCTTCATCAGTCCTTACAACTTTCTACTTTGTAGAAAGTTGTAAGGACTGATGAAGCCACTGTGTGGCGAAACGTTTCCTCAATAAAGATATCCAAGTGTTGCATATGTGTCTAATTTATCAAACAAAAATGATCCAAAATGGATAAACAATAGATTAAAACACCTCATTGGTCAAAAGAGAGGCATATATAGGGAATCAAAAGAGAGGGACACTTAAGAAATCGATATATTCAATTAAAGTGTGAAATAAAGAAGGTAATAAGAAAAGCAAGAAGAGAGTATGAGGTTAAAATCGCAAGGGATTTGAAGAGCAATCCAAAGGATTTCTTTCAGGTATTCAGAAGTAAGATTAGGGAAAAGATAGGCAACCTCAAAAGTCACTCAGGTCAGCTCACCAACAGTGATAAGGAAATGTGTAGGATTTTTAACACTTATTTCCTCTCAGTTTTTATGAAGGAAGATACTGGTGAAATTCCAGAAATAATAAACTATGTTGAACTGGACGATAATAAGTTATGCACGATCCAAGTCACTAGTGACATGCTTCTCAGACAAATAGATAAATTAAAGCCTAACAAATCCCTGGGGCCTGATGAACTGTTTGTAAGGGTTTTAAAGGAATGTAAGGAAGAACTTAGTGAACCTTTGGCTAGTCTTTTCAACTTATTTCTACGAACTGGCATAGTACAAGATAAGTGGAAAATGGCAAAGGTGATACCTATCTACAAATCAGGGGACATGTCCTTAGCTTCGAACTACAGACCAATAAGCCTAACCTCCTTAGTGGGAAAATTTATGGAATCAATAATTGCAGAGGCAATTCGCAGCCATCTTGAAAAGCATAAATTAATCAACGAATCTCAGCATGGTTTTACAAAAGGGCGTTCCTGCCTTACGAACTTACTAACTTTTCTCGCTAAGGTATTTGATGAGGTAGATCATGGTAATGAATATGATATTGTGTATATGGACTTCAGTAAGGCTTCTGACAGAGTCCCACATCGGAAACTATTGAGGAAAGTCGAGGAACGCGGAATAGGAGGATAATTTATTTCCTGGATAGAGGCGTGGCTGACAGATAGGCAACAAAGAGTTTACATAAACGGGGAGAAATCAGAGTGGGGAAGCGTCACAAGCGATGTTCCACAGGGGTCAGTGCTGGGCCCCAGATAAGGGTATAAATAGCGACATAAGCAAGTTTGCCGATGACACCAAAAGAGGCCGTCGAATTCATTCTGACGAGGACGCTAGAGTGCTCCAGGAAGATCTGAATAGACTGGTGCAGTGGTCGATGAAGTGACATGCAGCTTAACTTAGACAAACGCAAAGCTCTAAGTGTTGGAAAAGTAAATAACAATGATACTTATAAACTAAATAATGTCGATCTTAATACCTCTGATTTGATTTGGGAGTTGTGGTTAGCAGTAATCTAAAGCCCAAACAACAGTGCGTAAGTATTCGAAATGCTGATATTATTAGAAGTCACCTTGAAGAACATAATTTGATTAATGAATCTCAGCATGGGTTCACGAGAGGTCGTTCCTGCCTGACAAATTTACTGACGTTTTTCAATAAAACATTTGAGGCAGTAGACAGTGATAAAGAATATGATATAGTTTACTTGGATTTCAGTAAGGCCTTCGATAGAGTACCTCACAAGAGACTCTTAAGAAAGGTGGCAGCTCATGGTATAGGAGGTAAAGTTCTAGCATGGATAGAGGCATGGCTTACCAATAGAAAGCAGAGAGTTTCCATTAATGGGGTCAAATCTGAATGGGGATTAGTCACTAGTGGCGTTCCACAAGGATCAGTTTTAGGCCCATTGTTGTTCATAATTTACATAAATGACGTTGATGAAGGAATTGCAAGTGACATGAGTAAATTTGCTGATGATACAAAAATAGGCCGTATGATTCATTCTGAGGAGGATACCAGTGAACTCCAGGAGGATTTGGACAAATTAATGTCTTGGTCTGAAAAGTGGCAGATGAAGTTCAATGTGGACAAGTGTAAGGTACTAGTCCTTGGTAATGAAAATATCACTCGAATTTATAAACTAGGTGAAGTAGAGCTTGATCATACAGAATGTGAAAAAGACTTGGGAGTCATGGTAAGCAGGAATCTAAAGCAAAGACAACAGTGTCTAAGTGTGCGCAATAAGGCTAACATATTACTAGGATTTATTTCAAGAAGTATAAGCAACAGAAGTCCAAAAGTTATTTTACAGCTCTATACATCACTAGTGAGACCTCATTTGGATTATGCAGCTCAGTTTTGGTCTCCTTACTACAGGATGGATATAGATTCATTGGAGAACATACAAAGAAGAATGACTAAAATTATTTACAGTATAAGAAATCTCCCGTATAAAGATAGACTTAGAGCGTTGAATCTCCACTCTCTGGAGAGACGTAGAATGAGGGGAGATATCATCGAGGTGTACAAGTGGATGATGGGCATAAACAAAGGAGATATTAATAAAATACTGAGGATATCGAACCAAGTAAGAACCAGAAATAACGGATTTAAATTGGATAAATTTAGATTTAGAAAGGACATAGGCAAGTACTGGTTTTCGAACAGAGTTGTAGATGCGTGGAACAATCTTCCGAGTAGGGTGATAGAGGCTAGGACCTTGGGTGGCTTTAAAAAGAGATTGGACAAATATATGAGTGGAAGGGGCTGGGTTTGATTGGTGTCGTGAGTACGGGAATAAATTCTTAGGTAGTGGTGGTTTTGATAAGGACCTGCCTTGTATGGGCCAGTAGGCCTTCTGCAGTGTTCCTCCATTCTTATGTTCTTATGTTATTATAAAGCGAATAGAATTCTTGGCTTCATATCAAGAAGTGTAACTAACAGGGGCCCACAGGTTATTCTTCAACTCTATACTATATCGTTGGTTAGGCCTCATTTAGACTATTCTACACAGTTTTGGTGCCCGTATTACAGAACGGATATAAATGCGCTTGAAAACGTACAAAGAAGGTTGACAAAGATGATCCCATGTATCAGAAATCTTCCCTATGACAGCAGACTGAGGGCCCTGAATCTGCACTCTCTAGAAAGGCGTAGAATTAGGGCGGATATGATTGAGGTGTATAAATGGAAAACGGGAATAAATAAAGAGGATGTAAATAACGTGCTAAAAATATCTAACCAAGACAGGACTCGTAACAATGGTTTCAAGTTGGAAAAATTTAGATTCAGAAAGGATACAAGAAAGCACTGGTTTGGTAACAGAGTTGTGGATGAGTGAAACAAACTCCCGAGTACCGTCATTCAAGATAAAACATTGTGTAGTTTTAAAAATATATTAGATAAATACATGAGTGGGTGTGAGTTAGACTTGCCTCGCATGGGCCAGTAGACCTGCTGCAGTGCTTCAGGCTGCTCCCTGAAATTATGTCCTAGAATCTGTATTGATAAAGCCACTGGTGGGCGAAACGTCTACAATAAAGATACCCAGATGTTGCACATGTGTCTAAATTTTCATCTTGTCGGAATTGCATACCACTATTGTACAGGCTGCTGCTTACCATAACTCCTAAGTCCTTTCCGCATTCTGTATGGCCAAGTTCTGTATTATTTAGTTTATAAGTAATAGGGTTATTTACATTCCCGAGCTTCAAAACTTTGCATTTATCTACATTGAAAAGCATCTGCCACTTTTCTGACCACGACATGAACTTGTCTAAATCCTGCTGAAATTCAGTGGCATCTTCCTCTGAGTCAGTTATCCTGCCTATTTTCGTGTAGTCAGCGAATTTACTCATATCTCTTGTTATTCCCTCGTGAAGGTCATTAATGTATGTAATGAACAACAATGGGCCTAAAACTGATCCTTGAGGGAGACCACTTGTGACTGATCCCCGATACTGCTTTCACCCCATTAATGCAGACTGCTTCCTGTTGGTCAGCCACGCCTCGATTCGTGACATTACTTTTTCCCGAATACCATGAGCTGCCACTTTCTTTAACCGTCTCCTGTGTGGTACTCTGTCAAAAGCTTTACTAAAATCCAAATAAACAATATCGTATTCTTTATCATGATCAATTGCCTCAAAAGCTTTACCGAAGAAAGTCAGCAAATTAGGCAGGCAGGAACGGCCCCTCGTGAATCCATGCTGAGTATCATAAATCAAATTATGCTTATCAGATGGCTTCTTATAATATCAACTATAATTGGCTCTAGTAATTTGCCTTCTGATATTGATTTGTATGAACAAGCGGACCTTAATAAGTGGTAAGTGAAAGAAGGAGAGGACTAACAATCATCACACCACAGCCTGGGGCCCTGGTGCATGGGAGGGGGAGGGGGAGGAGGGAGGGGGAACCAAAACAACTCTTGACGCTGACCTTAGAAGTTATTTCCGGTCATACAGGTTCGTGGAAGTGATGGTACTGCTGACGTCACGTGTTGCTAGCTGGGAGGGAGTGGGTGAAAGTGGGAGGGGGGGGTTGGTAAGGGATTGAGTAAGGGGGTGAATGAGGGATTTGGGGAGGGAGGATCAAGATAATGAAGCAAAAAGCTCTCTCCCCACTCTCCAGCCTCTCTACCTCACCTGGCTTCAATGAACCACTAACCAGATCATTGTGTCTGTGTGTGTGTGTGTGTTAGTTACCATTTTGTCCTAGGCACATGTCGATTAGACACTAGGCCTGTTGTATGTATGTGTGTGTGTGTGTGTAAGGAAACACTTCGAAATGTTTCCGCCCCGCCGGGAATTGAACCCGGGCCCTCCTTGCGTGAAGCGAGAACTTTTAGCCACCAGGCCACTGTGTGTGTGTGTGTGTGTGTACTCACCTAATTGTGGTTGTAGGGGTCGAGATTCAGCTCCTCGCCCCGCCTCTTCACTGATCGCTACTGGGTTCTCTCTCTCCCTGCTCCATGAGCTTTATCATACCTCGTGTGTGTGTGTGTGAGAGAGAAGGGAGAGAGAATGGAAGGGTAACCTTCACAAACTAGTAACGATCACTCTGCACAAACTAGTAACGATCACTAGACCAACTATTTTTCCATCATCTAGCAAAAGCCCATCAATAGTGATCAGAAAATATATTTAATAATAATGAGAATATTCTCAAATAACGCATAGTGAACACAGCATCATGGTCACCGCCATGGCAAGCAACAAGATGCGCGCCAGTTGTCAGCCTGGGAGAGTCTAGCTAGACAGAACGACTCCACAAACCATCTGATCCCCCCATAGGAGGACAGACGACACGCAGAGCTGGTCACCCTCCCCACCCATCATTCAACTTCTGTGCACCACCACTAGATGGCACTGGCCAGCTGGAGAAAATGATCGTGGTTAGTTTTGCGTGTGTTGAATAATAGCACAGTGAAAGAGGGAAGCTGCAATGTTACGTTCGCGGTATACCAGACCACGTGCACTGTGCACCAGACCACGTGCCCTGTGCACCAGACCACGTGCACTGTGCACCAGACCACGTGCACTGTGCACCAGATCATGTGCAATGTGCACCAGATCATGTGCAATGTGAACAGACTGATGTTGTAGTAGCCAGGCTTAGGCTTGGTTGCAATTACTTCTGGCAATTTATTAGACACACACACACATGATCAGACCAATTAGAAAGTATGTGGTGAGTCGTATGGTCGCTATGTTGAACACTATGTACTAATTGTCCACTTATTGAGGAATATAGAGATAGACAGTATGATAACATATGTGATATGTCACAATATATTATTAATGAAACTAACAAGTAGACATATTAAGTAAATATTATAAATTTGCTTGCCGCTGCACAAGTGCCTTCAGGCAGTATTCCAGGAAGAAAGTTATTTGTCACCTCTTGACCTGTACAAGTGCTGTAACCTGTAGCCTCCTGTACTACCTTACAAAGCTCTGCTTACAGTCATTCATGTGTCTGTTGCTGCTGGTACAAGACACGTGTGTGTTATGATACATCAGTATCTTCTACTTCTATCATCTCTTAATGGAGGTCAAGGGCTCTTCATAAAGAACTTGAGGTTGCCCTCTCCTTCCTCGGATCAAAATTGATTGCCTACCATTCTCCAAAACCTGTATGACCCCTACGTGTTTATCGCATCCCCGTAAACATAATAATAATCATATAAATTGGGAGTTGTCACATTTGCATTCTGCCGATGACACTGTTGTTTTGGGAGTTTCTGAAGAAAGGTTGCAAAGTTGGAGGTTGCAAAGTTGGTGAACGCCTTTGGAAGCGTAATAGAAGGATATTAAAAGTGAACATAGGAAAGGTGATGAGGGTAAAAAAAAAAATAGGTAATGAAAGACTGAATAAGAGATTGGAGGGAGTATGGAGGAAGTGAATGTGTTCAGATATTTGGAAGTGAACTTGTCGTTTGAGGGTTCTATGGAACCATAGAATTGAGGAGGAAAATAAAGCGAGTGATGCGTTGTGGAGTCTGTGGAAAGGACTCTTTATCCCTGACCCCAACGCCAATACTTTGGAGTTAAGCTTATCATGGCGTGATCTCAACCCAAAGGCGCTGTATTTCAATCGATCTTGGCGTGATCTCAACCCAAAGGCGCTGTATTTCAATCGATACCGGCGTGATCTCAACCCAAAGGCGCTGTATTTCAATCGATCATGGCGTGATCTCAACCCAAAGGCGCTGTATTTCAATCGATCATGGCGTGATCTCAACCCAAAAGCGCTGTATTTCAATCGATCATGGCGTGATCTCAACCCAAAGGAGCTGTATTTCAATCGATCAACATGCAAGTGTGACAATGTTGCGCACTCAACCACCATCTCCACCAACCATCACCAAACTATTGGGCGTCTCTCCAGCAAGTAGTATCGCCTTGTCATCCCAGTAACTCTCCCTCATCACCCCTGCAATAGTCACGCATTTCCGCGCAATTTCAGTAGTCACCATCCGGTACAAGCGACCGTGAAGGCAGACACACAGGAGCACCTACGGACACTTCCTTCACGTTCCTACTTCCATCTTGTACCTACTGCCCCTCTCCCCAAGACACGTAGAAACTGGCACAACCCTCGCATGCAGGCCGAATTAATTAATTCCTTTCAGTTAAAACACCATTGACCTTAGCATCATCGCTTAGCCTTCTGATTCAGCAAGTGTATACAGGTATACATTATAGGAGTATACCTGTGTGTAATACCGACGTCCACTTTAGCAGCACCATCCCTGCAGCACCACCACAGCAGCACCACTCATGCAGTCCCACCACTGCAGTACCTCCCCTGCAGCACCACCCCTGCAGCACCACTCATGCAGTCCCACCACTGCAGCACCACCACCCCTGCAGCACCACCACCCCTGCAGCACCACCACCACTGCAGCACCTCCCCTGCAGCACCACCACCCCTGCAGCACCACCACCACTGCAGCACTATCACATCTCCCCTCCCTCCTCCCCACTTGACATTAAGCAGTCCTTGAGAGAACTCTTTCATTATACCAGATTGCGTATGATGATCATCATTCCTGCAAAAATATCATCATCGGAAGTCTGTTCATGGATACTTTCTTGAACATGTTTACCTGTTATTTATCCTCTGAATATGCCTGACACTGCTGTGATTGTTGTAGCAGTAACACCAGTGGTGTGGCTGGTATGACGCTGCAAGTAACACCAGTGGTGTGATGCGAAGTTCTTAAAGGCAGTGGCAAAGTCTAGTATTTTTGCTATAAGATGTGCTCACCAGATCACCTTCACGCACTCACCTTGACACCACCTTCACCTGGGCATACTCGTTAACCACTGACGCACCAACACTGGTAAACGTCAACCACTGACGCACCAACACTGATAAACGTCAACCACTGACGCACCAGCACTGGTAAACGTCAACCACTGACGCACCAACGCTGGTAAACGTCACCAATGAACGCACCAACACTGGTGCGTTCATATCCCCCCTAATTCTACGACTTTCTAGAGAGTGCAGATTCAGGGCCTCAGTCTATCCTCATAGGGAAGATTTCTGATACATGGGATCAACTTTGTCATCCTCCTTTGTACGTTTTCCAGTGCATTTATATCCATTCTGTAATACAGCGACCAGAACTGTGCAGCATAATCTAAATGAGGCCTAACCAATGATATATAGAGTTGAAGAACAACCTGAGGACTTCTGTTATTCATACTTCTTGATATGAAGCCAAGAATTCTGTTCATTTTATTGCGAACACGTACTCACTGTCGTCTTTGTTTTTTATTACTGCTAACCAGAGCTAATAAATCTTTTTCGCAATGAGTGATATTAAGATCTACATCATTTAGTTTCTAAGTGTCATGGTTATTTACCTTTCCAACGCTTAGAACTTTGCAATTGTCTGTATTAAACTGCATCCGCCACTTCTCCGACCACTGCTCCAATCTATTCAGATCTTCCTGGAGCGTTCTATTGTCCTCGTTAGAATGAATTCGGCGGCCTATTTTGGTGTCATCGGTAAACTTGCTTATGTCACTATTTATACCCTCATCTATATCGTTTATGTAAATTGTGAACAACAAAGGGCCCAACATCGACCCCTGTGGAACACCGCTTGTGACACTTCCACAATCTGATTTCTCCCCGTTTATGCAAACTCTCTGTTGTTTATCTGTCAGTCACGCCTCTCTCCAGGAAAAAAAAAATATCCTATTCCGTGTCTCAACTTTCCTCAATAGTCTCCGATGTCCATATACACAATATCAGATTCATTACCATGATCTACCTCCATAAATATCCTAGTGAAAAAAAGTTAGTTAAGTTCGTAAGGCAGGAACGCCCCTTTGTAAAACCATGCTGAGATTCATTAATCAATTTATGTCTTTCAAGGTGGCTTCGAATAGCTTCGGCAGTTATTGATTCCATCAATTTTCATACTATAGAGGTCAGGCTTATTGGTCTATTGTTCGAAGCTAAGGACCTTTAGGTGTGATGGACTAATTACATCATCTCTACTGCTTCTGCTAACTCTTCTGTACTCGACTGAAGAAGCCTGCTGTGTAGGCGAAACGTTTCGGAATAAAGATACCTAAATGTTGCATATGTGTCTTACTTATCAACTTGTCAGTATTGTATACCATTTTCATATTCACTCTGTCAGATACTGCAGCAGAACAATATCTTAGTACAAAAAACACCTTTGACAACTTTTTCAAGTGAGAAGGGATGGACTTAAGAGGGACGTACCCTCTCAGTGATTACAATCTTTCTCCTACCAGTGAGTTGCACCTCACATTTGACAGTATATAAATCTCCATACTGTTGCTTCAGCTTCATATTGTTCCAGACTATGGAGCAAAATTCTTCTCTAGGCTGAGGGACTGACCACCTCAAAACTACGTCTTCAAGGGTGATGGACTGATTACATGTCTTCACATCTCTACTACTTCTGCTAACTCTTCTGTATTCGACTGAAGAAGCCTACAGTGTAGGTGAAGCGTTTCGGAATAAAGATACCTAACTGTTGCATATGTCTTACTTATCGACCTGTCTCCAGTTTTGTAAATAGGTATCACATTTGCCATTTTCCACTTATCTGGCACCATGAAAGTTTGTAGAGATATGCTGAATAGACTAGCCAAAGGTTCGCTAAGTTCCTCCTTACACTCCTTTAAAACCCTTGCGAACAGTTCACTGGGGCCTGGGGTTTTATTAGGTTTAAATTTATCTATCTCTTTTTACCAATGAGATGTTTAAATCTGTTGTTTATCCATTTTGGATAATTTTTGTTTGATCTAATTTCCCTATTTGGAGCATAAGTTGTCTGAGCAGCTAGAACTATGTTCTGAAAAATGTCATATCGGCAGCCATCACCACCTACCTGACCCATAGTCAGGTCATTCCAGTGCAACCCATCCAGGTGATTTCTCAGTCCTATGAAATTGGCCAAGCAGAAGTCAAGGACAGAAACTTGATTGTAGTCATTAGAGTAATTCCATGATAATTTGAAACTGAGTGATTTGTAATCACTTTCCCCAAGCTCATCATTAACCTCAAGATTATTAATTAGTGATTCCTTGTTAGCAAGAACCAAGCTATTTCTAGATTGTCACAAACTGTTTTAAAAAGCAATCCTGAATCGTATCAAGAAAGTCACTAGACTCAAGATTTCTTGTCAAATTACTCCAGTCAATTTTTCTAAGGTTAAAGTCTCCCATTGACACAACATTTTCGTATCTGGATGCCTTATGAATTTCGTCCCACAGAAGTTTACTGCACTTCCTATTGGGGGCCTGTAAATCACACCCAACATTCGTTTTTCACGACCCTCGAGAAACTGTAGCCGAATAGATTCTGTGGCCGACGCTCCTAATTTTATATCTTGTCAAGCGCAACAATTTAAATTATCTCTGACATACTGTACATCGTTACTCCATCACCCTTCCTGTTGACCCTGTCAGTGTGGAATAATTTATAGCCTTGTATGTGACATTCAGAAGGCATTTCTCTATCTTTCAGGTTGAACCAGATCTCCATCATAGCAATAATTTTTATGCTTCCTGCACTTGCAATTAATCTTAGCTCATCTATCTTATTTTACACTCCTGCTATTAATATAGTAAACCTTAAGGGAACTAGTCTCTCGCTGCCTTCTACTGTCTCTCTTTATTTAATGACCAGTTCCATTGCCTTTATTTGCAACTTTATGATGAAAAATATCTTTTAAACATCCCTAAGGCATCGTGGTAATGTTTTCAACCCTCGTGCTGCAACCTGTCTGTTACCCACACACACCCATACCTCTATCAGTTTAAAAACCTAGACAAGTCAGCAATGGTCCCCTCGATCGAATTAACTAATGCTACCACTCTTGCCCCAGAGAGATGTACACCATCCCTTGATACATATCACGTGTGCCATACAAATTGTCAGTCATCAAGACTCCTGTATCAACCATCATGGCTTCTGTATCAGCCATCAAGACTCCTGTATCAGTCATTAAGACTCCTTTCCTCATATTGCACTGGCTGAACCATTTATATCAGGCGCTAGACTCTTGTGGGTCATTCAGTGGTAGGAGTCTTCAAATCCCAATCCTCTGTCTCTAGATGCGTAAACTAGTATCGCAGGTAGGACACGATAGCTTTACCAGTTTCTTGTACAAGATCACCTTGTACAACGTCACCTTGTACAAGGTCACCTAGAGACGACACTGTTACATCCTCCTCCCTGCCACTGACGTCCCTCCTAGCACTCTTGTATCAAGTGTTACATTATCCAAGGACTCTTGGGATAATGTAACACTTGAGGCAGGGAGTAAAGGAAACTCACAGTGTAAAGAATATAAACACCTTTCCATGTATATATAGTGAGAGACACGCATCTCTCCGTATATATATTATGGAAGATACCTCTCCATGTATGTACTAGAACATAAGAAAGGAGGAACACTGCAGCAGGCCTACTGGCCCATGCGAAGCAGGTCCAAGTCTCCTACCGGCTTAAGCCAATGCCCTAACCTAAACAGGTCAGGTCACATTCACTTAAGGAAGGAGCATGGCATCTGACCTAGCAGCACAAGCTAGTCAGGTCTAACTCACACCCACCCACACCCATTCATGTATTTATCTAGCCTATTTTTAAAACTACACAACGTTTTAGCCTCTATAACTGTACTCGAGAATTTGTTCCACTCATCCACAACTCTATTACCAAACCAGTGTTTTCCTATATCCTTCCTGAATCTGAACCTTTCCAACTTAAAGCCATTGCTGCGAATCCTGTCTTGGCTAGATATTTTTAGCACGCTATTTACATCCCCTTTATTTATTCTTGTTTTCCATTTATACACCTCAATCATATCCCCCCTAATTCTACGCCTTTCTAGAGAGTGCAGATTCAGGGTCCTCAGTCTATCATCACAGGGAAGATTTCTGATACATGGGATCAACTTTGTCATCCTCTGTACGTTTTCCAGAGCATTTATATCCATTCTGTAATACGGTGACCAAAAATGTGCAGCATAATCTAGATGTGGCCTAACCAAGGATATATAGAGTTGTAATAATATTGGTAGAATTACCGACAGTATGTTAAGTAAAAGGACACAAATGCAACTAATGCGACATTTTATTGTGGCAACGTTTCGCTCTCCAGGAGCTTTTTCAAGCCGTTACAAGCGATACATGGACACAGAGGTATATATATACAGTGGACCCCGAGTTTCGTAAAACTTCCTCCTGAAGTCTGCTCAAGTGCCATTACCGAACGAATTTACTCCTTAAGGAAAAATTTCACGTAGGTTAGTCTATTCAGACCCAAAATACACTTCCACAAGAACTTACAAAATTATACTTACATAATTGCACGATTTCCGGGGTATTCGTTAACCGAGGGTCCATTGTACTCTCCAAGTGAGGTGTAATACTAGTGGTGGTAGAAGTAGTAGTGATATAAGTTGTAGTAGTAGTAGTAATACAATAAGATAGAACAATCAATTTGCACATGAGTAAAAGGTGATAAAACAATTACATGGGTAGTATAAAAATAGGTTAGACAAATATTTCTGCTGGAGGTTGGAATAGAGAAGGCCTGTAGGAGTGTTCCACATCTACGATGTGCTTGTGTTGAATTAGCAGGAGAGACTATGTGATGGTAGGGTTTACTGTTTTCAGGAGGATTTTTGCTAAGACTTCAGAGATGGTGAAGCTGCCTTTGTTTTGTTTAACTGTGTTAGAAACAGCGATAAGTGCTGATTCAAGGCACTTGCGTCTACGGAAATTAGTTTCTTTGATTACTAGTCGGGCGTCTTTGAATTTCATGAGATGATTGTTGGAATTTCGGTGTTGTACGCAGGCGTTGTTCAGGTTATCGTTCCTACATGCATTAATGTGTTCATTGAGGCGTGTTTCGAGGTTTCTTGCTGTTTCTCCTACATAAATTCTGTCGCAGCCTCCACAGGGTATAGTGTAGACCACTGCGTTGACTGGTTCATGGTGCTTGGATTTTGTCCTGGTTAGATCCTTTATAGAAGTACTGGAAGCAATGGCGACTCTAGTGTTAGCTTGTGCAAGTACTTTAGAAATGTTGGATGCAACCTGGCTGTTGGGAAGAATTATAACTTTGTTTGGAGTGGTGTTGACGCGTGGAGAATTAATGATCTGAAGAGCTCTTTTCTTGCAATCTTTGATAAAAAAGGAAGGAAAATGTAAATCAGTGAAGGTTTTATACTACCCATGTAATTGTTTTATCACCTTTTACTCATGTGCAAATTGATTATTCTACCTTATTGTATTACTACTACTACTACTACTACTACTACTACTACAACTTATAATATCACTACTACTTCTACCACCACTAGTATTACACCTCACTTGGAGAGTATATATATACCCTCTGTGTCCATGTATCGCTTGTAACGGCTTGAAAAAGCTCCTGGAGAGCGAAACGTTGCCACAATAAAATGTCACATTAGTTGCATTTGTGTCCTTTTACTTAACATATATAGAGTTGAAGAACAACCTGAGGACTCCTATTATTTATGCTTCTTGATATGAAGCCAAGGATTCTGTTCGCTTTATTGCGAATACTTACGCATTGTTGTCTTGGTTTCAGATTATTGCTCACCAGAACTCCCAAATCCTTTTCGTAATCAGTAATATTAAGATTTACATTATTTAGTTTATATGTGGCATGGTTATTTTCCTGTCCAATGTTTAGAACTTTGCATTTGTTTATATTAAACTGCATCTGCCACTATTCCGACCACTGCATCAGTCTATTCAAATCTTCCTGGAGTGCTCTAATGTCCTCGTCAGAATGAATTCAATGGCCTATTTTGGTGTCATTGGCAAACTTGCTTATGTCGCTATTTATTCCCTCATCTATGTCGTTTATGTAGATTGTGAACAACAAGGGGCCCAACACTGACCCCTGTGGAACACCACTCGTAACGCTTCCCCATTCTGATTTCTCCCCATTTACACAAACTCTGCTACCTATTTGTCAACCATGCCTCTATCCAGGAAAAAAATTCTCATATTCTGTGTGCCTTAATTTTCTTCAATAGTCTCTGATGTCCATATACACAATATCATATTCATTACCATGATCTACCTCCTCAAATACCTTAGTGAAAAAAAGTTAATAAATTCGTAAGGCAGGAACGCCCTTTTGTAAAACTGTGCTGAGATTCGTTGGTCAATTTATGCTTTTCAAGATGGCTACGAATTGCCTCGGCAATTATTGATTCCATAAATTTTCCCACTATGGAGGTTAGGCTTATTGGTCTATAGTTCAAAGCTAAGGGTATCACATTTGCCATTTTCCACTTATCTGGCACTATGCCAGTTTACAGTGATATGTTGAAAAGATTAGCCAAAGGTTTGCTAAGCTCCTCTTTACATTCCTTTAGAACCCTTGCGTACAGTTCATCAGGGCCTGGGGATTTGTTAGGTTTTAATTTATCTATTTGTCTAAGGACCATAGCACTTGCGACCCTAATCGTGCATAGTTTATTATCGTCCTGTTCTAAATAATTTATTATTTCTGGAATATCGCTAGTATCTTCCTGAGTAAAAACTGAGAGGAAGTAAGTGTTAAAAATTCTACACATTTCTTTATCACTGTCGGTGAGCTGACCCGAGTAACTTTTGAGTGGGCCTATCTTGTCCCTAATCTTACTTCTGTATACCTGAAAGAATCCTTTTGGGTTAGTCTTCGATTCTCTTGCAACTTTAACCTCATAATCTCTTTTTACTTTTCTTATTCCCTTTTTTATTTCTCTCATTAACTGAATATACAGTGGACCCCCGACTAACGAGCAAAATTCCTTCCAGAAGTCTGCTCAAGTGCCATTACCGAACGAATTTACTTCCTTAAGAAATAATGTCACGTAGGTTAGTCTATTTCAGAAACCCAAAAATACACTTCCACAAGCACTTACAATATTATACTTTTGATTCGCCTATATATATGCCTCTCTTTTGACAAATGAGATGTTTTAATCTATTGTTCATCCATTTAGGATCATTTTTGTTTGATCTGATTTCCCTATTTGGAACATAAGTTGTCTGAGCAGCTAGAATTATGCTCTGGAAAACGTCATATTGGCAACCATCACCACCTACCTGACCCATAGTCAGATCATTCCAGTTCAGCCCACCCAGGTAATTTCTCAGTCTGTTAAGTAAAAGGACACAAATGCAACTAATGTGACATTTTATTGTGGCAACGTTTCGCTCTCCAGGAGCTTTTTCAAGCCGTTACAAGCGATACATGGACACAGAGGGTATATATATACTCTCCAAGTGAGGTGTAATACTAGTGGTGGTAGAAGTAGTAGTGATATAAGTTGTAGTAGTAGTAGTAATACAATAAGGTAGAACAATCAATTTGCACATGAGTAAAAGGTGATAAAACAATTACTCATGTGCAAATTGATTGTTCTACCTTATTGTATTACTACTACTACTACAACTTATATCAAATCTGGAACTCCCTGCCTGAAAACTCTAGAACTGCAGTCACAACCTCCATTTTCAAAAGCACCGTTAAAAAAACATCTTATCTCACTTACGCACCCAACCGGTAGTTAACCATACGAAAACTACTTTATCTTGCACATATCCACAGCAAAATACACTTATTGATATCTGTGATTCTCCTTAATTTGCACATTACTAACCACAGCAAAATACACTTATTGATATCTGTGATTCCCCTTAATTTGCACAGTTCTAACCAAAATTCTAATACAACTATTGCTTCATAATACTTAAGCTAGTCATAAGTTTGCCTAAGACACTCCAATATAGAAAATATATTATGCCAATATATCACCTTTATCATTAATATATAAACTAATTGCTAACTTCTTATACTAATTGTTAAATTCTCAATGTTTAAATTCCAGTACCTAAATTTTGTAAACCTAACCTAACCTAACCTTACAATCTGTATATTCATTGTATAGCTATTGAGTAAGACCTATCATAAGACTGCCTGAAAAGCCTAGGCATACCTAGGCATATTATTGGCCATCTTGTAATATCAACTTTAATGTATAACTATAAGTACCCCCCACCTTGTATTACATGAAATAAAGAATTTGAATTTGAATTTGAATTTGAATCACTACTACTTCTACCACCACTAGTATTACACCTCACTTGGAGAGCATATATATACCCTGTGTGTCCATGTATCGCGTGTAACGGCTTGACAAAGCTCCTGGAGAGCGAAACGTTGCCACAATAAAATGTCACATTAGTTACATTTGTGTCCTTTTACTTAACATATTGTCGGTAATTCTACCAATATTATTGTAATACTAGTGGTGGTGGTAGTAGTAGAGACATAAGTTGTAGTAGTAGTAATAATACAATAAGGTAGAACAATCAACTTCCACATGAGGAAAAGGTGAAAGTAATTACTTGGGTAGCACAAAAATATAGGTTAGACAAATATTTCTGTTGGAGGTTGGAATAGAGAAGACCTGTATCAGTGTTCCACCACTGCGAAGTTTTTTGTAAAGTATTAGCAGGAAAGACTATGTGATGGCAGGGTTTACTGTTTTCAGAAGGATTCTTGCTAAGACTTCAGAGATGATAAAGCTGCCTTTGTTTTGTTTAACTGTGTTAGAAACAGCGATAAGTGCTGATTCAAGACACTTGCGTCTGCGGAAATTAGTTTCTTTGATTACTAATCGGGCGTCTCTGAATTTCATGAGATGATTGGTGGAATTTCGGTGTTGTACGCAGGCGTTGTTCAGGTTATCGTTCCTACATGCATTAATGTGTTCATTGAGGCGTGTTTCGAGGTTTCTTGCTGTTTCATCTACATAAATCCTGTCGCAGCCTCCACAGGGTATAGTGTAAACCCCTGCGTTGACTGGTTCAAGGTGCCTGGATTTTGTCCTGGTTAGATCCTTTATAGAAGTGCTGGAAGCAATGGCGACTCTAGTGTTAGCTTGTGCAAGTACTTTAGAAATGTTGGATGCATCCTGGCTGTTGGGAAGAATTATAACTTTGTTTGGAGTGGTGTTGACGCGTGGAGAATTAATGATCTGAAGAGCTCTTCTTTTGCAATCTTTGATGAAAAAGAAAGGAAAATGTAAATCAGTGAAGGTTTGGTGAATGTATGTACATTCCTCGTCAAGAAACTCAGGACTACAAATTCAGTAAGCTCTTAGGAAGAAACAGATGATGATGCCTCTTTTGGTCTTGGTATTTTGACTGGAATAAAAGTGTGTGAGATCATTTTTATTTGAAGGTTTCCGGTAAACTTGAAATCTTAGGTTGTTATCTACTTTGTGGATGAGGACGTCTAGAAAGGGTAGCTTGTCATTGGACTCTTCTTCTAGTGTAAACTGGATCGCCGGTTCAACTGCGTTGAGCCTTGCCTGAAGATTCCGTACATCAAAACGTTTGGGAGTTATTACGAGAACGTCGTCCACGTAACGTAACCAAGTGACGCTTGAGGGGATGATGTTGGCGAAGTGTTCAGCCTCAGTTATTACGTCCTCGAAATAACTCCCAGAAATGAATGGCTGTCCAGAGCGATTGGTATAAATTGCTGGCTGGACAAACACTGTAAGGATAATACAGTCCCATTCATTGACAACTGGGATCACTTCTATGGCCGAAATGACATGTATGCCAGGGATGGGGTTCACTTATCCAGGGCAGGTGTAGAATTTCTCTCTAGCTCAGTTGAGGATGTTGTTAGGGCTTTAAACTAGGATTAGTTAGAGGTATGGGTTTAGGAATGGTGAATAATGAGGGTCAAAATATTGATTCAGGCTTTGATATCATAAATCTTAACAATAACAGTAATCGAGTAACACAGGGTAATGATAGTAACAGAAATTGTGTAAAACAAAAGCTGAATATGAAAAAGGTTCACAAGAAGATACATATCAATGTATTTTACACTAACTGTCGAAGCGCCAGAAATAAAATTAACGAATTACGTTTGGTAGCATGTACTGGGAACTTTGATGTCATTGCAATAGCTGAAACATGGTATAATATAAAGAGTCGGGATATGATTGCTGAGTGTCATATTCAGGGGTTTAAATTGTTCCAGTAGATAGATATAATGGGAAAGGGGGTGGAGTTGCATTATGTGTACGAGAAAATATAAATTGCTGCATAAAAACAGGCATAAAAATAGATGGATCATTAACAGAATTTGTTTGGGTAGAGTTTCTAGAAGGTCAAGAAAAACTAATTCTATGTGTAATATACCGACCTCCAGGCTTGGATCACGATAGAGGGAGACTTCTTTGGGACGAAATTGTTAGGGCTTCTAGACACAATAACGTAGTGATAGTAGGGGATTTTAACTTTAGTCAAATTGACTGGACTTCTTTGACCAGTAATCTGGAGTCCAGTGACTTTATGGAAGTAGTTCAGGACTGTTTTCTGAAGCAGTGTGTGACGGAGCCTACCAGAGGTAATAATTTGCTCGACATAGTCTTGTCAAATAAAGAAACCCTTGTAAATAATCTGGAGATCAATGAAGAGCTTGACGCAAGTGATCACAAATCGATTACTTTTAATATTACCTGGGAATACGAGAATAGGGATAATACGGTAAAAGTTCCCGATTTTCGTTCTGCCGACTATATTGGACTTAGAGAACACCTGTCTAATCTCGACTGGGGTAATCTAGCTAACGATTACGATGGAATCTGCGTTTATGATTTTTTTCTTAATAATGTACAACGTGCACAGAGTACATATATTTATTCCCCAGAGAGAATTTAGGTCAAATAATAACGATCCCAAATGGATTAACAGGAGGCTAAAACATCTATTAGGGGAGAAAAGAGGATTTTATAGGAGCATCAAAAGAGATGTTAACCTTATTGACCAATATGTTCAGTTGAAAAGAGAAGTAAAAAAGGGGATTAGAAAGGCTAAACGTGACTATGAGATTAAGGTTGCTAATGAATCAAAGACTAATCCAAAAGGGTTCTTTCAAGTGTATAGGACGAAGGTGAGGGAAAAGGTAGGACCTCTGAAAATTGGGAATGGACAGCTGACGGATAATGAACTGGAAATGTGTTCTCTATTTAATGACTATTTTTTGTCAGTTTTTACACAAGAAGACGTAAATGAGATTCCAGAAATTAACAATTATTCAGTTCCTGAAGAATTCAAGTTAACTAATATTACTGTCACGAGGGACATGGTTATCAAACAGATAGATACACTGAAGTAAAATAAGTCCCCGGGACCCGACGAGTTGTTTTCCAAGGTACTTAAAGAATGCAAGATGGAACTTAGTCAGCCATTAACGAATGTGTTTAATACGTCCATCCTAACTGGTGTTGTTCCAGAGATGTGGAAGATAGCTAATGTAGTTCCTATATTCAAATCAGGGGATAAGTCAATTCCATCAAATTACCGTCCAATAAGCCTCACATCTATAGTAGGCAAATTATTAGAGTCAATTATAGCTGATATTATTAGAAGTCACCTTGAAGAACATAATTTGATTAATGAATCTCAGCATGGATTCACGATAAAGAATATGATATAGTTTACTTGGATTTCAGTAAGGCCTTCGATAGAGTACCTCACAAGAGACTCTTAAGAAAGGTGGCAGCTCATGGTATAGGAGGTAAAGTTCTAGCATGGATAGAGGCATGGCTTACCAATAGAAAGCAGAGAGTTTCCATTAATGGGGTCAAATCTGAATGGGGATTAGTCACTAGTGGCGTTCCACAAGGATCAGTTTTAGGCCCATTGTTGTTCATAATTTACATAAATGACCTTGATGAAGGAATTGCAAGTGACATGAGTAAATTTGCTGATGATACAAAAATAGGCCGTATGATTCATTCTGAGGAGGATACCAGTGAACTCCAGGAGGATTTGGACAAATTAATGTCTTGGTCTGAAAAGTGGCAGATGAAGTTCAATGTGGACAAGTGTAAGGTGCTAGTCCATGGTAATGAAAATATCCCTCGAATTTATAAACTAGGTGAAGTAGAGCTTGATCATACAGAATGTGAAAAAGACTTGGGAGTCATTGTAAGCAGAAATCTAAAGCCTAGACAACAATGCCTAAGTGTGCGCAATAAGATTAAGAGATTACTAGGATTTATTTCAAGAAGTATAAGCAACAGAAGTCCAAAAGTTATTTTACAGCTCTATACATCACTAGTGAGACCTCATTTGGATTATGCAGCTCAGTTTTGGTCTCCTTACTACAGAATGGATATAGATTCGTTGGAGAACATACAGAGAAGAATGACTAAAATGATTTACAGTATAAGAAATCTCCCGTATGAAGATAGACTTAGAGCGTTGAATCTCCACTCTCTGGAGAGACGTAGAATGAGGGGAGATATCATCGAGGTGTACAAGTGGATGATGGGCATAAACAAAGGAGATATTAATAAAATACTGAGGATATCGAACCAAGTAAGAACCAGAAATAACGGATTTAAATTGGATAAATTTAGATTTAGAAAGGACATAGGCAAGTACTGGTTTTCGAACAGAGTTGTAGATGCGTGGAACAATCTTGGGTGGCTTTAAAAAGAGATTGGACAGATATATGAGTGGGAGGGGCTGGATTTGATTGGTGTCGTGAGTACGGGAATAAATTCTTAGGTAGTGGTGGTTTTGATAAAGACCTGCCTTGTATGGGCCAGTAGGCCTTCTGCAGTGTTCCTCCATTCTTACGTTCTTATGTTCACATTCATCGGGTAGCACGGAGAATCGGTTCGATGTTTCCACAACAGTTTACTGGATTTTCGTTGATTCTACCTCTCCATCCGTCCTCTTGATCCTTAACTTTGTCCCATGTATTCCAGCCACTGTCCAGGTTCCTTTCTTGACTTGAGGATTCTCAACAGGAGGATTACTACGAATCCTCTTGTTTTCCTCAGTCAGTCGCTGTATCTCAAGCTTAGCTACCCTCAGTTCTTCCTTCAGCTGCTGGTAGAGTAGCTCAAGAGAGGACATCTTGTTCATATTTACAGAGAGCACACAAGACACGTCTTCACTGAGTTAAGTCAGGTCATCACTGAGTTAAGTCAGGTCACCACTGAGTTAAGTCAGGTCACCACTGAGTTAAGTCATGTCACCACTGTAGGTGAAACAGCAAGAAACCTCGAAACACGCCTCAATGAACACATTAATGCATGTACGAACGATAACCTGAACAACGCCTGCGTACAACACCGGAATTCCACCAATCATCTCATGAAATTCAGAGACGCCCGATTAGTAATCAAAGAAACTAATTTCCGCATACGCAAGTGCCTTGAATCAGCACTTATCACTGTTTCTAACACAATTAAACAAAACAAAGGCAGCTTCACCATCTCTGAAGTCTTAGCAAGAATCCTTCTAAAAACAGTAAACCCTGCCATCACATAGTCTCTCCTGCTAATACTACACAAAATGTCATATTAGTTGCATTTGTGTCCGTTTACTTAACATATTGTCGGTAATTCTACCAATATTAATAATTTCTCAGTCCTATGAAATCAGCCAAGCAGAAGTCAGGAACAGAGACATGATTGCCATTATTAGTGTAATTCCATGATATATTAAAACTGAGTAGTTTGTGATCACTTTCCCCAAGCTCATCATTAACCTCAAGAAATTATTAATTAGCGATTCCCTGCTGGCAAGAACCAAGTCAAGCAGGTTATTTCCTCTAGTTGGTTCTGTAACAAACTGTTTTAAAAAACAATCCTGAATCGTATCAAGAAAGTCACTTGACTCTAAATTTCTTGTCAAATTGCTCCAGTCAATTTGTCTAAAGTTAAAATCTCCCATACTTCTATCTTCTATCAGTTTAAAATCCTAGACATGTCAGCAATGGCCCTCTCGATCGAGTTAGCAAATGCTACCACCCCTGCCCCAGAGAGATGTACCCCATCCCTTGCATACATATCATGGTATATTAGACATATGCAACACTTGGGTATCTTTATTGAGGAAACTTTTCGACACACAGTGGCTTCATCAGTCCATACAAAGGAGAATCGTGAAGAACAGGAGGAGTTTGAGGTGGTCAGTCCCTCAACCTTATGTCGATGTTGTCAGTCCATCAGTCTTGAATAGAATAGAGCATATCTGCAAAGAGGGAGCTTATATACTGTTGGCAGGAGAGGTGCAGCAGTCGTAGGAGGTGTCATATTTGACCAATGTGGAAGTAGGTCGTGCCCAAGGGTTAGGCAAGCGAAGAATTCCCTGTATTAAGATACCAAGATGTTGCTGTGTCAGACAGGATGTAGATGAATGGTTCAGAGAACCGACGAGTTGGTAAATTAGACACATATGCAACTGACAACATCGACTCAAGGTTGAGGGACTGACCACCTCAAACTCATCCTGTTCTTCACGATTCTTCTTTGTATGGACTGATGAAGCCACTGTGTGGCGAAACGTTTCCTTAATAAAGATACCTAAGTGTTTCATATGTGTCTAAATTACCAACTCGTCGGTTCTCTGAACCATTCATCTACATACATATCATGTTTGCCATAAAAGTTGTCCCAGCTGTCAATGAATGGGATTGCAAGTTCCTTGCAGTATCTGTCTAGCCAGCAATTTACACCAATTGCCCTAGACAACCATTCATTGCCCACTACCCTTCTAGGCTGAGAGATACATATTTCTGAGTGCATATTTGCTGATAGATATACCCTTCGCGGTGTATATACTCTGGAAATACTTAAGCAGTATAATGTGATCCTTTATTGACAACGTTTCGCCCACGCAGTGGGCTTTATAAAGTCACAAACAGATCTGTGTGTTTATATTTCCATTGTGTCGGTATTTTATACCATTTATTTCCATCGTGTATATACTCTCTTGCTTCCGAGAACACTCCATAAGCACCAAGATTTTCCTGGTAACTTGCCGTGCTTGACCTGGCTTAACCATGCCACATATAAACTAAATAATGTAGATCTTAATATTACTGATTGCGAAAAGAATTTAGGAGTTCTGGTTAGCAGTAACCTGAAACCAAGACAACAGTGCATAAGTGTTCGCAAAAAAGCGAACAGAATCCTTGGCTTGTATTAATATTGGTAGAATTACCAACAATATGTTAAGTAAAAGGACACAAATGCAACTAATGTGACATTTTATTGTGGCAACGTTTCGCTCTCCAGGAGCTTGACAAAGTTCCTGGAGAGCTTCATATCAAGAAGCATAAATAATAGAAGTCCTCAGGTTGTTCTTCAACTCTATATATCTTTGGAAAAATAAACACATAAGCAGTATAATGTGATACTTTATTGAAAACGTTTCGCCCACGCAGTGGGCTTTATCTTGTCACAAACAGATATGTTTGTGACTCGATAAAGCCCACTGCGTGGGCGAAACGTTGTCAATAAAGGATCACATTATACTGCTTATGTGTTTATTTTTCCATTGTGTCGGTATTTTATACCATTTATTTCCATCTATATATCTTTGCTTAGGCCTCATTTAGATTATGCTGTACAGTTCTGGTCACTGTATTACAGGATGGATACAAATGCACTGGAAAACGTACAAAGGAGGATGACAAAGTTGATCCCATGTATCAGAAATCCTCACTACGAGGATAGACTGAGGGCCCTGAATCTGCACTCTCTAGAAAGGCGTAGAATTAGGGATAATATGATTGAGGTATATAAATGGAAACCAGGAATAAATAAAGGAAATGTAAATAGAGTGCTAAAAATATCCAGCCAAGACAGGACTCGCAGCAATGGTTTAAAGTTGGAAAAATTCAGATTCAGGAAGGATACAGGAAAGCACTGGTTTGATAATAGAGTTGTGGATAAGTGGAACAAGCTCCCGAGTACCGTCTTAGAAGCTAAAACGTTGTGTAGTTTTAAAAATAGGTTAGATAAATACAGGTTAGATAAACAAGATGTCCTCTCTTGAGCTACTCTACCAGCAGCTGAAGGAAGAACTGAGGGTAGCTAAGCTTGAGATACAGCGACTGACTGAGGAAAACAAGAGGATTCGTGGTAGTCCTCCTGTTGAGAATCCTCAAGCCAAGAAAGGAACCTGGACAGTGGCTGGAATGCATGGGACAAAGTTAAAGATCAAGAGGACGGATGGAGAGGTAGAATCAACGAAGAACCAGGAACCTGTTGTGGAAACATCGAACCGATTCTCCGTGTTACCCGATGAATGTGAGTCGACTACTGGGAACATCACGATGAACGACACCAAGGAAGGTAAGAACATTGTTCTTGTTGGGGATAGTCAGATTAGGTATATGGATAGGGCCTTCTGCTTGAAAGATAGAAGTAGGAGACAGAAGGTTTGCTTTCCTGGGGCTGGGATGGAGCATATTGTTAGCCATCTGGACGACATCATGAGAGGTAATGGGAGCAATCCTATTATCTGTCTCAGTGCTGGAGGCAACGATGTTGGCAGACGTAGGAGTGAGGACCTGACTAGCAGGTATAGGTCAGCAATAGACATAATTAGGAAGAAGGGTGGGAACCCTGTCATATGTGGTATTTTGCCAAGAGAGGAGTTGGAGACATAGTCTCTCCTGCTTATTCAACACAAGGACATCGTAGATGTGGAACACTCCTACAGGCTTTCTCTATTCCAACCTCCAGCAGAAATATTTGTCTAACCTATTTTTATACTACCCATGTAATTGTTTTATCACCTTTTACTCATGTGCAAATTGATTGTTCTACCTTATTGTATTACTACTACTACAACTTATATCACTACTACTTCTACCACCACTAGTATTTCACCTCACTTGGAGAGTATATATATACCCTCTGTGTCCATGTATCGCTTGTAACGGCTTGAAAAAGCTCCTGGAGAGCGAAACGTTGCCACAATAAAATGTCACATTAGTTGCATTTGTATCCTTTTACTTAACATATTGTCGGTAATTCTACCAATATTATTACAAGTTCCATCTTGCATTCTTTAAGTACCCTGGAAAACAACTCGTCGGGTCCCGGGGACTTATTTTGCTTCAGTTTATCTATCTGTTTGTCCAATCTCTTTTTAAAGCCACCCAAGGTCCTAGCCTCTATCACCCTACTCGGAGGATTGTTCCACGCATCTACAACTCTGTTCGAAAACCAGTACTTGCCTATGTCCTTTCTAAATCTAAATTAATCCAATTTAAATTCGTTATTTCTGGTTCTTACGATAGAGGGATTTGCCGTGCTTGAACTGACTTTATCTACGATAGAAAGACTTTCCCTCGTGCCTTTTACTGCGTTTAGCACACAAACAAGGAACCAGTCCGTCTGCTTTCAAATGATGTGTTAGAAACACCGTCACTCACAATCACAACACTCACCACCACACAACACTCACCACCACACAACACTCACCACCACACAACACTCACCACCACACAACACTCACCACCACACAACACTCACCACCACACAACACTCACCACCACAACACTCACCACCACGCAACACTCACCACCACACAACACTCACCACCACACAACACCAGTGTTGACCACCAGGTCAAGTTATCACATGATGTTGTGTAACATTATGACAAACTGATACATACACAGTGTTGCTGCAACTGATACATACACAGTGTTGCTGCAACGGATACATACACAGTGTTGCTGCAACGGATACATACACAGTGTTGCTGCAACTGATATATACACAGTGTTGCTGCAACGGATACATACACAGTGTTGCTGCAACGGATACATACACAGTGTTGCTGCAACTGATACATACACAGTGTTGCTGCAACTGATACATACACAGTGTTGCTGCAACTGATACATACACAGTGTTGCTGCAACTGATACATACACAGTGTTGCTGCAACTGATACATACACAGTGTTGCTGCAACTGATACATACACAGTGTTGCTGCAACTGATACATACACAGTGTTGCTGCAATTGATATATGCACAGTGTTGCTGCAACTGATACATGCACAGTATTGTTGTCTATCATCCTGGTGGTAGAGTTGAGTGTTGTCTATCATCCTGGTGGTAGAGTTGAGTGTTGTCTATCATCCTGGTGGTAGAGTTGAGTGTTGTCTATCATCCTGGTGGTAGAGTTGAGTGTTGTCTATCATCCTGATGGTAGAGTTGAGTGTTGTCTATCATCCTGGTGGTAGAGTTGAGTGTTGTCTATCATCCTGGTGGTAGAGTTGAGTGTTGTCTATCATCCTGGTGGTAGAGTTGAGTGTTGTCTATCACCCTGGTGGTAGAGTTGAGTGTTATCTATCATCCTGGTGGTAGAGTTGAGTGTTGTCTATCATCCTGGTGGTAGAGTTGAGTGTTGTCTATCATCCTGGTGGTAGAGTTGAGTGTTGTCTATCATCCTGGTGGTAGAGTTGAGTGTTATCTATCATCCTGGTGGTAGAGTTGAGTGTTGTCTATCATCCTGGTGGTAGAGTTGAATGTTGTCTATCATCCTGGTGGTAGAGTTGAGTGTTGTCTATCATCCTGGTGGTAGAGTTGAGTGTTGTCTATCATCCTGGTGGTAGAGTTGAGTGTTATCTATCATCCTGGTGGTAGAGTTGAGTGTTGTCTATCATCCTGGTGGTAGAGTTGAGTGTTATCTATCATCCTGGTGGTAGAGTTGAGTGTTGTCTATCATCCTGGTGGCAGACTTGAATGTTGTCAGCAACTCTGATTGAATGAACTCAGTGACGACACTTGAGAATATTTTCACAGTTTTCCGCCTCCCCCTCCCTCTCTCTCTCACAACCCCTCCCTCTCTCTCTCTCACCCCCCCCCCCTCCCACCGTCTCTTCTCTCCCTCTTGGTCTCGGATTCGCCATTGAACGTTCAGTGCCAACTCCAACAATTATCTCCATTATCTTCCTCCCGCTCAACAACAACAAACACACTTGGTCTATTCAGAAGTTGGTCAGTCGTGACTACTGCATCTGGTCACCACTCCTTAATTGTTTGATAATTTATCCTCTTCTTCCCTTCCTTCTCTCTTTGTTTGGAGTGGTGTTGGTGCGTGGAGAATTAATGATCTGAAGAGCTCTTCTCTTGCACCAACACCACTCCAAACAAAGTTATAATTCTTCCCAACAGCCAGGTTGCATCCAACATTTCTAAAGTACTTGCACAAGCTAACACTAGAGTCGCCATCGCTTCCAGTACTTCTATAAAGGATCTAACCAGGACAAAATCCAAGCACCATGAACCAGTCAACACAGGGGTTTACACTATACCCTGTGGAGGCTGCGACAGGATTTATGTAGGAGAAACAGCAAGAAACCTCGAAACACGCCTCAATGAACATATTAATGCATGTAGGAACGATAACCTGAACAACGCCTGCGTACAACACCGAAATTCTACCAATCATCTCATGAAATTCAAAGACGCCCGTTTAGTAATCAAAGAAACTGATTTCCGCAGACGCAAATGCCTTGAATCAGCACTTATCGCTGTTTCTAACACAGTTAAACAAAACAAAGGCAGCTTTACCATCTCTGAAGTCTTAGCAAGAATCCTCCTGAAAACAGTAAACCCTGCCATCACATAGTCTCACCTACTACACCAGCACTTCGCGGATGTGGAACACTGCTACAGGTCTTCTCTTTTCCAGCCTCCAACAAAAATATTTGTCTAACCTATTTTTATGCTGCCCAAGTAATTGCTTTTATCACCTTTTACTCATGTGCTAGTTGATTGTTCTACCTTATTGTATCACTACTACCTCTACCACCACTAGTGTTACACCTCACCCTGAACCTATATATACCCTGTGTGTCCATGTATTGTTTGTGACGGCTTGACAAAGCTCCTGGAGAGCGAAACGTTGCCACAATAAAATGTCTCATTAGTTGCATTTGTGTCCTTTTACTTAACAGATTCTTTTATAAAAAAAAATGTTGAAGTTAGTGATTTTTTTTTTTTTTTTTTTTTTGTGGGAAAAAAAATCAATACAAACAAAGCTGTAAAAGATATCAGAAATCCTCAATGGGTGGTTGCAGAGTCATCATTACTCAATAATGTGTGCAAAAATCATGACAATCCTATTAATACTTTTCTAAAAAAAATGGCTCACAATGTCAATAATTGATTTCTGAGTTATTGATATAATTTTTTTCTGTAAAACTCTATGGATATGGAGCGCTAAATCTCAGCGTGTTGCACACATCAACACTTGTTGAGACCCCAGAGGCGACTGAGCTAGCATTAGTTCCTGCACTTGAAAGGAGGCATAAGAGATGATGCTTTGAAGTGTATTTTGAATGAAACAATCATAAAAATCGTAATTTTGGGAGGAAAAAAACACTAATTGGCAACATGTATTATTTATGAAAGCAAGAACAAAAAAATTACATTTAAGGAAAAACATACTGAGAAATATGATAGAAACAAGCTTTTTACACCAAAATGTTGCCAGAATGATGCACTATTTTTTGATTAGAAAAAAAAAATTCCATAATTTTTCAATCTTCCTTAAGGGAGGGGCTCGCCCCTCCTTAAACCAAGACAGCAATGCATAAGCGTACGTAATAAGGCAAATAGATTACTGGGATTTATATCAAGAAGTGTAAGCAACAGAAGTCCAGAGGTTATATTACAGCTTTATACATCGTTAGTAAGGCCTCACCTAGATTACGCAGCTCAGTTCTGGTCTCCATATTACAGAATGGATATTAATTCGTTAGAAAACATTCAGCGTAGAATGACTAAATTAATACATAACATTAGAAATCTTCCGTATGAAGATGGCGACTCTAGTGTTAGCTTGTGCAAATACTTTAGAAATGTTGGATGCAACCTGGCTGTTGGGAAGAATTATAACACTAGAGTCGCCATACCTTCCAGCACTTCTATAAAGGATCTAACCAGGACAAAATCCAAGCACCTTGAACCAGTCAACGCAGGGGTCTACACTATACCCTGTGGAGGCTGCGACAGGATTTATGTAGGAGAAACAGCAAGAAACCTCGAAACACGCCTCAATGAACACATTAATGCATGTAGGAACGATAACCTGAACAACGCCTGCGTACAACACCGAAATTCCAACAATCATCTCATGAAATTCAAAGACGCCCGACTAGTAATCAAAGAAACTAATTTCCGCAGACGCAAGTGCCTTGAATCAGCACTTATCGCTGTTTCTAACACAGTTAAACAAAACAAAGGCAGCTTCACCATCTCTGAAGTCTTAGCAAGAATCCTCCTGAAAAACAGTAAACCCTACCATCACATAGTCTCTCCTGCTAATACTACACAAGCACATCGTAGATGTGGAACACTGCTACAGGCCTTCTCTATTCCAACCTCCAGTAGAAATATTTGTCTAACCTATTTTTATACTACCCAAGTAATTGTTTTTATCACCTTTTACTCATGTGCAAATTGATTGTTCTACCTTATTGTATTACTACTACTACTACAACTTATATCACTACTACTACTACCACCACTAGTATTACACCTCACTCTGAACCTATATATACCCTCTGTGTCCATGTATTGTTTGTAACAGCTTGACAAAGCTCCTGGTGAGCGAAACGTTGCCACAATAAAATGTCACATTAGTTGCATTTGTGTCCTTTTACTTAACATAATATTTATACAACACATGACATCTCCACTTCCTCCAGCCTCCTCCTCGCTGCAACATTCACCACCCATGCTTCACACCCACATTAGAGTGTACTATACCCTCATGTAGATGAATGGTTCAAAGAACCAACAAGTTGTTAAATTAGACACATATACAACACTTGGGTATCTTTATTGAGGAAAACGTTTCGCCACACAGTGGCTTCATCAGTCCAATACAAAGTAGAAAGTTGAAAGGAGAGGAGGAGTTTGAGGTAATCAGTCCCTCGGCCTGGAGTCGATGTGTTCAGTCCATTACTCTTGAAGCAAGTACAGCATAGGGCAAATAGAAGTTGCTTATATACTGTATTCAGGTGAGGCGAAGCAGGAGGCGGGGTCATAGTGGTACCATCCACTAGTCGAAGTAGGTCTTCGTCCTAAGGTTGGACAAGTGTTGAAGAATCCGTTTGTATCAAATCTCAAGATGTTGCTGTGTCAGACAGGATGTAGATGAATGGTATTGGATTGTATTGGACTGATGAAGCCACTGTGTGGCGAAACGTTTTCCTCAATAAAGATACCCAAGTGTTGCATATGTGTCTAATTTAACACTATACCCTCATACATTCCCCTCTTTACCTCCATGGATAACGTTCTTTGTCTCCACAGATGCCTCAATGCACCACTCACCTTCCCCTCGTCAGTTCTATGGTTCACCTCGTCTTTCATAGACCCATCTGCTGACATGTCCACTCCCAAATATCTGAACACATTCACTTCCTCCATACTCCCTCCCTCCAATCTTTTATCCAATCTTTCATTCCCTAAAGTTGTTGTTACTCTCATCACCTAGCTCTCTCCTATGTTCACTTTTAATTCCCTTCTTTTAAACACCCCCATATTCGTCCACCATCCTTTGCAACTTCTCTTCAGAAACTCCAGAAAATACATTGCCATCAGCAAAAAAGCAACTATGACAACTCCCACTCCCAGTTACTGGGGACTTTTATTGTTTTTATTGGTCTTTTTGTCGAGGACTCTTATTGGGGACGTTTATTAAGGAACTTTGGTTGGAAATTTTATTGTGGACTTTTATTAGGGACTTTTGAGGAATTTTATTGGGGAATTTTTATTAGGTACTTTTGTTGGGGAATTTTATTAGGGACTTTTATTAGGTACTTTTGTTGTGGACTTTTATTAGGGACTTTTATTAGGTACTTTTGTTGGGGACTTTTATTTTTTTTTATTATAGACTGGTGCATGTTGCTTGAGAGTAGTGACAAGGACTGTGACTCTAGGGATGTCGTGACCTGACTTCTGGGTGACCTGACCTGGACATGACCAGTGACCCCAGATCTGTCCCTATGATAGTCTGCCCCCTCCTCAGACAGTAGGCCTACTGGACCATGATAGGCACATGTTCAGTACATAAGAAAGAAGGAACACTGCAGCAGGACTACTGGCCCATGATAGACAGGTCCTAGTCACGTACTGGCCCAGTTAGGTCCAAGTCACATCCACATGGCCTCTCTCAGGATGACTACAACAGAGGTCCCCTGGCCTCTCTCAGGATGAGTACAACAGAGGTCCCCTTGTCTCTCTCTGGAAGACTGCAACAGAGGTCCCCTGGCCTCTCTCAGGATGAGTACAACAGAGGTCCCTGGCCTCTCTCTGAAGACTGCAACAGAGGTCCCCTGGCCTCTCTCAGGAAGACTACAACAGAGGTCCCCTGGCCTCTCTCAGGATGACTACAACAGAGGTCCCCTGGCCTCTCTCAGGAAGACTACAACAGAGGTCCCCTGGCCTCTCTCTGGAAGACTGCAACAGAGGTCCCCTGGCCTCTCTCAGGATGAGTACAACAGAGGTCCCCTGGCCTCTCTCTGGAAGACTGCAACAGAGGTCCCCTGGCCTCTCTCAGGATGAGTACAACAGAGGTCCCCTGGCCTCTCTCAGGAAGACTGCAACAGAGGTCCCCTGGCCTCTCTCTGGAAGACTGCAACAGAGGTCCCCTGGCCTCTCTCAGGAAGACTACAACAGAGGTCCCCTGGCCTCTCTCTGGAAGACTACAACAGAGGTCCCCTGGCCTCTCTCAGGATGAGTACAACAGAGGTCCCTTGGCCTCTCTCAGGAAGACTACAGGAAGACTAGAACGCAGGCGGGAGAGATACATTATTATATACACGTGGAAAATTCTCGAGCGATTAGTACCAAACTTGCACACGAGTGTCACTCCCTACGAAAGCAAAAGACTCGGCAGGCGATGTAACAGCCTCCCAGCATACATCAGGGGAATTACCAACAAACCCCTGGCTGTCTTCAAGCAGACACTGGACAGGCACCTGAAGTCGGTTCCTGACCAGCCAGGCTGTGGTTCGTACGTTGGACTGCGTGCGACCAGCAGTAACAGCCTGGTTGATCAGGCTCTGATCCAACATGAGGCCTGGTCACAGACCGGGCCGAAGGGGCGTTGACCCCTGGAACTCTCTCCAGGTATAGTCCAGAGGTCCCCTGGCCTCTCAGGAAGACTACAACAGAGGTCCCTCGTGTCTTTTTTTTTTTGTCGTGATAATGGGAGAGTCGAGGTGGTCTGCCTCTACCTACCTGGAGGTCGTTCCGAGGGAGGTCAACGCCCCAGCGGCCCGGTCCATGACCAGTCTTCCGGTGGATTAGAGCCTCATCAACCAGGCTGTTACTGCTGGCCGCATGCAGTCCAACGGACGAACCGCAGTCCGGCTGGACGCGCACTGACTGTAGATATCTGTCTAGTTTCCTCTTGGTAGGGTAATTCCTGAACCTTGAACTCCGCATCAACACTTTTTTATCATCTTATATGGTGAACCTTATTGTAGGTTCCAAGTTAAGTTCGAAGTTAAAGGTTCAAGACTCACGAAATCGTAATGACACGATTGCAAACACACCACGGTACGGGCGGGGATTGAACTCACGGCAATTGAGTGGTAAAACTCCAGGCCAGCGCGTAAGTGGCCCAGTGGCTTACGCGCTGACCTGGAGTTTTACGACTCGCCGCGAGTTCAATCTCCACCCGTACCGTGGTTAAAGGTTCAAGATTCAAGGTGTTGAGGTATCTTGGAGCAATGATTAAGGTGATGGTGAAGAAGAAGAAAGTATATCTCAGGTATAATCTTCAAGATGATAAGCAATGATAGGTCATCTCTGCGCCCTCTCCAGCCTACTTGTTACCTTTGATTTGTAGGCTGAGATGAAGGGGAAAGAGGTGAGGGAGAGAGAGAAAAAAAGAGGGAGAGACAGGTGAGGGAGAAAGAGAGATGAGGGAGAGAGAAAGAGAGGTCAGGAAGAGAGAGAGAGGTCAGGGAGAGAGAGAGATAAGGGGGAGGATGGAAGAGGGGGAAGTCCCTCTGACGTCTTGACTCACCTAGATCTTACCTCTCACATTCCTTCACCTGCCTCCCACCTGCCTCCCACCTGCCCCCACCTGCCTGCAGCACTCTCATACACGTCACACCTTCTACTGGTTGACTCACACCTTCAAACATTTCACAGTGTTCAATACGTTTCCAAATGTTACCAACTGAAGATTATTAATATACACTTAACTACCTTTGTAATGTGTTATTGTAGTTGCTGTGGTTGTAATTAGTGTTGTTGTACTTGTTTTTAAAGTCACTCTACAAGCTTAGAAGTATTAGAACCAATATATATATATATATATATATATATATATATATATATATATATATATATATATATATATATATATGTCGTGCCGATTAGGTAAAACTTGCGATTTTGGCTTAAATAGGAACGCTCACCTTGCCATATAAGACAAGTGAAAATTTGTGTATGCAATAATTTCGCCAAAATCATTCTGAACCTAACGAAAAAAAATATATTTCATTGTCTTTGTTTATTATTAAATTAATGTTAACGTATCTAAAATATATTTAGTTGGGTTAGGGTAAATTAAATTGCGCTTGTTGTAATAAGGTTAGGTAGGTTTTCAAAGTTTCTCTTGGTACAAAATTATAAATTCTTACATTATCATAAATGAAAAAAATATATCTTTAAACGTATAAGAGAAAATTTTAGAAAGGACTTAATTTTAGATGAGTTCTTGCTAATTGGACAGTTTTACCTAATCGGCACGACATATATATATATATATATATATATATATATATATATATATATATATATATATATATATATATATATATATATATTTATATATATATATATATATATATATATATATATATATATATATATATATATATATATATATATATATATATATATATATATATATATATATATATATATATATATATATATATATATATATATATATATATATATATATGGTACACACATTAGGCTTCTTCAGTCAAATACAGAAGCAGCAGGTATGGTAGCAAAGTGAGGAGGATGTAATCAGTCCATCAACTTTCAAGAAATTGACTTTCAGGTGGACAGTCTCTCAGCATAGAGAAGAGCTCAGCTCCATAGTCTGGAATAAGGTGCTAGAGATTAGACAAGATGCTGGAGTTCTAGACAACAACAACAATAATAATAACTTAAAACAATGTTGCCGTGTGGGTCAGTCGTAAGGAGTGTTCGTTATAGCTATAACGAACAACACACAAATAACCCGCAAATAGAAGAGAGGAGCTTACGACGACGTTTCGGTCCGGCTTGGACCGAAACGTCGTCGTAAGCTCCTCTATGTGCGGGTTATTTGTGTATTGTTCCAATCACGGTATTGTGGCTTTTTTTGTTGTATATAACGAACAACACCAACGCTATCAGTCAGTTTATGAGAAATATAAGGAACTGTAACGCATTACAATATTATTGTCGTGGAGTGACCCAGCAACACCATCACCCCCACCACATCACTTGCTAACCAATATAGTAATAAAGATTAAAGCTTTACAAGCTCTGTGGCTCCAGGCTTGTAATAAAGTATTCACACTGACTCAGTGTTTATGCAGGTTGTAGCACCTCACACACCCACCTTGTTCGTTCTTGTTACCTAAATGGACGCAAATGTAATTAATGTGATATTTTATTGTGGCAACGTTTCGCTTGACAAAGCTCCGGGAGAGCGAAACGTTGCCACAATAAAATTTCACATGTTCCTGTCAGACACTCAAGTGTTGCACACGTATCTTTGTTACCAACTTGTTCATTGGTATTGGAAGTGTGTATGAGGCGGGTCTTCCAAACATCGTCTCCAAGAATTTTGTATCCTAGGTAAGTCCTCATTTATATTGATAAATTAGACACGTGCAACACTTGGGTAATTTTATTGAGGAAACGTTTCACCTACACAGTAGGCTTCTTCAGTCAACCTTGGAGAGAAAGTATTTGAGGTGGTCAGTCCCTCAGCCTGGAGAAGAGATCAACTCCATGTGTCTTAATCTAACCGTCGTCTCTCGACCTGTCTAACCTCACGGCGCATGTGCGGGACATACGGGAGTCCGTAACGTCATGGTTAGCAAGTATTTGAATCACCATATTACAGAATGGACATAAATACGCTGGAAAACATACAGAGAAGAATGAGTACGTTGATGTCATGTATCTCTGGTAAGACGTAGGATTAGGGGAGATACGACTGAACAAATAATAATAATATCTTTATTTTCTACAAGTACATGTACAAGGTATACAGGCCATAGCTGACATCAATGACATACTACTATATAGAAAACCGCTTGTTATGCTGAGCATTTCGGGAAAAATTAGGTCATTTTATCCCAGGATGCGACCCACACCGGTCGACTAACACCCAGGTAAACATTTTAATGATGGGTTAACATGGACAACAGGTGTAAGGAAGCACGCCCAATGTTTCTACCCTTGCCGGGAATCGAACCCGCTCCCTCAGCGTGTGAAGCGAGAACTTTGCCAACCAGGCCACGAGCCACCCTAGACAGGACTAAATAAAGAGGATATGAATAGAGTATTTAAAATGAGTAACCAAGGCAGGTGTTGCAGTAATGTATTCCAGAAAGAATACAGGAAAACACTGGCCCGAAAATAGAATTATGACTCACAATATCGTAATGAGACGACTGCAAACAAACTACGGTACGGGTGGGGCTTGAGTTGGATGAATCTTATTGTAACCAGCTGGCCCAGTGGCTTACGCGCTGGCCTACAGTTTTACGACTCACTCACCGCGAGTTCAAGCCTCGCCCGTAACGTGGTTTGTTTAATAGAATTATAGATGAGTGGGACAGAATTCCAGGTAGACTTGTTAAAGCCAGAGCTTAGGGTAGCTTAAAAATATAGCTGAGATGAGAGTAAGAGTGGGTGTGAGTCCGACTTACCTAGCATGGACCAGTAGTTGCAGTGCTCCACACTGTGTGTACCACACTGTGTACCAGGCTGTGTACCACACTGTGTGTACCAGGCTGTGTACCACACTGTGTGTACCAGACTGTACTCACCTAGTTGTGGTTGCAGGGGTCGAGACATAGCTCCTGGCCCCGCCTCTACACTGGCCGCTACTGGGTCACTCCCTGCGCCATTAGCTTTATCATACCTCTCCTTAAAGCTATGTATGGAACCTGCCTCTACTACATCTCTTCCCAAACTATTCCACTTCCCGACCACTCTGTGACTGAAGAAATACTTCCTAACATCCCTGTGATTCATCTGAGTCTTCAACTTCCAACTGTGTCCCCTTGTTACTGTGTCCCATCTCTGGAACATTCTGTCTCTGTCAACCTTGTCAATTCCTCTCAGTATTTTATATGTCGTTATCATGTCCCCCCTTTCTCTCCTGTCCTCCAGTGTCGTCAGGTCGATTTCCCTTAACCTCTCCTCGTAGGACATACCCCTTAGCTCCGGGACTAGTCTTGTTGCAAACCTTTGCACTTTCTCGAGCTTCTTCACGTGCTTGGCTAGATGTGGGTTCCAAACTGGTGCTGCATACTCCAGTATGGGCCTAACGTACACAGTGTACAAGGTCCTGAACGATTCTTGATTAAGATGTCGGAATGCTGTTCTTAGGTTTGCTAGGCGCCTGTGTGTACCACACTGTGTGTACCAAGCTGTGTACCAGGCTGTGTACCACACTGTGTGTACCAGGCTGTGTGTACAACTGCGTACCAGCTGACCAGTGTGACACACTGGTGTACCAGGCTGTTCCACACTGTGTACCACACTGTGTGTACCAGATGTCAACACACGTTAGAGCCATGACTGATTACCACACTGTGTTACCAGGCTGTATGTACTCAGGCTTTCGTACAACACTGTTACCACCATTATACACTGTGTGTACAGGCTGTGTACACATATGGACCAGGCTGTGTACCACACTGTGTACCATTTATGTCACTAGGCTGTTACGACTTACACTGGCTGTGAGTATGTGGTGTGTGTAAGAAACACTTCGGAAATTTCCGGCCCTCGACCAGATGAACCCGGGCCCTCCGTGCGTGAGCAAGAGCGCTAGCCACATCCATCGGGGCGTGTACTGTGTGTACCAGGCTGGTCCACAGTGTGTGTACCAGCTGTGTCCACAAGACTGTGTGTACCAGACTGTTGTAGCCAGACTGGTTCCAGCTTCCGCCAGACGGTGACCAGACAGGGTACTAGAGCTGCCGTAACCACACCACTAGCAGTACAAGTCTCCACCTTGCCACACAACATCCTGCTCACTAGCAAAAACGTTCAGAGGCAGGTATAGACTGATTATACAAGCGATTATATTTCTTATTCATGTATTTCTATGATTAATATTATATTATTATATAATGATTCATTTTATTCATGATTGTTACTTATTATTCGATTATTTATTATTATTATTATTATTTTCATGATTATTATATATATTATTATTATTTATTATTATTATTATTATTATTATTATTATTTTATTATTATTATTATTATTATTATTTCATTATTATTATTATTATTATTATTATTTTATTATTTCATTATTATTATTATTATTTCATTATTATTATTATTATTTCATTATTATTATTATTATTATTATTATTATTATTATTATTATTATTATATTAATAGAGAAACGGTAAACCTGGAGGGGTGTACTCCTTCCTCTCATCAATGCACTTACGTTCCCAGCTCTGAAAAAGTTAGCCATAAACGTTTTGAGTTGATGTGAGTGTTTCTGGAACAGCTTGACCCCCGCCCAGCTTGTGCAACATGCACTGCCATACGTTTATTGCACCAGCCACCTGTACGTGAATGTTAAGTGTCAGCTGAACATTCTTATCAGTTTATACAACGTTTTCCACTTGAACGTGAGAAATACTCTCAGCATCTCCCAGCGCAACCAGACATTCTGCTGGCTGGGAGTGTGCCGAGGTCGTGGGAGCTGCTAGGAAGACTAGGACGTCTCGGGGTCACTGCCCCGAATGGTAGGCAGTGGTAAGGTTAGTTGTGTGGCCTAGCTGCTAGTTTATTGGGCATCCATTGCTCATCACTAACTCCAAGGCTGACGGACTGACTTGTTACCTCGTTTTCTGTATATATGTACTTCTACAGTGTTCACATTACCTCCTTGTATTGAAGAAGCCACTGGAGGGCGAAACGTCTATAATTGAAGATACCCAGATGCTCCACATGTGTCTAATAGACTGGTCGTAGCACATTTCGTTAAGATAGATAGACTGGTTCCTGTCAGTCTTCTTGTACTTTCTTCAGACTCGTTCGACAATTCCTTTACGACTCCGACAATGATTTTGTTTAACAAAATATAATCATACTCAACATTCCTCTTATACAATGCTTATTCAGCTAATTCATCAACTGTCATGCTCCTGGAGGCCTATATGAGGAAGGAATCAGGGGTGATAGGCATGTAATGAACATTCACATTCTAACACTCTTAATAGAGTGACATAATGCACACACAACTCATTACCAATAAGCGCACGGGCAGCGTGACTGGCTAGCTAACATTCTAAGAAGTGTATAACTTTATTCCAACATTCCCAGAAGCGCATAACTTTAGCAGTGATCCACACCACCAGGGTGCGATCACTACGCCGCCACTAAGCTGAGAAACGATCTGGCCGTACAGCGGGTGGATGGTGGGAGGAGCCAGGATGTTACACCATGTGTCCTCACTCTTAACATACATGAGCTTTTATTAGCTGTCACTGTGATGTGCGTCACTATATTGATGTTTTATATATATATATATATATATATATATATATATATATATATATATATATATATATATATATATATATTTAAAGAATGGGGTCCACCTCTAGTGCAAATTGTGGGACCCATAGCCTCGGAGAAGTGGATAAAAAGGCTTCAAGGAAGAATATTTGGATTTCTTCCTGAAGCCATTTGAATATTCCACTTCTCCTACCACCCCATCCTATATACACACATACATACATATAAATGCTTTATTAATAGACAGAATACATTTGTAGAAAACACAAACATGAACATGAAAACAATGGTACAATATGTCAAAGATTATGAATCTCCTCCAGCTCCTCCGAAGCCGGACGCGAGCCAAGAATGCAGCATGCGTTTCCCCTCTGGATGGCCACACTGAGACGCTGGAACATGAACGTGGCCGCCCTTGGGTCCTTGGTGGTGTCGATGAGTCTGGAACCCAGTTCTTTAAGGAAACGTGTTGCATTTTTTCCCCACGCTCCTAAGGTCTCTGATCCCACTGGGACAAATTTATACTGTTGGCTTATGTCCCTGTACTTGCCGATCTTGTACTCCTCTCTGTGGTCAGCAGCTCCTCCCTGTCGCCCGACACTGTGATGTATGTAGGTGTCGGCCAGTGTCGACACACAGGTATAGTCCCATGCTAAGAGCTTGCCATTCTTCCAAGGATAGATGGTGATCCCGTCGGGGCGGTTTGCTGGGTTGTGGGCGTTGTTGGCTGCTAGTGATCGAGGCTCTCTCTCGGCTGGGCATCCAGCTGTAGCAAGGGTTCTCTTTATGATGTCATTGACTTCATTGTGTCTTGCATGCCAGCCCTTGGTTTTAGAACAGTTAAGACCATGTAGACCATATTGGTCGGCTTGCGCATCGCTGCAAATACACGTATATTCCGTGTGAATAGCGGCAGCAAGGCGCAGAGCCACTGCAATATGAAGGGTCTTAGGGTCCAGGCGTGTTCCCATGGCCGAAATGGAAACTGTTTGGAGGAAGTCCCCAGAGTGATGTGCACTCACAGCTAGGAGACGGCAGTCTCCTTGTCTGATGTTACGACCCTGAGCATATTGGCAAGTATCTTTTCAGCGATGGGGCCGTCCCAGCTTGACTGTTTGTAGGCCAGTTCTTCACTAGGTTTTGGTGTTGGAGCAGCAAGAGTCTCCCATTCAGTGATGGCACTGGTGTAGCTAGGGTCCTGTATTCCTGCTGAATCACTGAGGTTGTCTGGAAGAATTTGTTTTATTAGCTCATTTGATGCTATGGAAGAGGATATATATATATATATATATATATATATATATATATATAAAATATATATATATATATATATATATATATATATATATATATATATATATATATATATATATATAATGTCGTGCCGATTAGGTAAAACTGGTCAATTAGCAAGAACTCATCTAAAATTAAGTCCGTTCTAAAATTTTCTCTTATACGTTTAAAGATATATATTTTTCATTTATGTTAATGTAAGAATTTATAATTTTGTACCAAGAGAAACTTTGAAAACCTACCTAACCTTATTACAACAAGGGCAATTTAATTTAGCCTAACCCAACTAAATATATTTTAGATACGTTAACATCAATTTAATAATAAACAAACACAATGAAATATATTTTTTTCCTTATGTTCAGAATGATTTTGGCGAAATTATTGCATACACAAATTTTCACTTGTCTTATATGGCAAGAAGAGCGTTGCTATTTAAGCCAAAATCACAAGTTTTACCTAATCGGCACGACATATATATATTATACGAGTGTAGTATACTGCTGTTATATACCGTAATTTATTCCTAGTTAGATTTAAACATCTTCCATACACCCTTTCGTTGTGTATACCATTCGTTATAGTAAGTTAATGTAGGGATAGCCAGAGTGTCAAGCGAGTTGTCAACAACTATATTGTTCCCTCAACAAACTATATTAAAATCAATTTTTCCTTGACACTGTTCAGCTTAAACAAGTTATACATGTAGCATTAAATAAATCGATGTATTTTTTTTATACATGCTACGTTCTATATTTGTGTTGTATTAATGCTGATAGAGAGCCAGTTGCTACAGAGGCGTTATCCTAGGTTATCCTAGGTTCTCTACACATATGCTGCTATGTATGATAATCTATGTAACTGTATTTGTGTATACCTGAATAAGCGTACTTTCTTAGTCTCTACCCCATGTTCAGATGATATCAGCCTCGCATCACTCTTGTGACACTTACTCCCGTGGGCATGAGTGCCCACTAGCTGTTACCACACACAGTCACCTCTCAGTGCCCACCAGTCATTGCAGTTCTCCAGATAAGTTCCCACAGAGGCAACTGTTCGTCATAGTATACGGAAATAATTCAATAAGTAATAACTTAAGCCACATAAATTATCATGGCCGTCATTAACAATGGCTCCAGTTTCCTACTGCAAGACTTGAATATTCTTTTTCTGTTTAATAAAGGTTAATTCAGACTTACATAGTGACTTCAGTCACATTTTTAACTGGTGTTAAATGTTAGTTATGAACAGTTCTTGTTAACTTAGATGATAGGTAACTTAGATGATAGTTACTACCAGCCAGTCAGCAGCGAGCAGCATTGTTGATGTTGCGTGCAGTGTGCAAGGGGCTTCTTGCATCATAGTAATACAGGTAGTGTTGCCTGCAGCGTGCAAGGAGCTTCTTGAATCATGGTCATGCAGGCAGTGTTGCGTGCAAGGAGCTTCTTGCATCATAGTAATACGGGCAGTGTTGCCTGCAGCGTGCAAGGAGCTTCTGGCATCATGGTCATGCAGGCAGTGTTGCGTGCAAGGAGCTTCTTGCATCATGGTCATGCAGGTAGTGTTGCCTGCAGCGTGCAAGGAGCTTCTTGCATCATGGTCATGCAGGCAGTGTTGCCTGCAGCGTGCAAGGAGCTTCTTGAATCATAGTCATGCAGGCAGTGTTGCCTGTAGCGTGCAAGAAGTTTCTTGCATCATGGTCATGCAGGCAGTATTACCTGCAGCGAGTAAGAAGCTTCTTGCATCATGCAGACAGGGCACAGGGTTCCTGGAACTGGTCGCAGCTGTAGCAAACATGAGTAGTGCATGATAGTGTGTGTGTCTGGGCCACAGTAGGCAGCATACACCACCTAGCAGAGGCGTTCACAACGGGTGTGGTGTACACCAGTGTCATTAGTGGTGCATTTGGCTAAACTCTCGATGTTATGATGTGAAGGTTGAGTCAGTGTGATGACGTTAATGGAAGTGCTTCATCTATTACAACACACTACCTGAACCTGTTCCTCCACCACCATCATCACCAGCAACCAGACTCAAACTTCCCCATCACACAGAAGTATTGGTACCAGTCACCACCACCACCACCGCCAACCCTAACACTAGCGCCAAAATAAACCAACACTAACACCAGCTCTTGCGATGACTAGGACAGGTGCGCAACACTTATTGTAGAAACGTTTCGCCTGCTGAGCAAGCTTCTTCAGTTGAATACAGTACAAGTGGAGAAATAATTTGAGTGATCCCTTGATAGAGGGTAGTCAGTTTCTCATCTCTGATAGACTGTGGTCTGAAAAAGGTACCTCCTCCCTGTAAGGCTGCTGTCTACCATTATTACCAGGATGACGAAAGAATACCATCTTCCTGAATAGTTGGTATCCACCAACCTACTAGCCAGTAAACAGGACAGTAGCTCCTCCCTAGATGGTTGCTGCCCAACATAAAATAGCGTTAGACTGAATATCTTGATCAAAACTTAATAGATTTGAATAAGTATGCTGGAACACCACAAATGAACAAAATAAACAGATAACCGACAAGTGAGAGTCGATCCTTAGAATGATGTTTAGCACAAAAAAGCTCGTATTAGACGATTTCTATAATTTAATGTCTGAAAGAAGAGCTATGAAATGGCTAAAAGAGTTAGAAATATGATGAAAGGCTGGAGACACTGAAGATACCTCCGCTGGCTGATAACAGGAAGACACGATGACCACATACAAGGTCACTGAAGGACACAACAAAATTTGACGAAGATTTGGTTGTACCTGCAACACGATAATAGGTCTCAATTGTACATGCAACAAGGATAACAAGAGGTCACAGTTATACCTGCAACAAGGATAACAAGAGGTCACAGTTATACCTGCAACAAGGATAACAAGGTCACAGTTATACCTGCAATAAGGATAACAAGAGGTCACAGTTATACCTGCAACAAGGATAACAAGTAGGCAATCACACACACACACATCTTTTTGTACTGTAAGAAGGCTTTTGACACAGTACCACACAAGAGACTGGTGCAAAAATTAGAGGAGCAGGCAGGAATAATAGGGAAAGTACTACAATGGATCAGGGAATACCTGACAGGAAGGAAACAACGAGTGTTGGTACGTGATGAAGTGTCAGAGTGGGCGCATGTGTCGGGTGGGGTTCCACAAGAGTCAGTCCTAGATCCGGTGCTGTTTCTTATATACGTGAATGACATGATGGAAGTAATAGATTCAGAAGTGTCACTGTTCGCTGACGATGTGAAACTGATGAGGAGAATACAAGAGGACGAGGATCAGTTAAGATTACAAGGGGATCTGAACAGACTACAAGTCTGGTCCAACAAATGGCTCCTGGAATTTAACCCCAGTAAGGGTAAGGTCATGAAGATTGGGGAAGGACACAGAAGACCGCAGACGGCATACAGGTTAGAGAATCAAAGACTGCAAACGTCACTTAATAAAGAAAAGGATCTTGGGGTAAGCATTATAACGAACATGTCTCCTGAGGCACACATCAACCAAATAACTGCTGCAGAATATGGGCGACTGGCAAACCTAAGATTAGCATTTAGACATCTGAGTAAGGAGTCATTCACGACATTGTACACCGTGTACGTCAGGCCTATACTGGAGTATGCAGCACCAGTATGGAACCCTCACCTAGTCAAACACGTCACGAAATTGGAGAAAGTGCAAAAATGTGCAACACGTTTAGTCCCGGAGCTGAGAGGTATGTCTTATGAGGAGAGGTTAAGGGAACTCAACCTGATGACACTACAGGATAGGAGGGACAGGGGGGACATGATAACAACGTATAAAATACTGAGAGGAATTGACAAGGTGGACAGGGCTCGAATGTTTCACAGATGGGATACAGGAACAAGGGGCCACAATTGGAAGCTGAAAACCCAGATGAGTTATAGGGATGTTAAGAAATATTTCTTTAGCCTTAGAGTTGTCAGGAAGTGGAATAATCTGGAGAGTGAAGTAGTGGAAGCAAGTTCCATACATAGCTTTAAGAAGAGGTATGATAAAGCTCATGGAGCAGGGAGAGAGTGAATTAGTATCGACCAGTGAAGAGGCGGGGCCATGAGCTATGAATCGACCCCTGCAACCACATATAGGTGAGTACACACACACACACACACACACACACGGGAAAAAAACACAGGTCTTCTTATATAAAATTTTGGAGACAAGAGGCATTGATTGACAGAAGGCAAAGTAACAGCAAGGAATAAGGCACCAGAATGCGAGTATGGTTAGTGGGGTTCTGCAGGGATCAGTTCTAGTACCCCTGCTGTTCCTAATATACGTGAACGACCTACCAGAGGGAAGAGTCCTGTGTCATTATCTGTGGATTGTATAAAACTAGTACGAGGAGGAAAGAACACGCCAGGGAGATCTTAACAGGCTACAAATGTGTTCAAAAAAGTGACTTCTCGAGTTCAATCAGAACAAATGCAAGGTCAAGCAAATTGAAGGTGAGGTCATACCGGACACAGAACACAATATGGGCAGAGAGAAGCCGCAAATATCAGAGAGTGAAAGGTACCTGGTAGTAAATGTAACACTAACCACGTCACCAGAAATACGTCAGCGACATTTACAAGATTAGCAAACATCAGAATAACATTCAGGAACCTTAATAAAGAATCCTTCCGAACCTTGTACATTATACGACATATGTTAGGCCAGTCACTGAGTACGCAGGCCAGCATGGAGCCCACACGTGGTCAAGCACGTGAAGCAGCACTGTGAGCAGAATACATGAATGGTTCACAGAACCGACAGGTTGATAAATTAGACACATATGCAACACCTGGGTATCTTTATTGTGGAAACGTTTCGCCCCACAGTGGCTTCATCAGTCTAATACCAAGAAGAATGGTGAAGATCAGGAGTTTGAGGTAACAGCCTAGAGATGAAGTAATCAGTCCATCAGTCAGGACAAGAACAGCATATGCGCGAAGTGGCTTATACTGCACACAGGTGAGGTGAAGCAGTCCTAGGCGATCTCATCTTCACCTTTCTTTGTATTGGACTGATGAAGCCGCTGTGTGGCGCAACGTTTGCATAATAAAGCTACGCAAGTGTTGTACACGTGTCTAATTTATTACTATGAGGAGACGTTGAAGAGTTGAAGCTGACGGACTTCGCAGAGAGGATAAGAGAAGATACGATTACGACATACAAAATCTTAAAGGGGGAATTGATAAGACAGATAAGGACAGACTGGGTTAAGACCAGGATCAAGGGGACACACGTGAAAGCCAATAACACAGATGAACCACAGGGATGTCATGTAGTATTTCTTTAGTCTGAGGATGGATGAAAAGTGGAATGACTTGGATGACGCAGTGGTGGAGACAAACTGAATACACAGCTTCTAGAGTAGATACGATAAGGCCCAAGAGGCCAGACGTCAGTGGTGACAGTCAGGATGACGCAGTGGTGGAGACAAACTGAATACACAGCTTCTAGAGTAGATACGATAAGGCCCAAGAGGCCAGAAGTCAGTGGAGGCGGTCAGGGACTACGAGTGAGTACACACAGAGACGCACACGCACGCACCCACCCCAGTACCCACCCCAGAACCCACCCCAGCATCCACCCCAGCACTCACCTGTGCCTCGGGGAATATACTGGGAAAAGTGTTTTTGCATCACAAACAAGAATATTTTTGTTTGAACGTTGAGTGTGAGGGGGTAGCAGCCAGGGTGGCATCAGGGTGGCAGGCAGTGCTGTAGCCAGGGTGGCAGCAGGGTGGCAGGCAGTGCTGTAGCCAGGGTGGTAGCAGGGTGGTAACCAGGGTGGCAGGTAGGGTGGCAGGCATGGTAGCAGGTAGGGTGGCAGGCATGGTAGCAGGTAGGGTGGCAGGCATGGTAGCAGGAAGGGTGGCAGGCAAGGTAGCAAGCAGGGTAGCAGGAGGGTGGTATGCAGGGTAGCAGGAGGGTAGTATGCAGGGTAGCAGGAGGGTGGTATGCAGGGTAGCAGGAGGGTGGTATGCAGGGTAGCAGGAGGGTGGTATGCAGGGTAGCAGGAGGGTGGTATGCAGGGTAGCAGGAGGGTGGTATGCAGGGTAGCAGGAGGGTGGTATGCAGGATAGCAGGAGGGTGGTATGCAGGGTAGCAGGAGGGTGGTATGCAGGATAGCAGGAGGGTGGTATGCAGGGTAGCAGGAGGGTGGTATGCAGGGTAGCAGGAGGGTGGATGCAGGGTAGCAGGAGGGTGGTATGCAGGGTAGCAGGAGGGTGGTATGCAGGGTAGCAGGAGGGTGGTATGCAGGGTAGCAGGAGGGTGGTATGCAGGGTAGCAGGAGGGTGGTATGCAGGGTAGCAGGAGGGTGGTATGCAGGGTAGCAGGAGGGTGGTATGCAGGGTAGCAGGAGGGTGGTATGCAGGGTAGCAGGAGGGTGGTATGCAGGGTAGCAGGAGGGTGGTATGCAGGGTAGCAGGAGGGTGATATGCAGGGTAGCAGGAGGGTGGTATGCAGGGTAGCAGGAGGGTGGTATGCAGGGTAGCAGGAGGGTGGTATGCAGGGTAGCAGGAGGGTGGTATGCAGGGTAGCAGGAGGGTGGTATGCAGGGTAACAGGCAGGGTAGCAGCCTGGGCAGCAGGCAGGGTAGCAGGAAGCTGGGTCCATGACTGCCCTCCCTCATCTCTCTTATTCCCACATGCCTCAGTGCATCTCACTACCTTAATTCTTGTATTTCATGTATATATACACAGACAAATTCGTCGTAAACAAAGAACAACAACAATTAACTTTAATCAGCAGCCCAGAAAACTTAAATAACAACAAAATCAGAGGAAGTCAAGTGTGAGGAGGAATGTCACTCAGACACCCGACACTTAACACTGGTGTCAAACACCATATAACAACACACATATATACACATATTACAACATACACACATACTACAATATACACATCAACGGGTGAAACCTCACTAACAGCCAACAGAAGTCAACAACAGTTGCAACAGTAACACAAGTGCGACGTTTTTCCTCCAGACGACAATGTTTACTAAGAGTTCCCGCCCTCCTGAGAGTCCCTTCCAGAGCCCCGGGAAGCCAGCAATCTCCTCCTTATGTTCAACTTACTCAAGAACCAAAATTCTCTCTCAGCAAGGGCGACATACAACACTCGTCTCTATGTACTAGGGACGGAGAACCAGAATTCTTCACTCCCTGACCTGGACTTCCCGGCAAAGTTGCCAGTTAATATTTTTCATTAATAATATTTTTTTTTAATTCACATTCTCAATTTCTAAGTGCTGTACCCGTGGATAATTTAGTCTATCATGTGACGAATAACGAAAACATGGATAACAAATCAAGTAAAACGTGAAATTATCCATATAAAGCAGGCGGGAGGGTTGCCAAGCGTCGCTGGACACCTCAGCATACATACCATTCATTGTTGCCGGTAAATTTCTGGTTATCACAATTCTTAAAAAAAAAAAAAAAAAAAAAAGGACCCATTTCCCTCATGCAAATTTTCGCTTTACTTAAAAGGCTCGAGAAGTGACTACTACACACATTATTTTATGACGAGAATGTCGTAAATAACAATAAATTTATTGTTATAGGTAATATTTGTTTTTTTTTAATTGCGAATCCCAACCACTGATATATAAACACGTTGGTTAAGAAGTTTTGTTTATATTTGTTTGTATATGTTTATATATGTAAATTAGTGTTTATATAAATCTAACAAGCAGTGTTGCACTCTCTGTGATGGTGGAAAACCCCGGCCAGGAGGTGCCGGGACGGGCTCTTGATCCAAGTGACTGGAGAGCTCCTCCAGAGCCTAGGATCAAACCTGATAATCTTCAACTCTTCAGGCAGTGTGTGGCCCCCTTGTGGGTTTAGCGCTTGGTCTTGATTGTAATAATAAAAACCACCACTACCATCATACAAACATCAACAAACACACTAACAAACACACGCCAACAAACACACACTAACAAACACACACCAACAAACACACACCCCGGTGGCCCAGTGGTAAAGCTCTTGCTTCACGCACGGAGGGGCCGGGTTCAATTCCCGGTGGGGCAGAAACATTTCGAAGTGTTTCCTTACATACACACACATATATACAACAGGCCTAGTGTCTAATTGACATGTGCCTAGGACAAAAAAAATGGTAACTAACACTAACCAATAAACACACACCATAAAAAACACACCAACAAACCAAAAAACACACACCAACAAACCAACAAACACACACCAACAAACATAAACAAACACACTAGAAAAAACAAACCAGTACACAAAACAAGAAACAAACCAGTACAAACACACCAACAAACACACCAACGCACATCAACGTATTTCCCAGAAGTGATCAGAAACGTTTGCTGTCGTAGTGACGTCAGAGCAGCCGGGACGCGACCTGGGGAAGGGGAGGAGACAAGAGGAGGTAAGGGGGAGGCGACGAGGGGTAAGGGGGAAGCCTGTTAGGGGGGAGGAGGCGGGTTGCTGGTGAGGCAGTATATAAAAGAGAGATAAAACCTAGCCTGTTACAGTTGCTTTCAATCTTGGCAGAGTGCGTGTGTACCAGTGGTATTGAACCACCACGATCAGACGTGCCTCTTATAATCACAGTCGCAATCATTTTCTTGTGTTATCTCGAGAGATAACTGCTACCCGGAACGAGCAATCTTGCAATGGAGACCTGCAACATGGAAAACACTATGCTCTTCGGAGATGTGACTATGCTGGGAGGAGATAATTTCTTCTTCTCGGAGCTGGATGCTTTCTTAATGTCACCTAGCAGCAGCAGCAGCAACTACGACTCACAGCTGCAAGGAGCGTTGATGCACATTGATGTCATGGACAACAATGATGTCCTCACCTGGTCCTCAGAGGTATGTTATTCTCTCACTCTCCTCACTTCACATAACACGTAGTAAGCTGACTTCATCTCCCACATGTCATCATTAACACAACACAAAGTGAGCCACGTCGTGCACGACTCCTGTATATTCTTGAAATTAGAATCATCGCAGTGTCATCCTGATGTCCTAGCATGACCAACACTGTGTCTCCTGACACCAACACTGTGTCCTGACACCAACACTGTGTCCTGACACCAACACTGTGTCTCCTGACACCAACACTGTGTCCTGACACCAACACTGTGTCCTGACACCAACACTGTGTCCTGACACCAACACTGTGTCCTGACACCAACACTGTGTCCTGACACCAACACTGTGTCTCCTGACACCAACAGTCTTCTGACACCAACACTGTGTCCTTACACCAACACTGTGTCTCCTGACACCAACACTGTGTCCTGACACCAAATACTGTCTTCTGACACCAACAGTGTCTTCTGACACCAACATTGTGTCTCCTGATACCATCTCTGTTTCCTGACACCAATACTGTCTTCTGACACCAACACTGTGTCCTGACACAAGCACTGTCTCCTGACACCAACAGTGTCTTCTGATACCAATAGTGTCTCCTGACACCAACAGTGTCTTCTGATACCAATAGTGTCTCCTGACACCAACATTGTGTCCTCACACCAACAACAGCTGATAAAAGACTGACTGTACCATCACCAGATGGTACAAGAGTGACTGTACCATCACCAGCTGGTACAGGAGTGACTGTACCATCACCAGATGGTACAAGAGTGACTACAGTCACTAGATGGTAAAAGAACAATTAGAGCTTGGAACAAACTCGTCATGAGCATGGAACAACATTGTCAGTAATAGCTGCAGCTTCCTCTCAACAACACCAATAACATAATGTTATTCTATCATCAAATCAATAGATTAAGGAACATCTATCTCTTAAAAAACACGTAACTAGGTTATTGAAATGACATAGTAATCATGTTAATACAACAACAACAGCACTACTCTAATTTTATAATATATATATATATATATATATATATATATATATATATATATATATATATATATATATATATATATATATATATAAAAACCACCACGGGGTTAGTTGAATGATAGCTCTTGGCCTTTCGATTTGCAATCAACACAGCACAGGGAACGTCCTTGTTGGGCGTCCAGCAAGAACGTTCCCTGTGACCGTATTTGCTTGGACCACCTCCTTCTCTTTTCTGCATCATTGCAAGTTCCTGATGATGTGTTGATTGCAACACGAAAGGCCTAGAGCTATCATTCAACTTCCCCCGTGGTGGTTTTGTATATATATATATGAATAATTAGGGTCGAGGCTTAGTATTTACGTGTGACAGTGAATGTAAGTGAAGTGTTACAAGGAGACTAATGAGGTGTGTGTCAGTCAGGACACGCACAATTGATGTGACATGAGTAAAACACGTAAATCATCATAATTCTAAAAGAAACTCGCTTCCTAAGCGGCATTTTAAAGGAGGTAAAATTAAGCAGAAATCTTAATCTCTTGTATGAAATGAAAAACAACTGTTTCGTTGAGAATAAGTTTTTTTTTTTTTTACGTTGAGGTGTGGTGCGCAGGTTGAGCTCTATATTAAGCTCTCTTTCTCTGCTGGTTGTTGCAGGATTGTTACCGGTGGGCGCAGAGGGTGTGCCAGGAGCAGTGTCTTGACGCCCACACTCTCAACTTGGAGTTCTTCTACAGCGTCACTGGCAGCACACTGGCTCAGTACTCTCGCTACGACTTCTGTGCTCACTTCAATAACATGTGGGGAGGAGTGTTCTACGACCACTTCCATCAACTGCTGGCCCAGGCGGGAGTTGGTGAGTGTCACAGAGGTTAATCTTGTTATTGCGCGTATGTGTGCGTGTGTACTCACCTATTTGTGGTTGCAGGGGTCGATTCATAGCTCCTGGCCCCGCCTCTTCACTGACTGCTACTAGGTCCTCTCTCTCCCTGCTCCATGAGCTTTATCAAACCTCGTCTTAAAACTATGTATGGTTCCTGCCTCCACTACGTCACTTTCTAGGCTATTCCACTTCCTGACAACTCTATGACTGAAGAAATACTTCCTAACATCTCTTTGACTCATAGGAGTGTGTGTGTGTGTGTGTGTGTGTGTGAGAGAGAGAGAGAGAGAGAGATAGGTAGGATCTGCCAATCTCTCTCTCTCTCTCCGTCCTTGCTATTTAGAATAGTAATATTATAATTATTATTATTATTATTATTATTATTATTATTATTATTTTTATTATTATTATTCTCTACAGCCGTCAGTTTTCCTACATCAGACTACGAGAGCGCCTCCTCCATCTCGTCCTCCTACAGCGACTGCAGCAGTAGTGATTCCTCCTCCTTCACCTCGTCGTCCGCTTCTCCCTACTACGAGAATGACGACAATGCTGCTGATCTGTGGGACATGCCGCCACTGCATGTGTCCGAGGACATCACTGACTTGGACAGCTTCCTGCACCAGCAGGTGCTCCAGCAGCAAAATCTGCCGGAGCAGGAGAACCTGCTTCTCAAGGACATCGGAGATGCTGCTCTAGTGAAGAAGGAGCACCAGATGAATCAGTTTCCTCCAGAGATGCCAGTTGTCAAAGATGGTGAGTGTCACTTTGCCTCTTTTCTCTCTATCACTTCTTGTGTTTTTCCAGGTTAAAAAAAAATCCTTTGAGTTTTGGTATAAAAACAACAACAAAATGTTGAATATTTCGGAGTTTCCCATCTTGACTCCTCACCAGAAACATCTCAAATTTGACGCTCTTTCATTGTTTTAATTTGAACAGAAGTCGAACAGTTGAGCTTCTATGAGAATACCCGTGACATATCGTCGTCCCCGGAGCCTGTAGTACCCTCCTGCGGGAGCCTCACTTCCTGTGGGAGCCTCAACTCCTGCAAGGCTCTGGAGAAGATCCGCACCAAGTCTAGAAAGAGAGGTATGTCTTCTTGATCCCAAGTTCAAAGATAAACTATAGAAATTAATCAACAAATCTAATTAAGAATATGAGTATGAGGAATTACTCTGATAACTGACATAAAGATAGATTTTGATGGATATTTATGTTTATTAAGATGCTATATTTAAAAGGTAAACAAATGACTGACAGACATTTCTTTTCATTATTCAGAGCGCGGCCCCAAGAATTGGGAGTTCGTGATCCGTCTGTTGGCCGACAAGCAATATAACCCTGAAGTTGTCCGCTGGGAGGACAAGACTTGTGGCACCTTCCGCTTCGTTCGTCCCAGTGTTATAGCTCAACTGTGGGGTCAAAGGTCAAACAAGCCGAACCTCTCCTATGACAACTTCGCTCGTGGTTTAAGGTGAGTAAGGTCCACCAGCTGATGCGTCTAGTTCTCTGTCATTATCACTTCATTATAGTCATTGTTGGTTTAGTAGTTTTTAATTCAGCTTATCTATCGTCAGTCCTATAAGCTGACTAAACGGCTGGTGAATAAAATAACACTCACAGGCATTGGCATTATCAGATGTATAAAAAAGCAGACGAGTATACTAAGTGTAATGTTTGTTCCTCCCTCAGGTACCATTACACCACTGGTGCTCTGCGTCCCGTGTCTGAGAGGCAACTTGTTTATCAGTGTGGACCTAAGGCTCTCAGCTTCCTGACGGAGCTCTTACAGTGATCGTGGTAAAAATGGAATCCTGATACGTGGATTTTTAAACGAAAACACCGTGAACGTCCTGTTGAAGGGACTCGTGAAGACTAACCTCGGTGCAAGTCCTGCTACTCCTAAAGCTTGATATGAAGAGATTAGGATAAGCTGACTGGGTATCCTATTGAAGGGAATCCTACAAAGCCGAACTCCGGATAGTCCTGTTGATGATAATGCTTGCAGAACCTGCAGACAGAGAGTCTCCTGGTCCCATGGCCAGGACGGACCTGCTGATAAAATGTTTTAAAGGTTCTACAACAGGAAAAGAGCATTTTGAAGACTTGCAAATGGTCTTACTCCGAGTGGTATTTTAAAGAGAATACCAGGTGAACGTCACAGAGGAGGACTAAAGGCATTAACACCCACCAGTCTCGACTCCGATGTCTCTTAGACACTCGGGCCTCGGGTTCAAAGCCACAAAACACAAACAAGGTCGAGGTTGTCTAAATGTTTTTAACATTAAAGACAATTTCTTCGACGCCCCTGGAAGGTCGACCTTATCACTGATGCTTCCGCTTCTCCTGAACGTCTTTAAAAATTAAAGTTCAGCCTCTCCTTCTCGAAAAGCCAAGTATCACCTTGTTGCTGTTGTCGCGGGGAAGGCAAGAGTGCCAAGCCTGCCCCGACCTGTGGCACTCCGGAAATCTAAACAGAATATAACTAAAACAGCCAAAAACAAAAAATTACTAATAGAACAGTTCCCCCCCAAAAAAAAATGTGAACTTGATTAATGTCAAAATCGTAAGTTTGATCGAGTAATGAAAACAAACTGCTTGAAGTATATTCAAAAATAATGATCTGAAAAGAGGAGCTAAGGTGATAATATAGGAGAATAAGAGGGAATTCGGCGGCACTTGGCTACAATAATCTACAAATAAAAAAGGAAAATATGGCCAGTTATAGTACACTATCAACCCACGTGCTCCACCCACGTGCTCAACCCCCAACTGACTCCTACTCACAATTTTCTCACGTAGGAACTGACTCTCCGTTAACCAATAATAAACGAGAGTCCCAACAGTACCTGATTATATTTAATTTTTCAATTTTTTATATATAATTCCAAGAAATATGTTTTATCATTGGTGCTATAGGCATATATATATATATATATATATATATATTCGTGTATGTGGTATAATTTGTGATAGATTACTCTTGTAACGGGAGTATTTAAGGTTAAGAAGACAGCTATTTCTTAATATGAATTTCCAAAACGCGTAATTTCAAAATAATGAAAATTTCTCTCTCTCTCTCTCTCTCTCTCTCTCTCTCTCTCTCTCTCTCTCTCTCTCTCTCCATGTTGATCCACTGTTCCACCTAAATGAACAGTTGGAACAAAAAATCCACAAATCTGCTTACTGTACCTAATACTGAACAAATTAGCGAGTATGTAGTTACAGTAGACTGTACTAATTACAGTAACTTAGACTGTACTATTTACAGTAGCCTAGACTTTACTAGTTACAGTAACCTAGAACTGTACTAGTTACAGTAACTTAGACTACTAGTTACAGTAGCTTAGACTACTAGTTACAGTAACGTAGACTACTAGTTACAGTAGCTTAGACTACTAGTTACAGTATCCTAGAATTGAACTAGTTACAGTAACCTAGAACTGAACTAGTTACAGTAACCTAGAACTGAACTAGTTACAGTAACCTAGAACTGTACTAGTTACAGTTCTCTAGAACTGTACTAGTTACAGTAACCTAGAACTGTACTAGTTACAGTAACCTAGAACTGTACTAGTTACAGTACTCTAGAACTGTACTAGTTACAGTAACCTAAAACTGTACTTGTTACAGTAACCTAGAACTGTACTAGTTACAGTACTCTAGAACTGTACTAGTTACAGTAACCTAGAACTGTACTAGTTACAGTACTCTAGAACTGTACTAGTTACAGTAACCTAGAACTGTACTAGTTACAGTAACCTAGAACTGTACTAGTTACAGTAACCTAGAACTGTACTAGTTACAGTAACCTAGAACTGTACTAGTTACAGTAACCTAGAACTGTACTAGTTACAGTAACCTAGAACTGTACTAGTTACAGTAACCTAGAACTGTACTCGTTACAGTAGACTAGAACTGTACTAGTTACAGTAACCTAGAATTGTACTAGTTACAGTAACCTAGAACTGTACTAGTTACAGTAACCTAGAATTGTACTAGTTACAGTAACCTAGAATTGTACTAGTTACAGTAACCTAGAACTGTACTAGTTACAGTAACCTAGAATTGTACTAGTTACAGTAACCTAGAATTGTACTAGTTACAGTAACCTAGAATTGTACTAGTTACAGTAACCTAGAACTGTACTAGCTACAGTAACCTAGAACTGTACTAGTTACAGTAACCTAGAACTGTACTAGTTACAGTAACCTAGAACTGTACTAGTTACAGTAACCTAGAATTGTACTAGTTACAGTAACCTAGAATTGTACTAGTTACAGTAACCTAGAACTGTACTAGTTACAGTAACCTAGACTGTGATAAATTAACAGATATTGGTAAATAAATTTTATACAGTTATGCAAAACATTTTTATATACTAAATATACGTATTATATATATATATATATATATATATATATATATATATATATATATATATATATATATATATATATTATATATATATATATATATACATATACATATATATATATATATATATATATATATATATATATATATATATATATATATATATATATATATATATAATATATATATATATATATATATATATATATATATATATATATATATATATATATATATATATATATATATATATATATATATATATATATATGTAGTGGGTCCACCTCTGGTACAAATTGTGGGACCCATAGCCTCGAGAAGTGGATAAAAGGCTTCAAGGAAGAATATTTGGATTTCTTCCTGAAGCCATTTGAATATTCCACTTCTCCTACCACCCATCTTATATATATATATATATATATATATATATATATATATATATATATATATATATATATATAATAAATATTACACTGAAATAGATATTTTATATATTGAAATAGATATTATACATACTGGAAAAGATGTTAGATACATTCCCATGCGGGTTTACAGCAGTGCTGCTACACAACACAACTGTTATGTTTGAAGAGTATTATGAATTATATATATTATAATTTTATGTATGACTTTTATATTAATAAAATGTATGTCTTTCATACTCATCTGTTTTATTTGCTCTTTCATATACAAGCGAAGTTAATGTTAATATTGGTGCCTCACAGGTGTTTAGAAGCACTCACAGGTGTTTAGAAGTACTGAATGGTGTGTGTGTGTGTGTGTGTGTATGTGTGTGTGTGTGTGTGTGTGTGTGTGTGTTTGTGTGTACTCACCTAGTTGTGGTTGCAGGGGTCGAGGCACAGCTCCTGGCCCCGCCTCTTCACTGGCTTTATCATACCTCTCCTTAAAGCCATGTATGGATCCTGCCTCCATTACATCACTTCCCAGACTATTCCACTTCCTGACAACTCTGTGACTGAAGAAATATTTCCTAACATCCCTGTGATTCATCTGAGTCTTCAACTTCCAACTGTGACCCCTTGATGCTGTGTCCCATCTCTGGAACATTCTGTCTCTGTCAACCTTGTCAATTCCTCTCAGTATTTTATATGTCGTTATCATATCCCCTCTATCTCTCCTGTCTTCCAGTGTCGTCAGGTCGATTTCCCGTAACCTCTCCTAGTAGGACATACCCCTTAGCTCCGGGACTAGTCTTGTTGCAAACCTCTGCACTTTTTCTAGCTTCCTTACATGCTTGGCTAGATGTGGGTTCCAAACTGGTGCTGCATACTCCAGTATGGGCCTAACGTACACAGTGTACAGGGTCCTGAATGACTCCTTATTAAGATGTCGGAATGCTGTTCATAGGTTTGCTAGGCGCCCGTATGCTGCAGCAGTTATTTGGTTGATGTGCGCCTCAGGAGATGTGCCTGGTGTTATACTCACCCCAAGATCCTTTTCCTTGAGTGAGGTTTGTAGGCTCTGGCCCCCTAGCCTATACTCCGTCTGTGGTCTTCTTTGCCCTTCCCCAATCTTCATGACTTTGCACTTGGTGGGGTTGAATTCCAGGAGCCAGTTGCTGGACCAGGCTTGCAGCCTGTCCAGATACCTTTGTAGTTCTGCCTGGTCCTCTTCCGATTGAATTCCTCTCATCAACTTCACATCATCTGCAAACAGGAACACTTCGGATTCTATTCCTTCTGTCATGTGTGTGTGTGTGTGTGTGTGTGTGTGTGTGTGTGTGTGTGTCAGTATATATACACTATAATACTTGTTTTAGGTATTAAAGTTATCCTGACTGGTGGTGCACATGTAACATGCAGTCTTATGACCTTCGTGTAGTGGACAGGCTGCTTAACTCACACTTCTTCCTTGACTTCAAGAACATATAAGGAGAATTCACCAGTTTTCAGGATGTTCAAAGCTTAAACAAATGATATGGAACAGTCCTGTGAACATGTGCACACGTTATGATACTCGGCGACCTTCACAAACACACATACACAGCTTCACACTTGTGCACGCCTCATTAATCACTCCTACACTAATCATACACTACACTTGACAGTAACGACTTATGACACGCAGATGTGTTGCAGTGCACTTGTTACAACCTCTCTACACCTTCCTTTACTACACCCTCAGTACACAGTACTGCCAAGCCTCCTTACACCTACTGTCCCTCCTCACCTGGCAGTAAATAAGTACCTGGGTGTTACTCAGCTTGTAGGTGGTGTCCTGAGAGAACCTAATGAAGTGTTGCTTGCTAGGTCCTACAAACCACCCTTCCCTTCCATCATACACACACAACACACCATCCTTCCCTTCCATCATACACACACAACACACCATCCTTCCCTTCCATCATACACACACAACACACCATCCTTCCCTTCCATCATACACACACAACACACCATCCTTCCCTTCCATCATACACACACAACACACCACCCTTCCCTTCCATCATACACACACAACACACCATCCTTCCCTTCCATCATACACACACAACACACCATCCTTCCCTTCCATCATACACACACAACACACCATCCTTCCCTTCCATCATACACACACACAACACACCATCCTTCCCTTCCATCATACACACACACAACACACCATCCTTCCCTTCCATCATACACACACAACACACCACCCTTCCCTTCCATCATACACACACACAAACACCATCCTTCCCTTCCATCATACACACACACAACACATCCTTCCTTCCATCATACACACACACAACACACCATCCTTCCCTTCCATCATACACACACACAACACACCATCCTTCCCTTCCATCATACACACACACAACACACCATCCTTCCCTTCCATCATACACACACACAACACACCACCCTTCCCTTCCACCATACACACACACAACACACCATCCTTCCCTTCCCCATACCACACACAACACACCACCCTTCCTTCCATCATACACACACAACACACCATCCTTCCTTCCACCATACACACACACAACACACCACCCTTCCCTTCCACCATACACACACAAAACACACCACCCTTCCTTCCATCATACACACAACAACACACCACCCTTCCTTCATCATACACACACAACACACCATCCTTCCTTCCATCATACACACACAACACACCATCCTTCCTTCATCATACACACACACAACACACCATCCTTTCCTTCCACCATATACACACACAACACACCACCTTTCCTTCCATCATACACACACACAAACACCACCTTCCCTTTCCTATCACATAACACAACAACTACCTCTTTCCTTCCACATACACACACAACATACACTTACCCTTCCTTCCATCATACATACACAACACACCATCCTTTCCTTTCCCATCATCACAAAACAACACCATCTTCCTTCCATCATACACACAAAACACACCATCCTTCCTTCCACTCATACACACACACAACACACCATCCTTCCTTCCACTCATACACACAACAACACACCATCCTTTCCTTCCACCATACACACACACAACACACCATCCTTCCTTCCACCATACACACACAACACACCACCCTTCCTTCCATCATACACACACACACACACCACCTCTTCCTTCCATCATCACACACACAACACACCATCCTTCCTTCCATCATACACACACACAACACACCACCCTTTCCTTCATCATACACACAAAACACACCACCCTTCCTTCCATCATACACACACACAACACACCACCTTTCCCTTCCACCATATAACACACAAAACACACCATCCTTCCTTCCACCATACACACAACACAACACACCATCCTTCCTTCCACCATACACACACAAACACACCATCCTTCCTTCCACCATACACACACAACACACCACCCTTCCTTCCACCATAACAACAACACACCATCCTTCCTTCCATCATCACAACACAAAACACATACACACCACCCTTCCCTTCCACCATACACACACACAACACACCACCTTCCCTTCCATCATACCACACTCACAACACACCACCTTTCCTTCCACATATACACACACAACACACCACCCTTCCTTCCATCATACACACACACAACACACCACCCTTCCTTCCATCATACACACACACAACACACCATCTTCCTTCATTCATACACACACACAACACCCTTCCTTCCATCATACACACAAAACAACCACTCTTTCCTTCATCATACACACACAACACACACCTTCCTTCCATCATACACACACACACACACCACCCTTCCTTCCATCATACACACACACACACAACCACCCTTCCTTCAATCATACACACACACACAACACATCATCCTTCCTTCCATCATACACACACACAACACACCATCCTTTCTTCCATCATACACACACACAATACATCATCATTCTTCCATCATACACACACAACACACCATCCTTCCTTTCATCATACACACACACAACACACCATCCTTCCTTCCACTCATACACACACACAACACACCACCCTTCCTTCCACCATACACACACACAACACACCACCCTTCCTTCCACCATACACACACACAACACACCACCCTTTCCCCTTCCACCATACAAAACAACACACCACCCTTCCTTCCATCATACACACAAAACAACACACCACCCTTCCCTTCCATTATACACACACACAACACACCATCCTTCCCTTCCATCAAAACACACAACACACCACCCTTCCTTCCATCATACACACACAAAACACACCACCTTCCTTCCACCATACACACACACAACACACTATCCTTCCTTCCCACCATACACACACAACACACCATCCTTCCTTCCATCATACACACAACACACCACCCTTCCCTTCCATCATACACACACAACACACACCCTTCCTTCCATCATACACACACACAACACACCATCCTTTCCTTCATCATACACACAACAACACACCATCCTTCCTTCATATCTACACACACAAACACACCATCCTTCCTTCCACCATACACACACACAACACACCATCCTTCCTTCCATCATACACACACAACACACCATCCTTCCCTTTCACATACACACACACAAACACACCATCCTTCCTTCCATATACACACACACAACACACCACCCTTCCTTCCACCATACACACACACAACACACCATCCTTCCTTCCACCATATACACACACAACACACCACCCTTCCTTCCACCATACACACACACACAACACCACCTTCCTTCCATCATACACACACACAACACACCACCTTCCTTCCACCATACACACACAACACACCATCCTTCCCTTCCATCATACACACAACACACCATCCTTCCTTCCATCATACACACACACAACACACCATCCTTCCTTCCACCATACACACACACAAACACACCACCTTTCCTTCCACCATACACACACACACAACAACCATCCTTCCTTCCATCATACACACACACAACCACCATCCTTCCTTCCACATACACACACACAACACACCATCTTCCTTCCACCATACATACACAAAACACACCATCCTTCCCTTCATCATACACACACACAACACACCATCCTTCCTTCCATCATACACACAAAACACACCATCCTTCCTTCCACCATACACACACACAACACACCATCCTTCCCTTCCACCATACACACACACAACACACCACCTTTCCTTCCACCATACACACACACAACACACCATCCTTCCCTTCCACCATACACACACACAACACACCACCCTTCCCTTCCATCATACACACACACAACACACCACCCTTCCCTTCCATCATACACACACACAACACACCATCCTTCCCCTCCATCATACACACACACACAACACACCATCCTTCCCTTCCATCATACACACACACAACACACCATCCTTCCCTTCCATCATACACACACACAACACACCATCCTTCCCTTCCATCATACACACACACAACACACCATTCTTCCCTTCCATTATACACACACACAACACACCATCCTTCCCTTCCATCATACACACACACAACACACCATCCTTCCCTTCCATCATACACACACAACACACCATCCTTCCCTTCCATCATACACACACAACACACCACACTCACAACTTCTCTGAGTAGCATTTACATAAACAAGAACACTGAGGTAGCGTGTCTGCCCTCAATCATGGCCAAACCACTCCTAGAGCCGACTAACCCACACAGATTTAGCGCTTCACATAAATATAGCTCACACACCAAAAATCGGTGTTGATTTCTTCCACTGCTGGTCTTCTCAGTCTTTTAACTACGACAAAGTCTTATTCACGTCCGGTTCTCCACTGCTTTTAAAAGACGTAATTACTTGGCACCCAGACGTCATTTAACGTCCATGTATATATATATATATATATGTGTGTGTGTGTGTGTGTGTGTGTGTATATAGTGTTCATGTTTTCAACACCTGCTTCTCCTAGCCTGCACTTCCTCACCTTATTCAGTATCTTAACTCCCAGTGGAATTAAGTCACTTTGTCTGACTTGCTTTGGGTTATCCTAGGTAATTTACACTAAGTATGATAATTGTTATTCTGTGTACCTGTACCTAAATGAACTTATTTACTTACTTTCTTCTAAAAAAAAAATCCGTTTGATTTCTCGATTTTCTGACATTATCCTTAACACTTCGCTCACTTGTCTTTTTTCTTCATCTACTCAGGTAGACAAAGACAAAAAGTGAGCGAAGAACAACACATTTCATAAGTAAAGGTTTTGCTGCGAGCGGGTTCTTCTGTTCTAATAATAATGATGATGATAATAATAATAATAATAATAATAATAATAATAATAATAATAATAATAATAATAAATGTTTACTTCTACAAGTACATGATATAACTTATACAGACCATAGCTCACATCAGTGACATACTATATAGAAAGTCCCTTGTTATACAGATCATTTCGGGTAACTTATTGTAATTTTGTCTCCAGTTGGCTAACAACCAGGTACGTACCTATTTACTGCTAGGTGAACAGAGACAACAGGTGTCTTATGGAAACACACCTAGCTAGACCAGCCAGCATTTGTGGTTCATGTTATCAGGTGAACAACGAGAAGAGTGGAGTAACATTACTTAAAAAAAGGGAGAGGAAGGGAGAGAGAGGAAGAGAGAGTAGAGAGTAGAAGGGAGAGAAGTTAGGAATGACTGGTGCAACTTTAAAATTATCAAAGACAAAAATATACGTTAGTAATTTCTTAAATTTGCTTGTAACAGATAAGTGAACTATAGCTATAAACTCAGATGTATTCCTTTAACCCTTTTGAGGCCTAATTCCTAGGCCTTTTGTGTATCCATATGCGCTGGCGCTACTGTCCACGGGATGGATATGGGGTGCACAATACACTAGCCACTTCGGTGGCAAAATCTTAATATAATCTATACGATGGAAAAGGTGTGCCTGAAGTATGCCAGTAGGGTAAGGTTCTCTCATCTGATGGCTGGCAGTGTTAAGAATGCACGTAGCTTGTCCAGGGTTCCGGTCAGGGTTTCAGACAGGGTTCTGGCCAGGTTTCTGGATATAATGTAACTGGAAGACATCTGTGGTAGGGTGCTGGTGGCTGCTCTTACGGCCGCTTCTAGAGACCCTCGTCTGTATCAGTCGTGATTCATTCCACTTCATGTCGCTGTGCTTTGCGTGTGTTGAACACGGGCAATATTTTGGTCATCCTGGCTGCCAGCGTGGTCATGCTCATTCACTCTGGGTGCCACTGACGACGATGCTTCGCCTATGTACTTCTTGTCACAACCTCCACAAGGTATGACCTACACACCAACCTTACTTATAGAATTGTCTGTCTGCTTATTCGTCTTCCTAAGTCTTTAAAAGTGTCCAACATAGCAAATATACTCTAGAAATTACTTTACTGGGTAGGAGCATAATGGCTCTTGTTAATAGCGTGTCTTAAAAAATTTCGCCAGATTTCATATATTAGCTTTCATGGGTGACTGGGAGGCCTCCCGCCTCACTAACCTATAAGTGATTGCAGGGGTCGAGTCTCAGCTCCTGTCCACAGTGTTAAGACTGCAGAAATCACTCGTATCCTTATTAAATGTCAAAATCTCTGCACGAGTTTCTTTCCACAGCTCACGGATATTACCACGACAGTTGAAACATCAGTTTGGTAAGTTTGGCACCACAGTCGGAAGGATGGCAGCATCTCCAGCACCACAGTGGGAAGGATGGCAGCATCACCAGCACCACAGTGGGAAGGATGGCAGCATCTCCAGCACCACAGTGGGAAGGATGGCAGCATCTCCAGCACCACAGTGGGAAGGATGGCAGCATCTCCAGCACCACAGTGGGAAGGATGGCAGCATCTCCAGCACCACAGTGGGAAGGATGGCAGCATCTCCAGCACCACAGTGGGAAGGATGGCAGCATCTCCAGCACCACAGTGGGAAGGATGGCAGCATCTCCAGCACCACAGTGGGAAGGATGGCAGCATCTCCAGCACCACAGTGGGAAGGATGGCAGCATCTCCAGCACCACAGTGGGAAGGATGGCAGCATCTCCAGCACCACAGTGGGAAGGATGGCAGCATCTCCAGCACCACAGTGGGAAGGATGGCAGCATCTCCAGCACCACAGTGGGAAGGATGGCAGCATTACCAGCTCCTCCCCACATTCCATAACCTTTCCTATCACAGACATTTCAATAAACAACATAGTCTTATTTGCAACATTATAACACGACAGAAGCATCAACATCATGACACGACAGAAACACAGTGTTACGAATAAGTTTTGTTTTTTTGTAAAGCTAGTAGATTATTACAAGGAGTTCTGGAAGGAATCTCCCTAAATAATTGACCTGTAATTAAGATCGCCCCTTCTTGCAACAAGATATTGCAACAATGTCTGGTCTAGTTATCCTTTTACAAAATTACTATAGTGAAAAAGGTTTAATTTCAACTAGGAAACAAAAATCCAACAAATATAAAATTAACGATCTTTAATGTTAAAGTATTTAAGACAATACTTTCTTCTTCTCTTATTAATTTATATTCAAGAGTACTCAAGGTACCTTATTACTGAGTACTCAAGGTACCTTATTACTGAGTACTCAAGGTACCTTATTACTGAGTACTCAAGGTACCTTATTACTGAGTACTCAAGGTACCTTATTACTGAGTACTCAAGGTACCTTATTACTGAGTACTCAAGGTACCTTATTACTGAGTACTCAATCTACCTTATTACTGAGTACTCAAGGTACCTTATTACTGAGTACTCAAGGTACCTTATTACTGAGTACTCAAGGTACCTTATTACTGAGTACTCAAGGTACCTTATTACTGAGTACTCAAGGTACCTTATTACTGAGTACTCAAGGTACCTTATTACTGAGTACTCAAGGTACCTTATTACTGAAACTACAAGATTTACGATTGTCTTTGTAAATATCTTACTTTAAGGCAACTCTTAAGTCATTAATTTACATAGAAGTTATAAATACATAGTAATTTCAATGGAAGTAAAACATTTTCCATATAAGGACGGATCTTACGATATAGTTAAACAGTGATCCTAAATCCCAAACTCAAATTAAGAGTTTGCATAACAATATCACTTCTATGTCAGGATCAATGACATGAAAGTAGTGACCATAACTATGGGTCTTTCTATAGAATACCGAATCTAGGCTCAACACAGACTATTACAATCCACGTCTTAGCGTAGTTATACTCAAAAATAAGTTTTATGTTCTATAGTTAAGAAAATAGATATACTTAGAAAGTCTTAAAGACATATATACCTTAAGAGACAGCGCAAATGACCACGTGTATTAATAATTCTGTTTTTCCACCAATACAGAGTAAACCAGGAGTCACCAACGACACCGTTTCTTAAAGAAACTTGAAACTTTACCAGACAACCAGAGGAGAGATATGTTTACTGTGCTCAGGGCTGGACAAGACTCCCTGAATCCAAGTCCACTAACATAACCTCGGGTCGTCCTATGACTCAGTCAGCAGTAGCTAGACCCTAAAAAAACTAACAGTAGTTGTCATGATGGTTTCCCACGGTCAGTAGTTTGTTGTCATTTAACAAAAGAAACATCCTAAATTTACATAGCTAATAATAATAATAATGATAATAATGATGATAACTGATGAGACATAATAATATAAAGTCAAACCTCTTCGTTTTAGCTATTAATAAAGATATTTGCGGTATAATATTAAGTGAGAGTTACATTACACTCTTACAGTATTTAAACACAACATTGGGACCCATACACAGGGCGCAACACACAGCACCACGACACGACAGAAATACAGCACCACGACACAACACAGCACCACGACACGACAGAAACACAGCACCACGATACGACACCACCACGATACGACACCACCACGACACGACAGAAATACAGCACCACGACACGACAGAAACACAGCATCACGACACGACATAGCACCACGACACGACAGAAACACTGGAACCAAATGAAAATTGGTATGGTGATACCAACAAGATGTGGAATAAGACAGTTATGTACAGTTCACAACATTTATTAAAAGAAACGTTTCACCACGAGTGGCTTCTTCAGGACTGAAGAAACCACTCGTGGAGAAACGTTTACTCTAACAAATGTCCTGAACTGTACACGAGTTTCTTTTTCCACAACTGTAACCCAAGTCATACGCAACACCAGCACCGCAACGCAACACCAGCACCGCAACGCAACACCAGCACCGCAACGCAACACCAGCACCGCAACGCAACACCAGCACCGCAACGTTGATTGTCACATCATTTAGAATACACAACACCGAAAAACTGATGCTTAAGACACAGGCGCAACACTGAGGTATCATTATTACCGAAAATGTTTCGCCTGTACAGCAGACTTCTTCAGTCGAATACAGAAGAACATAACAATGGAGACAACAGTAGCTATTTTTGAGGTAATCCGTCCCATCAGCTCTGGTAGGAGGTGGTCAGTCAGTCCCTTTAACCTAAACCACAGGATTGTAACCTGAACTGACTCACAATGGTTTATTATAAATTTCTGAAGCAGCATTAGACTGTCGAAATTAAAACTGGTCTTCGTTCAGTAATGAATGAGTTGTATTTCATAACACAAATTGTTTTGGTGTTGTAACAGCGCGGAATCATAAGCGCTTACACTTGCGTGCGTATAACAAGGGTATAAGTGAGGAATAATGACACACAAGTGCGTACGATGACGCAGCGTAAACACAAGTGGTGTTAATGACGCATCAGTGCGTCTGACGCTGGTAACAGACGCACTGCCACACTACACGCATGAGAAAGTGGTCTGTTTGACAGTGGTCTGAATAAACGTGGCCTGTATAACAGCGGTCTATTCAACAGTTTCTATATTTTTATATACGAGTGGACTGCAACACCTCGACCAGACGAATGTTTTAGAAGAAGCGTCCTCGTGTGGGAGGCAGCGGGAGGGGGAAGGCAGAATGGGGGAGGGGGAGAGGAGAGGGGGGAGGGGAAACACGCACTTCCTTTTGGTGACCGGACGACGTGAGTTAGACATTCATCATGAAGGACAGACAGACGTCTTGAAGACTAGACAGACGTCGCGAAGGCTAGACAGACGTCGCGAAGGCTAGGCAGACGTCACGAAGGCTAGATAGACGTCGCGAAGGCTAGGCAGACATCGCGAAGGCTAGGCAGACATCGCGAAGGCTAAGCAGACGTCGCGAAGGCTAGGCAGACGTCGAAGGCTAGGCAGACGTCGCGAAGGCTAGGCAGACGTCGCGAAGGCTAGGCAGACGTCGTGAAGGCTAGGCAGACGTCGCGAAAGCTAGGCAGACGTCGAAGGCTAGGCAGACGTCGCGAAGGCTAGGCAGACGTCGCGAAGGCTAGGCAGACGTCGTGAAGGCTAGGCAGACGTCGCGAAATCTAGGCAGACGTCGCGAAGGCTAGGCAGGCGTCGCGAAGGCCAGGCAGATGTCACAAAGGCTAGGCAGACGTCGCGAAGGCTAGACAGACGTCGCGAAGGCTAGACAGACGTCGCGAAGGCTAGGCAGACGTCGCGAAGGCTAGGCAGACGTCGCGAAGGCTAGACAGACGTCGCGAAGGCTAGACAGACGTCGCGAAGGCTAGGCAGACGTCGCGAAGGCTAGGCAGACGTCGCGAAGGCTAGACAGACGTCGCGAAGGCTAGGCAGACGTCGCGAAGGCTAGGCAGACGTCGCGAAGGCTAGACAGACGTCGCGAAGGCTAGGCAGACGTCGCGAAGGCTAGGCAGACGTCGCGAAGGCTAGACAGACGTCGCGAAGGCTAGGCAGACGTCGCGAAGGCTAGGCAGACGTCGCGAAGGCTAGACAGACGTCGCGAAGGCTAGGCAGACGTCTCGAAGGCTAGGCAGACGTCGCGAAGGCTAGGCAGACGTCGCGAAGGCTTGGCAGACGTCGCGAAGGCTTGGCAGACGTCGCGAAGGCTAGACACACATCGAAAAAGCTGGACATCACATAACCATCAACCAGTTTAAGAGATATCACTGCAAGAGGGGATGGGGGTGACATCAGGTGGTCATGCAGCGGCAGGATGTCCCAGTGTGGTTCCTAACCTTCACAAATTTTGCAACAAGATATTCTTGACACTGGTTCTTAGCAATGTTGTGTACGTGGTTGAGATTCACCTTCTTTATTATTTCTGCAGCTTTAAAAAAATATGTTGATTAGGTTTGTCCTGACCTGCATATCGTCTTGGACGAAAGTCCGGTGGTTTATCTTGCCTTACATGTTCTCTTGGACTTAAGTCTAGGTTCATTCTGGTATGTATGTCCTTGTGAACGCAGGTCTAGTGGTTCATCCTGGCTTGTACATCCTCTCGGAAGCAGGTCCAGTGGTTCATCCTGGCCTGGAGTATACCTGGAGAGGGTTCCGGGGGTCAACGTCCCCGCGGCCCGGTCTGTGACCAGGCCTCGTGGTGGATCAGGGCCTGATCAACCAGGCTGTTATTGTTGGCCGCAAGCAACCCGACGTACGAACCACAGCCCGGCTGGTCAGGTACTGACTTTAGGTGCCTGTCTAGTGCCTGTTTGAAGACAGCCAGAGGTCTATTGGTAATCCCCCTTATGTATGCTGGGAGGCAGTTAATAGTCTTGGGCCCCTGACACTTATTGTGTTGCCTCTTATCGTGCAATAAACCACCTCAATTACTGGGAACGCTTGAAGTTCCTAAACCTGTACTCCCTGGAACGCAGGCGGGAGAGATACATTATTATATACACTTGGAAAATCCTAGAGGGATTAGTACCAAACTTGCACACGAGTGTCACTCCCTACGAAAGCAAAAGACTCGGCAGACGATGTAACATCCCCCAATGAAAAGCAGGGTGCCACTAGCACGTTGAGAGACAACACAATAAGTGTCAGGGGCCCAAGACTGTTCAACTGCCTCCCAGCATACATAAGGGGGATTACCAATAGACCCCTGGCTGTCTTCAAGCAGGCACTGGACAGGCACCTAAAGTCGGTGCCTGACCAGCCAGGCTGTGGTTCGTACGTTGGACTGCGTGCGGCCAGCAGTAACAGCCTGGTTGATCAGGCTCTGATCCAACATGAGGCCTGGTCACAGACCGGGCCGCAGGGGCGTTGACCCCTGGAACTCTCTCCAGGTAAACTCCAGGCAAGTGGCACCCCTGCTTTTCATTGGGGGGATGTTGCATCGTCTGCTGAGTCTTTTGCTTTCATAGGAAGTGATTTTCTTGTGCAAGTTTGGTATTAATCCCTCTAGAATTTTCAAAGTGTATATAATAATGTATCTCTCCCGCCTGCGTTCTAAGGAGTACAGGTTGAGGAACTTCAAACAATCCCAGTAATTGAGATGTTTTATCGCAGTTATGTGTGCCGTGAAGGTTCTCTGTACATTTTCTAGGTCAACAATTTCACCTGCCTTGAAAGGTGCTGTTAGTGTGCAGCAATATTCCAGCCTAGATAGAACAAGCGACCTAAAGAGTGTCATCATGGTTTTGGCATCCCTGGTTTTGAAGGTTCTCATTATCCATCCTGTCATTTTTCTAGCAAATGCTATTGATACAATGTCTTTGAAGGTGAGATCTTCTGACATGATCACTCCCAGGTCTTTTACATTAGTTTTTCGCTCTATTGTGTGGTTGGAATTTGTTTTATACTCCGATGTAGTTTTAATTTTCTCACGCTTTCCATATCGGAGTAATTGAAATTTCTCATCATTGAACTTCATATTGTTTTCTGCGGCCCATTTAAAGATTTGGTTGATGTCCGCCTGGAGTCTTCCGGTGTCGTCAATGGAGGACACTGTAATGCAAATTTGGGTGTCATCTGCAAAGTAAGACACGGCGCTGTGGCTTATATCCCTATGTCATATATGAGGATGAGGAATAGGATGGGAGCGAGTACTGTGCCTTGTGGAACAGAGCTTTTCACCGTAGCCGCCTCAGACTTTACTCTGTTGACTACTACTCTTTGTGTTCTATTTGTTAGGAAATTATAGATACATCAACCAACTTTTCCTGTTATTCCTTTATCACGCATTTTGTGTGCTATTACACAATGATCACACTTGTCAAAGACTTTTGCAAAGTCTATGTATATTACATCTGCATTCTGTTTGTCTTCTAGAGCATCCAGGACCTTGTCATAGTGGTCCAGTAGTTGGGACAGACAGCGGCGACCTGCACTAAACCCATGCTAACCTGGGTTGTGTAACTGATGGGTATCTAGAGGGGTGGAGATCGTGCTTCTTAGAACCCTTTCAAAGATTTTTATGATATGAGACGTTAGCGCTATCGGCTGTAGTTCTTTGCTATTGCTTTACTGCCCCCTTTGTGGAGTGGGGCTGTCTGTTGTTTTTAGTCAACAGTTCTTGGAGGCAAGTCCAGTGGTTCATCCTGGCCTGTGCATCCTCTTGGAGGCAGGTGCAGCGGTTCATCCTGACCTGTACATCCTCTTGGAGGCAGGTCCAATGGTTCCTCCTGGCCTGTGCATCCTCTTGAAGGCAGATCCAGTGCTTCATCCCGGCCTGTACATCCTCTTGAAGGCAGGTCCAGGGTGACTCTCCCTATCATATTTTGAATCATTTGCAACCAGTTTTTCAAACGTTTTGTTAGAGCAGAGTCGTACCATGATGAGAAGACGTACTCTGCATGGCACTGTATAAGAATCAGTAGTCGGCGTAATACTGACAGTATGCAACTAAGCCACACAGTGCGGTTATGGCATTTTATTGTGAAGACGTTTCGTCCACTGGCGACTTTATTAACTTGATGAAGTGAGACAAGTCTTCGCAATAAAAATGCCATAACAGACATTGTGTATCTTAAATACAAGAGTCAGACATAGAATCTTGCGTGCCTGAGCTGGCAGGCACAAGAAGAGTATCAATACGGTAATGGTATGCACAACAAGACCCTCTTGCATCATCAGAAAATCTTGAAGACGTCTCGCAAAACAGTGACTTTATCAGTTCAATACAAAGTTGCTATGTCATATTGTACATGAGTCAAATTTTCATCCTCAGATAAGTATAATTACATTATTGTAATTATACTTATCTGACGCACCAACACTTTGGAATCTTTGCTACAGAGCATATCTCCTACAACTTATTTACTAAGTTCTGGTCCAATTCTTAGACTTGATCTACTGTCATTAGTGGGTCCTGCCCACCAGTGATGTAAGTAAGTAAGTTTATTCAGGTATACACAAATACATTTACATAGATTATCATACATAGCAGCGTATGTGTAGAGAACCTAGGATAACCCAAAAAGTCAGAGAGTGACTTATTTCCATTGGGGTCACTTCAACTGTTGCACCTCATCTCACTCCGGTGTATAAGTCTTTCTTCTCTGCCTATACTTTTTTTTTTTAAGCAAAACAATTTTACAAGCTAAGAGCTGTTAACCTACATCAACTCATTTCAACATCAGACTCATCAAGACTTAGACACAAATAACCCTCACATATGGAAATGAAACGTGTAAATAAGATTATTCAGGTATACACAAATACAGTTACATAAATTATCATACATAGCAGCATAAAAAAAAATATTTCGTTGCAAGTTGCAAGTACATATACATAGGTATTGGTAGTTACAATCATAAAACTGAAATGCAAGGAGAGCCACTGGCATGTCATGGCATTAGGGGCAGCTTAATCTAAAGACTTATTCACTATGTACATAATACTAGAGAAATTGATTGAGTTTATTCTAGTTATATATTTTATTTCAAATTACAATATGATAATACTATACTATTAAAAAGACAATACTAGAGAAATTGATTGAGTTTATTCTAGTTGTATATTTTATTTCAAATTACAATATGTTGATGCTATACTAGTAAAATAACAATACTAGAGAGGAGGAGGAGGTGTTGATTCACCGGGAATTCTCCCGGCCCGGATCTTTACCAGATGGCGACCCGGCTCCGGCTCCCTGGCGTGGGAGTATCAGAGACCGAAGTCTCCCATGGGAGGGGGTACCCCTCAGCGGTGGGACCAACTGGTCCCAGGCCTAGCCACATTCGCCACCAGCACGAGGCAGGTGGTAGATAGATGCTAGGCCTCTCTGGTCTGCCACCTTCCCCGCCCCAAGGAGTTAGTTAGTTGAACAAGGTACAATGGTAATGAATTCACTAGTTACAAGGTAATGAATCATGTAAGTAAATTTACTTACGTCTGTACATGGTTGCACTCATGAACAAATTATAAAGCAATGAGCAATCTATTAGTCTACACCCAGCCACAACTGTAATGAGTTATTGGTGCAAATTTTAATTGTTGGGTCACACACACACATATACATATACACATACACACGCATACATGTATATACATACACACATACACATACACACATGTACATACACACACACACACACACACACACACACGTGTCAATGCTTTATTTACAGGGAGCAAAGTCAGGGTATTTTTCCAGAATGGTCTGTAATATACCACTGTGGATAAAATACTTTGACATATCTTGAACATTTCTGAGTGAGTAGTCTCTGAATTCATTAAATTTATCGCACTCCAGTACATAATGACGCAGGGTGTGACAATAATCCAACTGGCAAAGTTTACATCTTGTTTGGTCTACATCTGGTGGTGGTGATTTAACCTGCCAAAGATACTTGTAACCCAGCCGGAGGCGGGCGGTAGTGACATCCAAGAGTCTGCTTATTTTGTTGGATGCACCATAGACATGTGGCTCCTCCTGCATGATAGAATGATGATAGATGGACTGACTGGTGTCAATCCCCCTGAGTCTTAAGTCAATAAAATTCAGTTGAAGTTCTTTTCGTATTATTGTTCTCAAACTGCTAACTGACAAGCCAAGATTGTAATCTATCCCCTCTTTGAAAGCATAAAACTTAGCCAATTTATCAGTTCTATCATGCATCTGAAGACCAATGTGAGATGGAATCCACAGCATGTGCACTCTGACTCTACTATCCATAATCCTACCATACCTGTGTCTGGCTTCTGACACAAGCATGCTACAAGTTATACTTGATGAGTTGAGAGCATTTATGGATGACAGAGAATCAGTTACAATTAGAGAGTTAACCTTAGATACATGGACGCATTTGAGTGCAAGGAGTATGGCAAACAGTTCTGTCTGAAGGGTAGAGGCCCAGTTATTGATGCGTGCTCCAATTTCCCAAGGAGGCTGACAGGAAGGGCAGGCTTGCGAGCCACAGATGGTAGCAAGCTCCAGCCTTGGCACCTACCCTGCCCTAGAAGGGATGGGCATGGTGATCGACCAATACTAGAGAAATTTATTGAGTTTCTTCTAGTTATATATTTGATTTCAAATTACAATATGATGATACTATACTATTAAAATGACATTATGATGATATGAAATTTCAACAAGTGTTAAGGAGGATGATAATATAAAACTGAGATTATCTTAAGGAAAATAACATTGATTTTGAAAGTAGTTACAGTATGAGTATTTAATTTAGGGTGAGTAGGTGATTTTTGAGAAGAGTCTTAAATTGATTTTCAGACAAGGTTAACTTAATATTTACTGGTAATGAATTCCAGATTCTGGGGCCCTTTATGTGCATAGAATTTTTACATTGGTTGGTATGGACTCAGGGTATGTCAAAAAGTGATCTGTGTCTTGTGTTGTGGTCGTGGGACCTATTAAAGTTGTTGAGGAGAATTTTGAGCGGAGGGTTGATATTAGCATGTAGAGTTTTATGTATGTAGTAGACACATGAATAGGTATGAATGTTTTTTACGGTGAGTGTAGAGAACCTAGGATAACCCAAAAAACTCAGTGACTTATTTCCATTGGTGTCCTTTTAATACCTTATTATTATACTATAAGGAGATAATAGCTTATTATTATACTATAAAGGAGATATACTAGAAATAAGGTAAATTGAGTTATATATTTACATGTGTGTTAGCTAAAAAATAAAAAATAATTCTCCTCCTTTTCTGTCGCTACATTCATTAAGTACCTTTTGGGTCTCTTCTTGAACTGGCTCATGCTGACTGGCCTTGACATGTGCAGGCAGTCTGTTCCATTCCTTTATTGCTGTTAAATAAAAGGTGTTTGAAGCCTGGCCACTGACTGTGGGTACAACAAAGTTGTGCTCTCTCCCCCTAATACTGTGATTGCTTTGGTTCTCAGCCTTGACAAAATTAACAGCAAGATATTCTGGACATTGTGAGCAATTTTATAAACTTGATTTAACTTCAGTTGTTTTACTCTGTCTTCAACATTCACCTCTGATTCTGTATTATAAATTACGCATGATATCGCCAGGGCTGTGATTCTGTATTATAAAGTTTCACAATTAGTTTCTTGTTGTTTGGTAAGACTTCACTTAGTCTAGAACGCTGTGCTTGTAGCTCTGTGATCACCTGCATAACTAGGGGCTTTCTATAACACCACCTTTAACGAACCAAATGAAAAACCATACTTTATAAAAATAAAGTTTGTCATTTATGGTTTATCATTATCATATAGTTTAGCCAAAATTATTTCCCGTTTTTTTCCCATTTTCTCTAAAAGAGGATAAAAGAAAACTATATTTTTAAGTTTAGTTCGAGAGGTAACTACTCTAAATAGTCTTTGAATCCTACATTAACTCGGATGGTTAGTAACCCAGAATAAGCCCAATGAAGCCTTGTCATCTGACTGTCTTATTTCTATCTGAGTCTTTTTTTCATGATATTATTATTATTATTCACCTTTAATCCTCACCTTCAATGGACCCCAGCGGAAATAAGTAGCTTCCACTTTTTTGGTTAATCTATGTAATTTTCACATATGTTATTATGTAAAATATTTGTAATCATCCACATATTACACAAACTTGTGCCTAAATAATCTTACTTGCAGGCTGCTGGCCAACAACAAGGAGGAGGAGGAGGTGTTGATTCGCCGGGAATTCTCCCGGCCCGGGTCTCTACCAGATGGCGACCCGGCTCCGGCTCCCTGGCGTGGGAGTGTCAGAGACCTATGTCTCCCATGGGAGGAGGTACAAATACCCCCTCATCGTTGGGACCAACTGGCCCCAGGCCTAGCCACATTCCCCACCCGCACGGGGCGCGTAGGGAGAAGCTAGGCCTCTCTGGTCTGCCATCTTCCCTGACGGGAAGGGCAGGCTTGTGAGCTGCAGATGGTAGCAAGCCCCAGCCTTGGCACCTACCCTGCCCTAGAAGGGCTGGGCATGGTGATCCTCGGACCACAACAATGCACTACCATCCAGGTATGTACTGCTAAGTGAACAGAAGCAGCAGGAGTAAGGACATAATATTATTATCATTATTAATTATTATTATTATTATTATTATTATTATTATTATTATTATTATTATTATTATTATTATTATTATTATTATTATTATGATGCCTAATGATTCCATTCATCAGGGAATTCAAATTCTGACAAGTAGCAGGGTCAGCCTCGAACAGCAGCAGGGTCAGCCTCGAACAGCGGCAGGGTCAACCTCGAACAGCGGCAGATTCAGTCTCGAACAGCGGCAGGGTCAGCCTCGTACAGTGGCAAATCAATCATAGTATTTGAAACTTACAAATCAGTCACAATATTGTCTTTATTAGTGTCCAGTGGCTTGGTTGGTAACACTCACCACACACACTAAGTGTCCGTGGTTAAATCCCTGGTGTGGAATTTTTTTATAATTTTCCTGAATGTAGAGTATATAAATGTAAATAGATTATATAATATGTGTAAAACTGTGACGCTGATTTTAACCTTCGATAAATTTTGAGGAAGGGGGGAGGAGAACCAGCGTCATCGCGGAGGAATACAAGGAAGAGGCCCTGACAATATGGCGATGTAGTACTGGTTGTATATAGTGTTGTTAATTATTAAAGTACCCCAATGGAAATAAGTCAATTTGTCTGACTTTTTTGGGTTATCCTAGGTTCTCTACACATATGCTGTTATGTATGATAATCTATGTAACTGTATTTGTGCATGCCTGAATAAACTTAATCCGGCATCATCGAGGCCGAAAATGGTTTTATCGGCTGGAATCAAGGATTAGAAGTTTATTTAGCGTCCTCCGATGTGGTAAATGAACATTAATATCGTGTGAAACAGCTATAATATGGCTGTATGTTGAGAAATAAGAGGACGCCAAATCTGCTGTGCAGCACATCACATGTAATGTATGCTTACCCGTAATTTGCAGTATATATTGCCTTGGCCAATGCATATATCTGATAGTGAAGCATTAGGATGCGAACTATCAACAATAATTGTGGTAAGTTAATGTCTAAAATCTGGTATTTATAATTAGGGTGATAATATTATCAAAGTGATGAGAAACTTTAAGCAGGCTCTATGTATACATATTAGTGTTCCAGTTAACCATTTCCGGAGATCAAGTCCAGTCCACATAATCTTAATTTTCCAGTGTTACTGGTTTTATTAAATGATAATTACTAATTATTCATAGGTCCAACTTTGTGTGAGTGTGGTTTGGAGTGGTCATCGATGGAGGTGCAGTTTTGCCACCTTCTGTACCTAAAGTCTCACCTAGCTGTGAGATGCAACTAACATCAGTATATTAGTTGGATCTGGCCCAAATTATATGCATGTAAGAATTCAGGTTAATTCCTGTGAACCTCATGCATATAATTTCTCACACCTAGCATGGGTGGAAACGTTGGGTCACTATGTCTTAGAGCAATGATGACTTTCCTGAATGATTTCTTGTGACTGCTTAAAAATAAATATTGATAATTTACCATCACTGTTGTTGAAAATTATTATTATTAATTATTATTATTATTATTATTATTATTATTATTAGTAGTAGTAGTAGTAGTAGTAGTAGTAGTAGTAGAAGTAAATTGCCTGCAGGAGGTTTACAGGGCATAACCTGAATTATTACCTGCAAGTATTTAGGATGAGGTAAGTGGGACTTAAATCACAGTAGGTCACTGTATATTAGGGGCTTTTGGCATGTACACCTCATGTAATCTCATAAACCATTGTAATTCTTTGTATCATGTCCAAATAAACTATTACTATTACTGAACTGCCACTCCTTCGACTGGATTACCTGGAGAGAGTTCCGGGGGTCAACGCCCCCTCGGCCCGGTCTGTGACCAGGCCTCATGGTGGATCAGGGCCTGATCAACCAGGCTGTTACTGCTGGCCGCACGCAGACCAACGTACGAACCACAGCCTGGCTGGTCAGGTACCGACTTTAGGTGCCTGTCCAGTGCCTGCTTGAAGACATCCAGGGGTCTATTGCTAATCCCCCTTATGTATGCTGGGAGGCAGTTGAACAGTCTTGCCCACTTCTTCACCACTCTCACAAAAAGCTAGACATGACACTAAATTAATAATTACCATATTAAAACCAGCTACTCTGGTAATTATAGGTCAGTGGACTGTATAGGATTAGGCTTGCTGGGGACAAATATAAATGGTATTAATACTTACCATTTAATTACTGGAAGACACTTAATGTTGATGGAACACACACTAAACTTACCCCTGGCAGCTAGAATTTACAATGGCCAACGCAAAAACTACTCACATTTTATGGGTAAGCTTCACTTAGCTGAAGGGTGCTCCTAGGAGAATTGTTGTCCTCTTATTTTTCCGTCCTCCACACGCAGTTCTTGCGGTCCCGTAAATCTCCTGTCCCAATTCTTCAGCAGGAACGTGTCAGCAATTTCTAAATTACGAATTGAGGCCGATATACACCAATTTGGTCTCGGAAGACTCCGAATTATTAACAGAATTTCCCACTACAACCAACGTTCACAAATTGCAAATGGCGTCTCCCCGTATCACTCCGTGGTGGCGGCATACCATCCTTCACACAAAATTTCTCGAAGGGTCAAACAGCATCATATTTTATTATACAATTATTGTATTATTCATTTAAATGTTCTACATTTAGGAAATTTTGTAAAAAAATCCACAAATGTGTATTTAATAATCATGAAATACGTGTAACCTTAAGACCATAATAATTATTTTCTTGTGATTTTTTTGTATAGTTAACATTCATGTGCCAGTTATTGTAAGCTGGTCTTCTCTATTTAATATTTATGTAAATAATTCAGTTCACTGTATTTCTGTTATATTTCCTTTTACTGTAGCGCCCACAGGATGGGTATGGGGTGCATAATAAAGATATCAAACTAACTTTTACTGTAAATGATTTTTACACAGTTGAGTTACTTAGCTGTTCAACATTGACTGTATCTTACAGTTAGGCTTTAAGATATTACAAGGACCCAGTGGCGTTGCTAGGGTTGGTGTCACCCGGGGCGGCATCTTTGGTGTCACCCCCATGAAATCCAAGGGCGGGGGGATGGGGGGAGTAAACTCCAGTTACGTCACTACTGCATGACCAGTGACGTCACTACTGCATGACCAGTGACGTCACTACTGCATGACCAGTGACGTCACTACTGCATGACCAGTGACGTCACTACTGCATGACCAGTGACGTCACTACTGCATGACCAGTGACGTCACTACTGCATGACCAGTGACGTCACTACTGCATGACTAGTGACGTCACTACTGCATGACCAGTGACTAATGTTTAGCAATGAGAACGTTTAAGGGCCATAAACTGAACAGGAGAATACTTCTCAACTTTATTAATGATAAAATATATAATCGCAGTAATATTGAGGAAACATAAACTCATATATACTACTTTGAGTGCTGGCTACACATCCTACATTTATTCGTCTTCAACAATGCAAAAAAAAAAACTTGAAAAATAAAGAAAAAACATTGCATTATAAGAGAAACACTAGTTCCGATTTGACCTTGAGTACATGTAACATCTCAGTGACCTTGAGTACATGTAACATCTCAGTGACCTTGAGTACATGTAACATCTCAGTGACCTTGAGTATAACATTCAGTGACTTAGTACATGTAACATCTCAGTGACCTTGAGTACATGTAACATCTCAGTGACCTTGAGTACATGTAACATCTCAGTGACCTTGAGTACATGTAACATCTCAGTGACCTTGAGTACATGTAACATCTCAGTGACCTTGAGTACATGTAACATCTCAGTGACCTTGAGTACATGTAACATCTCAGTGACCTTGAGTACATGTAACATCTCAGTGACCTTGAGTACATGTAACATCTCAGTGACCTTGAGTACATGTAACATCTCAGTGACCTTGAGTACATGTAACATCTCAGTGACCTTGAGTACATGTAACATCTCAGTGACCTTGAGTACATGTAACATCTCAGTGACTTTGAGACATGTAACATCTCAGTGACCTTGAGTACATGTAACATCTCAGTGACCTTGAGTACATGTAACATCTCAGTGACCTTGAGTACATGTAACATCTCAGTGACCTTGAGTACATGTAACATCTCAGTGACCTTGAGTACATGTAACATCTCAGTGACCTTGAGTACATGTAACATCTCAGTGACCTTGAGTACAGGTAACATCTCAGTGACCTTGAGTCATAAGAACATAAGAACATAAGAAAGGAGGAACACTGCAGCAGGCCTACTGGCCCATGCGAGGCAGGTTCAAATCTCCCACCGACTTAAGCCAATGCCCCGACCCATCCAGGTCAGGTTACATTCACTTAAGGAAGGAGCACGGCATCTGACCTAGTAGCACAAACTAGTCAGGTCCAACTCACACCCACCCGCACCCACTCATATTTATCCAGCCTATTTTAAAACTACACAACGTTTTAGCCTCTATAACTGTACTCGGGAGTTTGTTCCACTCATCGACAACTCTATTACCAAACCAATGCTTTCCTATATCCTTCCTGAATCTGAATTTATCCAACTTAAAGCCATTGCTGCGAGTCCTGTCAATACTAGACATTTTTAGCACGCTATTTACATCACCTTTATTTATTCCTGTTTTCCATTTATACACCTCAATCATATCCCCCCTAATTCTACGCCTTTCTAGAGAGTGCAGATTCAGGGCCCTCAGTCTATCCTCATAGGTAACATCTCAGTGACCTTGAGTACAGGTAACATCTCAGTGACCTTGAGTACATGTAACATCTCAGTGACCTTGAGTACAGGTAACATCTCAGTGACCTTGAGTACAGGTAACATCTCAGTGACCTTGAGTACAGGTAACATCTCAGTGACCTTGAGTACAGGTAACATCTCAGTGACCTTGAGTACAGGTAACATCTCAGTGACCTTGAGTACATGTAACATCTCAGTGATCTTGAGTACATGTAACATCTCAGTGACCTTGAGTACAGGTAACATCTCAGTGACCTTGAGTACAGGTAACATCTCAGTGACCTTGAGTACTTGTAACATCTCAGTGACCTTGAGTACAGGTAACATCTCAGTGACCTTGAGTACAGGTAACATCTCAGTGACCTTGAGTACAGGTAACATCTCAGTGACCTTGAGTACATGTAACATCTCAGTGACTTTGAGTACAGGTAACATCTCAGTGACCTTGAGTACATGTAACATCTCAGTGACCTTGAGTACAGGTAACATCTCAGTGACCTTGAGTACAGGTAACATCTCAGTGACCTTGAGTACAGGTAACATCTCAGTGACCTTGAGTACATGTAACATCTCAGTGACCTTGAGTACATGTAACATCTCAGTGACCTTGAGTACAGGTAACATCTCAGTGACCTTGAGTACATGTAACATCTCAGTGACCTTGAGTACAGGTAACATCTCAGTGACCTTGAGTACAGGTAACATCTCAGTGACCTTGAGTACAGGTAACATCTCAGTGACCTTGAGTACAGGTAACATCTCAGTGACCTTGAGTACAGGTAACATCTCAGTGACCTTGAGTACAGGTAACATCTCAGTGAATCAGGGGCTCTGGTGGTCTGGTGGCTAAAGCTCTCGCTTCACACGGCGAGGGCCTGGGTTCGATTCCCAGCCAGGGCAGAAACATTGGGCGTGTTTCTTTACACCTGTTGTCTATGTTCCCCATCAGTAAAATGGGTACCTGGGTGTTAGTGGACTTGTGTGAGTCGCATCCTAGGACACTGACCTAATCTGCCCGAAATGCTCAGCATAAGAAGGGACTTTCTATATAGTAATATGTCATTGATGTCAGCTAGACCTGTATACCATGTACATGTACTTGTAGTAAATAAAGATATTATTATTAAATATATTATTAATCTGATCTTACATTTCCTTGTTTTCAATCCTGCAAAATCATCTATCACATCATCAAAATCAAATATTTTCCCTATATAGGCCTATTTGTACTCTGTAATCATATAATAGGCTATATAGAAACGAAGGATTCTTCTCTTATGTTGGTGCATCACTGTTTTGTGCATTAGTGTCATCTTTAGAGGCTCTGTGGTGTCACCCCTTGATGGTGTCACTCGTGGCGGCCCTCCTCCCCCCTTACGACGCCGCTGCGTTGAATGACCCCAGTGGAAATAGGTCACTCTGACTTTTTTGGGTAATCTTAGGTAATTTAAATATGTTACTTTGTATAATAATTGTACTTATGTGAACCTGAACCTAAATAAGCTTACATAAATAAATCCGAATTCGAAGAAAACCTTCGAGTTAAAATTTTTGCACAGAAAACGTAAAGATGCGGTGTGTTGACGAGAGACTGAGATAAACTTCTATACCGTAATAC
>WNWK01001011.1:177500-222500 GCA_009830355.1 Cherax destructor | reverse complement strand
TTAATACAATGTTTTAGAAGACAGAGAGAGAGAAGGACAGACATGCCTTTATGGACTCCACTTGCTACCCCTCCTCACACACACACACACACACACACACACACACATCTTCATGTAAACCAGCACTGGAACGTTGCCTAGCCAGTTACATTTCATCCTCCTCACTAAACCATTCCGCTAATCAAGTGTTCCGTCTCAGGATTGTTTGGAGTGGGCGGAGAGTGTGTGTGCTCAGTTGGGTGTGGATCGCAACTCTCTTGATCTGTGGAGCTTCAAGAATCTCACCGGCAATAATCTCCTTCAGTTAACTCAGCAAAACTTCTCTCAGCTCCTAGGACCTCGCTACGGTCAAGTCTTCTACTCCCTGCTCCACACCCTCAGCAAAAGTAAAGGAACAGGTAAGATCTAAATTTCACGGACACACATCAAGAATTTCCCTTTTATGAGATACAAGACACTACTTACCACCCAACTAGTTTTGGAATTCTTCACTGCACTCTCAGTTCCCCGAATTTTTTAATATCATCAATGATATTGCAATTTTTTCAGACTCTTGCAAAACTGTTACACTCTTTCCATGGCGCACACATTGTTTCAAAGTTAGTGTTCACTCATAGTGTTTCTGGGAGGGAACTCTAATTTTAGAGGCGAGGTTTAATGTTTAGCTGGTGTGTTTGTGAGTCGGGCGAGTATTTATCACAAGGCATGATGAAGTCTCAATCTTCCATCCGCTGATGACGGTCTGGTCTCAGACCAGTTAGTGATGAGTAAGACAAAAATGATAGAAGTCAAAAGAGTATCTTGGGACACTTCAGAGTTGAAGGAAACTTAGGAAACTTCATTCCTTTTTTATTTCTGCTTAAGGTGCTTCGACTGCACCAGGTCATTGGACCTACACGTTCATGTATGACACGTGCATTCATGACACGTGTCATAAATGATGGTGTTATCACATGTATGTAAGAGGGCGAACAGGGTGAATCAACGATGTAACACTGGCACTTAAACTCTGGTGTCATACCTCATTTCCAAGTTGTTGTTGTTTTGAGATAACTATCACGGACGCACTTCACTTCTTACAGGAAAGTCTAAAAGAGGGCGTCGCCAGCAGGATCCCAAGGGCGTCGCATCCTCCATTTTCCCCAGCAGCCAGGACGCTGCTGCCGCTGCCACCGTCTCCTACGACCCTCTCAGCGCCTCCTGTGATCCCAGCAGTTCCTGCTACGACCCAGACTCATGGGACCTCACAGAAGAGGACTTCAAGGACCTAGATCGGTACATCCCTGGTGACTCTTGGGGCCCCCTAGTGGAGGACCTGGAGGGTCTGGACCTGCAAGAACAGTTCATGCCCATCAAATATGGTGAGTGGCTGACGCTCTGTGTACTCTCACCTCTTCCTAACCTCTTGTTGATAAACAACAACAAGTCACAATACCGTAACTGGAACAATACATAAATAACCCGCACAACACACGAGAGAGAAACTTATGACGACGTTTCCTCTCTTTGTCCCGTCCCTGTCCCCTGTCCCCTGTCCCCTGTCCCCTGTCCCCTATCCTCTCCCTCTCTCTCTCTCTCTCTCTCTCTCTCCTCTCTTATATATATATATATATATATATATATATATATATATATATATATATATATATATATATATATATATATATATACACATACATACTGGCTCCCTCACCTTTGTGTGTTAATGTGACTTGTTAATGGCCCAAGTCGGACCGAAAAGTCGTCATAAGTTTCTCCTTCCTATTTGCTGGCTATTTGCGTTTTCTTTTGTTGATAAGTTCTTGAAGGCGGGAAGGGGGGAGGGGGTGCCTTGATGCTGGCGAGAGGACTCTTGATTCAAGAAATTACAGCTACTGTCCCCTCTTTCTCGGATCATCTCTGATTGCCTCCCATTCCCCAGGCGCTTTACGACCCCCTGCGGGTTTAGTGCTTCCTTGAATCTGGACATATGTTTTTATTTTACTGAAAAGAAAAGACAAATATTGTGCATATATGTAAAGCTTCATCGTGTAAAAGAATCTTCCAAGTTAGTATTTCTGGCAGAGATTACTTGTCTTCCAAGCGCAGTTGCTAGTGCCAGGGGATTACTAATCCACGAGGTAGTTACTAGTGACAGGGGATTACTAATCCACGAGGTAGTTACTAGTGACAGGGAATTACTAATCCACGAGGTAGTTACTAGTGACAGGGGATTACTAATCCACTAGGTAGTTACTAGTGATAGGAGATTACTAATCCACGAAGTAGTTACTACTGACAGGGGATTACTAATCCTGGAGGTAGTTACAAGTGACAGGGGATTACTAATAAGAACATAAGAAAGAAGGAACATTGCAGGTCTACTGGCCCATGCGAGCCAAGTCCAAGTCACCTCCCGGATTAAACCAATGACCCACCTAGTCAGGTCAGATCACATCCACTTAAGGAGCACGGTATCAGACCTATTAGCACAAGCTAGTCAGGTCCAACTCACACCCACTCATGTATTTATCTAACCTATTTTTAAAACTAGTAATCCTCGAGGTAGTTACAAGTGACAGTGGATTATTAATCCTCGAGGTAGTTACAAGTGACAGGGGATTACTAATCCTCGTCCCTAGACCTTCCCATGCTCATTAATCCACCAGATTTAATCGTACATTATTTCCACTGACGTCATCTAGCAGAACACAGCTATGATTATTCTTCATAGTTCCCATTGTCAGTTCTGCCTGACGCACAACCCCGCAATAAACAAAACAAAAACAAATAATTTAAAAGAGGCTCATTTTTTTTATATGAATTTCAGTAATAAGCACATTAGAGCAATTCTTGAAGAGACAGAGCGAGATAACATTGTAATAAATTGAAGTGGTCGCGTCGCCCCCATGAACCTGACCTCCACGAATGTATGTTCACAGATTGCGCTAAACTCGCAAGGGCGGTGCAGCGCGTTGAACCGCATGTCACTTTCAATAATTAAAGCATTGGTTGTGGATATTATAATGATTATAGGGATGATTGTGACGTTGATAGTGACGCTGATATTGACGTTGATGATAACGTTAATACTGACGTTGATAATGACGTTAATAGTAACGATGATAGTGACATTGATAATGACGCTGATATTGATGCTGATAGTGACTAATAATGACGTTGGTATTTACGCTGATAGTGACGCTGATAGTGACGTTAGTAATCGCGTTGATAGTTATATTTTGAGTCCTGGTGTAATGTTGATCTTTTTGTTTCAGAGGAGGAAGCAGGGGCGGAGGTGGCATGGGCGGCGAGGGCGGCGGGAGCGGGGGCGGCAGGGGTGGCCCCAGACACAGATGTGTTCCAGAAAATTCCCACCAACACCAGAAGGAGAGGTAAGCACCCACAGGGGAGGAAACAGTGGAAGGAGGAGAGGAACTGTATTATACTTAAGAATTTAGCGCTTCCATATGAATATAATAATAATAATAATAATAATAATTCACTTAACAGTATTTTTTGCTTGGCAGAGAGAGGGCCCAAGAGCTGGGAGTTCCTGTTACGCTTGCTGGGAGACCGGAGGAGCAATCCCAGTCTCATACGCTGGGAGGATGAGTCTCAGGGCACCTTCCGTCTGGTCCAGCCTAATCTCATCGCTCAGATGTGGGGAGCAAGGTCGGAGAAACCTAACCTCTCCTACTTCAACTTCGCTCGGGGTCTCAGGTAGGCCTAGTCACATCTTTCATTTACCTCGTGAGATCGGTAATGCATACACAAAATGAAAAGTTATACCTGTATACTACTCGAAAAAGGAACAGTTCCCCTTTTTATATAATACAAAAAGCTTTTGAGACATCCTTGAATTCATATACTATATATATATATATATATATATATATATATATATATATATATATATATATATATATATATATATATATATATATATATATATATGGTTAGTTTTAGCTAAGATTTCATAAGACCTTGGCCTTCCTCTTCCGAAAGGTCTTGGGTATGAATCCTTTAGAGAGCAATACGTATATGTACGGTAAGAACTTCACATTCCTCCTATAAGGAGACACATTGTGTTTTCTCGGAACTTCCACCTGCATCAAAAGCTTTATATATTTTTTTATTCAGTCATTTCAATTATGGGTAATTTATTTACCGAAGTTGCTCATATTTTCAGTATGCACATTATTCGTCTTCTCAAATTGTGTAGACTTGTCACATTCATATGACAACATTTACTATAATTTAGGAATGACAAAAGAGATTGTTTACATTACATTTCCCGCCAAATAAAAGTAGTTGGTTTTGGCGGGAACAGTTAGTGACGTCACAATAAATGTAAACAAACACTGGTGACTTGCTAATGAACCTGAGCGATATTTATTCATGAGCATAGTGTGGTATAGAGTCGCTGTTTGCCAGGTATCTCTTCCTCACCGACTTCTGTCACTTCCAGATATCACTACAGCACCGGAGCTTTGCTGCCGGTATCAGAGAAGCAACTGGTCTACCGGTGTGGACCCAAGGCTATCAAGTACCTCAGAGAACTGAAAGAAAGAGGCCTCTACTGATGGCTTTCTTTTGTTTCACACATACTAGTCTGCAGGCAAGACCGTATTCTGATTTCCATACTAGAATCTATCAACAATAAGAACTTGGCTTAGACAACAATATACTTCGGTGCTAAAAAGAGGATCACATATGTTTATGTTTCAACTGTAAAACGAAAGTGAAATCAGAATACTGTTCTCCTGAACACCTCCTAGAACTGACTTTACAATAAAGGCAGTATAAGTTAACTTCTCTATATGACTGGACTCGTAAGGGATACTCATCCCACATCCTTCATCATCATACTAGGTTTCTGGAAAATTTAGATGATCAAATACTCTCTTTCCCCTGAGTCCATTTTCCCAGGAAATCAGATGTCCGTCCCATCCGTTGGGGTAACCCAATAAGAATGTGAACCAAGAACTCACTTCGCCTCTTTCATCTCATTAAGGCCAGTAAAACACAATGTTCTGAGAGGAAGTGAGTCGAACTCCAGACATTCTCACAAGTCTCAGCGCCGTCCACAACGACTACTACTCAGCAGGCAGCATATATAGGCCTACCTCATTCCTTAGTGGTATTTTGTACTTTTATAACAGTTGAAAGGTATTATTGACATTTAAGTAGAATTTACCAAAGACAAGTTGATGTACCTGATAATTGTGAAATATTAAGTTATTCTTGTTTTGCAGTTTACTAGACTGGAATGTTATTTTGTAATATAAAATGCAGCTATAATATAAAGTGCAGCTATCGGAATATCTAGCTGTTAGCTGCGTGAGCAGCTATCAAGGTTCACACATCAAAGTGGTCATATTTAGTCATTTTCATTTTCAATCTTGTTGCCATATATAGCATAAGACAATCATTCTCAGATTACGTAACCAAAAGTATACTAGTTACTAGTAAACTATCACTAGTATACTAGTTGTCATTAGTATACTAGCTGTCATTAGCATACTATCACTAGTATACTAGTTGTCATTAGCTATAACTAGAATACTAGCTATCACTAGTACACTACCTGTCACTAGAAAGCACAGACAACACGTGATCTCATAATTGCTAGAACAGCAATACCTTCATCATATACATGCATATATATATATATATATATATATATATATATATATATATATATATAATAATTATACGAGTATATGTATGTATGTATGTTTGCAGACGTGTGATATACCAAAGGAGATTTTCCTTTTTCATCAGAAATGTATATAAAATCCTAACTTATTTTCATGTAATTTATATTGTAATTTATGGTTATTTATTAACAAAGAATACGTGTTTTATTTGTTGTTTTATTGACATTATTAACTTTTCATATTACCAATAGTCTCTGTGGTAATACGTCTGGCAGTACTGTGTGAATGTCAATGATCTGCCTGATATGTATTGCATACAGGTGGCTTTCTTTTGTGCCTACCTACTCTTGTGTGTACTACACGTAAATTACATTAATTTTGTACCGCACAAAAATAAATAAAAATTGAAATTGGAATTATACATCAGACTTGTATTGTGTGAATGACTATTGTTGTACGTCTGTCAGTGAGGTTAGGTCAGGTTAGGTAAGGTTCGTCAGGAAAAGTGTTTCCTGACGCAGGTCTTAGTCAGATTATGACTGTCAGTGTGGTGTGAAGATCTGTCGTTATAAGTCGGTCAATGCCGTGTGAATGGCTGTCGTACACGTAGCAATGAGGTGTGAATGTACGTCTGTCAGTGAGGTGTGAATGAGTGTCGTTGCACGTCTGGCAGTGTGGTGTGAATGATTTTCGTTGTACATCTGGCAGTGTGGCGCTTGTTTTGATGCCAGATGTCTTAAATGTTAATGTGTTCACAATTCGTGAAAGTGGATGTGTCAGCATGTCTTGAGCCTCACGAGAGATGAGTGAGAACAGATGTGCTCTGCTGGGGACTTTGTCGAAATATACTTTTTTTAATAGTTAGTTAAACGGGAATTTATGAGAGAATAAAAGAGCTCCACCATTATTACTTTTGTACATTGATAGGGAAGAGCACCAGGGAAAGAGTAATGGAAGGAAACGTGGGTAGCTCCAAGTCCTATAATCAAGAGCTCTTTATCAGAGTTTTAGGTTCAAACGAGGCTATGGGGCATTGTAATGTTTTTTCAGTGCTTTCATAAATCATCTAAAATAGCTAATAAAGTCAAAGTACAGAACATATAATAAGTTATACACCCATCTGAGGATGTAAACAGCTGCTCTCAGTGTATATATACTGAGATAAACGCGATCTTCGACAAATAAATAAATAACCTAAGATTGTGTTATTTTGTTTGCTGACTCAGGACGATCATAAATTGATATATATAATATATATATATATATATATATATATATATATATATATATATATATATATATATATATATATATATATATATATACAATTTATGATAGTGGCAATTATTTTGAGGCAGACAGTGTCCTGAGTCAGCAAACAAAATAACACAATCTTAGGTTTCACTGGAAGATCACTGGAGGTCATCTCCAAGAAGGTGGTGTCACGTGTGTTTCGCCACAGTGTTTACACATTGGAGTAGTCTCAGTGGAAAGTCTCCGTGGAAAATATCACTTCAACATTTCTTGAGAATGTATATTATCCTAGAGTTGACAACTCCCCACTCCAAGGATTTCCTGTTGGCTCCCCCTAATTCCTCCCTGGGCTCTACTAGCCTTGACCCTCAGACCATTTACACTGGTGTGGTCCCTCGTCTGGTCTTCCAGCCTCGCACTGATGTAGACCCTCGCTTAGACTCCTCTAGCTTCGTGATTCATCCTCACCCCTCACAGTCGTGTCTCTCAACTCATCGGAGGACCAAATTGAACTCATTGATCTCACTTGCCGTAGATCAAAAGGCAAAAAAAAAAAAAGAGAACACATGACACGAAGAAATGGACTATGACAGGACGAAAGAAAAAGTTAGGCATTTGTTGCCACTGTGTATAAAGAGTACGATACTTCATGTACACATGAGCTGACATGGTGACGTTGACCATGTCATCTGCAGAGTGGCACACAAAACCTGAGTATAAACAGTGATGGTTGTTACTGACACGTCGTTTATATAGACCTGCGAACAGACTAGGATATATTAATTACAAGTCGTCCTGGGTTATGAGTGGTCAGGATCTCAGGAGAGAAATGTTTCCTAAAAATTTCTTCCAATGTTTGTTCCGGTGTTATAAACCATTGATAACCATGACTGCTTCTGCTTGCTATTACTGTTATTGCTGTTATTATTATTATTATTATTATTATTATTATTATTATTATTATTATTATTATTGTTGTTGTTGTTGTTGTTGTTATTATTGTTATTGTCCTTTTTCTATTTTCTTCTAATTTCATCACATTATGTGTCGTTCACTTTGATGTTTATCTCCTCCCTATGATTACAGAAGCTGTAGTGTGCTGTATGAGTATGGAATACAGCAACCTGGAACCTTTCAGAGATACCCCCACGCAAACCTTACAGGATATGGCAAAACACTCAGCTATGACCAATATTTTCTTTGTTTTTATGTTTCTAGATATAAAAAAGAAATATATATTTTTTCGAGACTGTATTCCTTACTGTACTGTATACATCAATTAAATGAAGTAATTGTAAAATATGAAATCACTAATATTTTTTTATAGTGATACAACGGTGCTCAGTGGAGTGTGACAAAGACCCATTGTGACCTCTGTTTTCCTTTTATTTTGATGAGGCTGCAAAATAACCAGGCACTCAGACTACACGACTAAAACTTGTATACGGTTACAGCTTCACAAAAACAGTCAGAAACTCTCAGCTTTCTGTCAAAACAAAAGTTCACTGGAGTCCCTGTGATGAGCTTCTCAGGGAAACCAAGAATTCCAGAGCAGCCAGTGTGGTGTTCCAGGTCGACGGTGAGGCAACGTGGGAGGAAATACCTCGAAGACCCGTTTGGTCTTTCATGAGATGATGGGGGTGCGATCCCGGGCAGGGCCAGATATATGGGCAATTCTAACTAGAATTACTGTTTATGTTCACCTAGCAGTAAGAAGGTACCTGGATGTTAGTCACCTTGCATCTACTGCCCATGTTCACCTAGCAGTAAGAAGGTACCTGAGTGTTAGTCATCTTATACCTGCTGCCCATGTTCACCTAGTAGTCAGTAGGTACCTGGGAGTTAGTCATCTTATACCTGCTGCCCATGTTCACCTAGTAGTCGGTAGGTACCTGGATATTAGGTGCTGTTGTGGGTTACATACATGGGCTTGGTGAACTGCATGAGCTTTGAGTCAAGCCTTGGAATAAGCTGAGGTAGGACAATTACAAGCTTTAAGCTTGTAAATGGCTGTGAAAACAAAAAAAAACGGATTACCAGGAATTTCCTTCACCTCCTTCAGAAGGAAATAGAGGTCTCCTCACTCCTTCACCGGGATTCTCATTACTGGAGGAGGGAAGAGAGGGTGGTGAAAGGCTTCGAACCCCTCCACCACCCTCCCTCCTACCCTCTAGACCATTGGTTGAACCCCAGCAGTGAACGACTCTCTATATGAGTAAGACTTTCGTAACCTGACTTTCCATGACGAATAACTTACACTCCAATCATCCTCTCTACATATATAGATACTTACATGTCATGCCGAATAGGTAAAATTTGCTGTTTTGGCTTTAATAGCAACGCTCTTCTTGCTAAATAAGGCAAGCAAAAATTTGTGTATGCAATAATTTCGGAAAAATCATTCAGAAGCTAACATAAAAAATATATTTTATTGTCTCTGTTTATTATTAAATTATTGCAATTATTTTAAAAATATATTTAGTTGAATTAGGCTAAAATAAATTTCACTTGTTATATTAAGGTTAGGTAAGTTTTCTAAAGTTCTTTTGGTACAAAATTATTTATTTTTACATTAACTTAAATGAAAAAAAATATATCTTTAAACGTATAAGAGAAAATTTTAGAAAAGACTCAATTTTAAATGAGTTCTTGCTAATTGACCAATTTTACCTATTCGGCACGACTATATATATATATATATATATATATATATATATATATATATATATATATATATATATATATATATATATATATATATATATTCACACACACAGTTAATTTACTGCACGTGATTCAAAATACGTTTGGGGAGTATTGTGTGGGAATAACGGTGTTAAGGGAGGGGAGGTTGTGGTGGTGGGTCCTGGGGAGGAGGGACTAGTAGGCAGGGGATGAGGAGGGGAGGTTGTGGTGGTGGGTCCTGGGGAGGAGGGACTAGTAGGCAGGGGATGAGGAGGGGAGGTTGTGGTGGTGGGTCCTGGGGAGGAGGGACTAGTAGGCAGGGGATGAGGAGGGAGGTTGTTGTGGTGGGTCCTGGGGAGGAGGGACTAGTAGGCAGGGGATGAGGAGGGGAGGTTGTTGTGGTGGGTCCTGGGGAGGAGGGACTAGTAGGCAGGGATGAGGAGGGGAGGTTGTTGTGGTGGGTCCTGGGGAGGAGGGACTAGTAGGCAGGGGATGAGGAGGAGGTTGTGTGGTGGGTCCTGGGAGGAGGTACTAGTAGGCAGGGATGAGGAGGAGGTTTTTGTGGTGGGTCCTGGGGAGGAGGGACTAGTAGGCAGGGATGAGGAGGGGAGGTTGTTGTGGTGGGTCCTGGGGAGGAGGGACTAGTGAGGATAGGAGGGAGGTTGTGTGTGGGTCCTGGGGAGGAGGGACTAGTAGGCAGGGGATGAGGAGGGGAGGTTGTTGTGGTGGGTCCTGGGGAGGAGGGACTAGTAGGCAGGGGATGAGGAGGGAGGTTGTGGTGGTGGGTCCTGGGGAGGAGGTACTAGTAGGCAGGGGATGAGGAGGGGAGGTTGTTGTGGTGGGTCCTGGGGAGGAGGGACTAGTAGGCAGGGGATGAGGAGGGGAGGTTGTTGTGGTGGGTCCTGGGGAGGAGGGACTAGTAGGGAGGGGATGAGGTTGTTGTGGTGGGTCCTGGGGAGGAGGGACTAGTAGGCAGGGATGAGGAGGGAGGTTGTTGTGGTGGGTCCTGGGGAGGAGGGACTAGTAGCAGGGAGATAGGAGGGAGGTTGTGGTGGTGGGTCCTGGGGAGGAGGGACTAGTAGGCTAGGATGAGGAGGGAGGTTGTGTGGTGGTCCTGGGGAGGAGGGACTAGTAGGCAGGGATGAGGAGGGAGGTTGTGGTGGTGGGTCCTGGGAGGAGGGACTAGTAGCAGGGGATGGGGAAAGGGAGGTTGTGTGGTGGGTCCTGGGAGGAGGGACTAGTAGGCAGGGGATGAGGAAGGGAGGTTGTGTGGTGGGTCCTGGGGAGGAGGGACTAGTAGGGAGGAGAAGGAGGTTGTGGTAGGGTCCTGGGGAGGAGGGACTAGTAGGCAGGGATGAGGAGGGAGGTTGTGGTGGTGGGTCCTGGGGAGGAGGGACTAGTAGGCAGGGATGAAGGAGGGAGGTTGTGGTGGTGGGTCCTGGGGAGGAGGGACTAGTAGGCAGGGGATAGGAGGAGGTTGTTGTGGTGGGTCCTGGGGAGGAGGGACTAGTAGGCAGGGATGAGGAGGGAGGTTGTTGTGGTGGTCCTGGGGAGGAGGGACTAGTAGGCAGGGATGAGGAGGGGAGGTTGTTGTGGTGGGTCCTGGGGAGGAGGGACTAGTAGGCGGGGGATGAGGAGGGAGGTTGTGTGGTGGGTCCTGGGAGGAGGGACTAGTAGGCAGGGATGAGGAGGGAGGTTGGTGGTGGGTCCTGGGGAGGAGGGACTAGTAGGCAGGGATGAGGAGGGAGGTTGTTGTGGTGGGTCCTGGGGAGGAGGGACTAGTAGCAGGAGATAGGAGGAGGTTGTGTGAGTGGGTCCTGGGGAGGGACTAGTAGGCAGGGATGAGGAGGAGGTTGTTGTGGTGGGTCCTGGGAGGAGGGACTAGTAGGCAGGGATGAGGAGGAGGTTGTGGTGGTGGGTCCTGGGGAGGAGGACTAGTAGGCAGGGATGAGGAGGAGGTTGTGTGGTGGGTCCTGGGGAGGAGGACTAGTAGGCAGGGATGAGGAGGAGGTTGTTGTGGTGGTCCTGGGGAGGAGGGACTAGTAGGCAGGGATGAGAGGAGTTGTGTGGTGGGTCCTGGGGAGGAGGACTAGTAGGCAGGGATGAGGAGGGAGGTTGTTGTGGTGGGTCCTGGGGAGGAGGACTAGTAGGCAGGGATGAGGAGGAGGTTGTGTGGTGGGTCCTGGGAGGAGGGACTAGTAGGCAGGGATGAGGAGGGAGGTTGTGTGGTGGGTCCTGGGAGGAGGGACTAGTAGGCAGGGGATGAGGAGGAGGTTGTTGTGGTGGGTCCTGGGAGGAGGACTAGTAGGCAGGGATGAGGAGGGAGGTTGTGTGGTGGGTCTGGGGAGGAGGGACTAGTAGGAGGGATGAGGAGGGAGGTTGTTGTGGTGGGTCCTGGGGAGGAGGGACTAGTAGGCAGGGATGAGGAGGGAGGTTGTTGTGGGGGTCCTGGGGAGGAGGACTAGTAGCGGGGATGAGGAGGGAGGTTGTTGTGGTGGGTCCTGGGGAGGAGGGACTAGTAGGAGGGATGAAGGTTGTTGTGGTGGGTCCTGGGGAGGAGGGACTAGTAGGCAGGGGATGAGGAGGGAGGTTGTGTGGTGGGTCCTGGGAGGAGGGACTAGTAGGCAGGGATAGGAGGGGAGGTTGTGTGGTGGGTCCTGGGGAGGAGGGACTAGTAGGCAGGGATGAGGAGGGAGGTTGTTGTGGTGGGTCCTGGGGAGGAGGACTAGTAGGCAGGATGAGAGGAGGTTGTTGTGGTCTGGGAGGAGGACTAGAGGCAGGGATGAGGAGGGAGGTTTGTGGTGGGTCCTGGGGAGGAGGACTAGTAGGCAGGATGAGGGGAGGTTGTTGTGGTGGGTCCTGGGAGGAGGACTAGTAGGCAGGGATGAGGAGGGGAGGTTGTTGTGGTGGGTCCTGGGGAGGAGGGACTAGTAGGCAGGGGATGAGGAGGGGAGGTTGTGGTGGTGGGTCCTGGGGAGGAGGGACTAGTAGGCAGGGATGAGGTTGTGGTGGTGGGTCCTGGGGAGGAGGACTAGTAGGCAGGGGATGAGGGGGAGGTTGTTGTGGTGGTCCTGGGGAGGAGGACTAGTAGAGGATAGGGGGGAGTTGGGTGGTGGGTCCTGGGGAGGAGGACTAGTAGGCAGTGGGAGGGTTGTTGTGGTGGGTCCTGGGGAGGAGGGACTAGTAGGCAGGGGATGAGGAGGGAGGTTGTGGTGTGGGTCCTGGGGAGGAGGGACTAGCAGGCAGGATGAGGAGGGAGGTTGTGGTGGTGGGTCCTGGGGAGGAGGGACTAGAGCAGGGATGAGGAGGGAGGTTGTGTGGTGGGCCTGGGGAGGAGGGACTAGTAGGCAGGGGATGAGGAGGAGGTTGTGGTGGTGGGTCCTGGGGAGGAGGGACTAGTAGGCAGGGGATGAGGAGGGGAGGTTGTGGTGGTGGGTCCTGGGGAGGAGGGACTAGTAGGCAGGGGATGAGGAAGGGAGGTTGTGGTGGTGGGTCCTGGGGAGGAGGGACTAGTAGGGAGGGGATGAGGAAGGGAGGTTGTGGTGGTGGGTCCTGGGGAGGAGGGACTAGTAGGAGGGGATGAGGAGGGAGGTTGTGGTGGTGGGTCCTGGGGAGGAGGGGCTACTTGGCAGGGGATGAGGAGGGGAGGTTGTGGTAGTGGGTCCTGGGGAGGAGGGGCTACTTGGCAGGGGATGAGGAGGGGAGGTTGGTAGGTGTGGAGATTGGGAGAGGAGAGAGAATAAGAGAGAGAGAGAAGAGAGAGAGGAGTATGTAGAGATAGATAGAGAGATCTGAGAGAGAGAGAGAGAGTGAGGAGATGAGAGTGGGAGAGGAAGAGAGAAGAGAAGATAGAGAGAGAAGATATATGAGATTTCCTCAACAATAAAACAGATAGTGATCCAAGATCCCAGAAGAAATCTTATAAATTATATAAGAAAGTTTGATCACGATCTCTTGCACAGTGTAGATTTCATAAAATTATGATCTGCAGTGAGTGAAGGAACTCTGAACACACTGAGTGAAAATTCTTCACCTTAAACACACCCAGTGTGTTTATTATGATACAAGGTGTTCACTCCCTCAGCCTTGATACAAGGTGTTCACTCCCTCAGCCTTGATACAAGGTGCTCACTCCTCAGCCTTGATACAAGGTGTTCACTCCCTCAGCCTTGATACAAGGTGTTCACTCCTCAGCCTTGATACAAGGTGTTCACTCCCTCAGCCTTGATACAAGGTGCTCACTCCCTCAGCCTTGATACAAGGTGCTCACTCCCTCAGCCTTGATACAAGGTGTTCACTCCCTCAGCCTTGATACAAGGTGTTCACTCCCTCAGCCTTGATACAAGGTGTTCACTCCCTCAGCCTTGATACAAGGTGTTCACTCCCTCAGCCTTGATACAAGGTGCTCACTCCCTCAGCCTTGATACAAGGTGCTCACTCCCTCAGCCTTGATACAAGGTGCTCACTCCTCAGCCTTGATACAAGGTGTTCACTCCTCAGCCTTGATACAAGGTGCTCACTCCCTCAGCCTTGATACAAGGTGTTCACTCCCTCAGCCTTGATACAAGGTGTTCACTCCCTCAGCCTTGATAAAAGGTGTTCACTCCCTCAGCCTTGATACAAGGTGCTCACTCCCTCAGCCTTGATACAAGGTGTTCACTCCCTCAGCCTTGATACAAAGTGCTCACTCCCTCAGCCTTGATACAAGGTGCTCACTCCCTCAGCCTTGATACAAGGTGTTCACTCCCTTAGCCTTGATACAAGGTGCTCACTCCCTCAGCCTTGATACAAGGTGCTCACTTCCTCAGCCTTGATACAAGGTGTTCACTCCCTCAGCCTTGATACAAGGTGTTCACTCCCTTAGCCTTGATACAAGGTGCTCACTCCCACAGCCTTGATACAAGGTGCTCACTCCCTCAGCCTTGATACAAGGTGCTCACTCCCTCAGCCTTGATACAAGGTGCTCACTCCTCAGCCTTGATACAAGGTGCTCACTCCCTCAGCCTTGATACAAGGTGCTCACTCCCTTAGCCTTGATACAAGGTGCTCACTCCCTCAGCCTTGATACAAGGGGTTCACTCCCTCAGCCTTGATACAATGTGTTCACTCCCTTAGCCTTGATACAAGGTGTTCACTCCCTCAGCGTTGATACAAGGTGTTCACTCCTCAGCCTTGATACAAGGTGTTCACTCCTCAGCGTTGATACAAGGTGTTCATCCCTCAGCCTTGATAGGTGTTCACTCTCTCAGCCTTGATACAAGGTGTTCACTCCCTCAGCCTTGATACAAGGTGTTCACTCCCTTAGCCTTGATACAAGGTGTTCACTCCCTCAGCGGTGATACAAGGTGTTCACTCCCTCAGCCTTGATACAAGGTGTTCACTCCCTCAGCGTTGATACAAGGTGTTCACTCCCTCAGCCTTGATAGGTGTTCACTCTCTCAGCCTTGATACAAGGTGTTCACTCCCTCAGCCTTGATACAAGGAGTTCACTCCCTTAGCCTTGATACAAGGTGTTCACTCCCTCAGCGTTGATACAAGGTGTTCACTCCCTCAGCCTTGATACAAGGTGTTCACTCTCTCAGCCTTGATACAAGGTGTTCACTCCCTCAGCCTTGATACAAGGTGTTCACTCTCTCAGCCTTGATACAAGGTGTTCACTCTCTCAGCCTTGATGCACCTGGACAATGTTAGTTACAGCATAATGAAACATAACACTGAACTCAGCACTTTCACTCAGTGTTCAGCACACACACCCGGATTCTCCAAACTTTCACTCACATTACTGCAGTACCTGCAGCTATCACACCTGTTAACACCTGTCTGAACACAGTACCTGCAGCTATCACACCTGTTAACACCTGTCTGAACACAGTACCTGCAGCTATCACACCTGTTAACACCTGTCTGAACACAGTACCTGCAGCTACCACACCTGTTAACACCTGTCTGAACACAGTACCTGCAGCTACCACACCTGTTAACACCTGTCTTAACACAGTACCTGCAGCTACCACACCTGTTAACACCTGTCTTAACACAGTACCTGCGGTTGCAACACTTATCTTATGATAGTATTTACAGCTGCAACACATGTCAACGCTTGTGCACCTCACATCCATGCTGTGGAAGGTAGTGGCTAGATTATTATGCACCTCATATCCATGCTGTGGAAGGTAGTGGCTAGATTATTATGCACTTCATATCCATGCTGTGGAATGTAGTGGCTAGTATTATGCACCTCAATCCATGCTGTGGAATGTAGTGGCTAGTTTATTATGCACCTCATATCCATGCTGTGGAAGGTAGTGGCTAGATTATTATGCACCTCATATCCATGCTGTGGAAGGTAGTGACTAGATTATTATGCACCTCATATCCATGCTGTGGAAGGTAGTGGCTAGATTATTATGCACTTCATATCCATGCTGTGGAAGGTAGTGGCTAGATTATTATGCACCTCATATCCATGCTGTGGAATGTAGTGGCTAGATTATTATGCACCTCATATCCATGATGTGGAATGTAGTGGCTAGATTATTATGCACTTCATATCCATGCTGTGGAATGTAGTGGCTAGATTATTATGCACCTCATATCCATGCTGTGGAAGGTAGTGGCTAGATTATTATGCACTTCATATCCATGCTGTGGAATGTAGTGGCTAGATTATTATGCACTTCATATCCATGCTGTGGAAGGTAGTGGCTAGATTATTATGCACCTCATATCCATGCTGTGGAATGTAGTGGCTAGATTATTATGCACCTCATATCCATGTGTGGAATGTAGTGGCTAGATTATTATGCACCTCATCCATGCTGAATGTGCTAATTTGCACCTCATATCATGCTGTGGAATGTAGTGGCTAGATTATTATGCACTTCATATCCATGCTGTGGAATGTAGTGGCTAGATTATTATGCACCTCATATCCATGCTGTGGAAGGTAGTGGCTAGATTATTATGCACTTCATATCCATGCTGTGGAATGTAGTGGCTAGATTATTATGCACCTCATATCCATGCTGTGGAAGGTAGTGGCTAGATTATTATGCACTTCATATCCATGCTGTGGAAGGTAGTGACTAGATTATTATGCACCTCATATCCATGCTGTGGAAGGTAGTGGCTAGATTTTTATGCACTTCATATCCATGCTGTGGAATGTAGTGGCTAGTTTATTATGCACCTCATATCCATGCTGTGGAATGTAGTGGCTAGATTATTATGCACCTCATATCCATGCTGTGGAAGGTAGTGGCTAGATTATTATGCACTTCATATTCATGCTGTGGAAGGTAGTGGCTAGTTTATTATGCACCTCATATTCATGCTGTGGAAGGTAGTGGCTAGCTTATTATGCACCTCATATCCATGCTGTGGAAGGTAGTGGCTAGTTTATTATGCTCCTCATATCCATGCTGTGGAAGGTAGTGGCTAGTTTATTATGCACCTCATATCCATGCTGTGGAAGGTAGTGGCTAGTTTATTATGCACCTCATATCTATGCTGTGGAAGGTAGTGGCTAGTTATTATGCACCTCATATCCATGCTGTGGAAAATAGTGGCTAGTTTATTATGCACCTCATATCCATGCTGTGGAAGGTAGTGGCTAGTTTATTATGCACCTCATATCCATGCTGTGGAAGGTAGTGGCTAGTTTATTATGCACCTCATATCATGCTGTGGAAGGTAGTGGCTAGTTATTATGCACCTCATATCCATGCTGTGGAAAATAGTGGCTAGTTTATTATGCACCTCATATCCATGCTGTGGAAGGTAGTGGCTAGTTTATTATGCACCTCATATCCATGCTGTGGAAGGTAGTGGCTAGCTTATTATGCACCTCATATCCATGCTGTGGATGGTAGTGGCTAGCTTATTATGCACCTCATATTCATGCTGTGGAAGGTAGTATCTAGCTTATTATGCACCTCATATTCATGCTGTGGAAGGTAGCGGCTAGTTTATTATGCACCTCATATCCATGCTGTGGAAGGTAGTGGCTAGTTTATTATGCACCTCATATCCATGTTGTGGAAGGTAGTGGCTAGTTTATTTTGCACCTCATATCCATGCTGTGGAAGGTAGTGCAAGAGCACTACTGAATTTGTATCTACAGTTGTGTTATTTGTTGCAACCAAATATAGGGTATTTTCTTGATATGTTTGGTATTTTATTTTTTTATAACTTATATATTATTATAGTGAATATCTATATATTCCTCAAAAAGTGGGCAATTAAGCGCATAGTGTTCAAGAAAGTGCTCATTAGACTGACCACATAGTTTGACCATCAACTATGTCCAATTGTCAGTGACACAGAAGATGCTAGAAGGGTGCCAAAGTGGTGCCATAGAGAAGCCAAAGTGGTACTAAGGGGCGTGTCATGAAGAAAGAGAAGGATCCTTGGCTCATGGTTCGGGCCGCGGGATCCTTGACCCCCAGAACACCCTCCTGGTATACAGGTCGGCTAAACTATTTAACATCTGACTTGTCAAGACGATGACACTAGTTTCTATGACTCTCTGTACTGTTACATTCTCACCCATCCTTCAGAGTGCAGGCACTGTACTTCCCACCTCCAGAACTAACATTCTCACCCATCCTTCAGAGTGCAGGCACTGTACTTCCCACCTCCAGAACTAACATTCTCACCCATCCTTCAGAGTACAGACACTAATACAAACACCAGATAACAACAAACACTATACAGACAGATCTCAACAAACACTATACAAACACCAGATTACAACAAAACCTATACAGACACCAGATTACAACAAACACTATACAAACACCAGATTACAACAAACACTATACAAACACCAGATCACAACAAACACTATACAAACACTAGATCACAACAAACACTACAAACACCAGATTACAGCAAACACTATACAAACACCTGATCACAACAAACTATATAAACAGATCTCACAAACACTATATAAACACGAGATCACAACAAAAACTCTACAAACACCAAATCACAACAAACAGTCTACAAACACCAGATCACAACACTCTACAAACACCAGATCACAACAAACAGTCTACAAACACCAGATCACAACACTCTACAAACACCAGATCACAAAAAACACTCTACAAACGCCAGATCACAACAAACACTCTACAAACACCAGATCACAACACTCTACAAACACCAGATCACAACAAACAGTCTACAAACACCAGATCACAACACTCTACAAACACCAGATCACAACAAACACTCTACAAACACCAGATCACAACACTCTACAAATACCAGATCACAACAAACAGTCTACAAACACCAGATCACAACACTCTACAAACACCAGATCACAACAAACACTCTACAAACACCAGATCACAACACTCTACAAACACCAGATCACAACAAACACTACAAACACCAGATCACAACACTACAAACACCAGATCACAACAAACACTACATCACAACAAACACTACAAACACCAGATCACAACACTCTACAAACACCAGATCACAACAAACACTCTACAAACACCAGATCACAACAAACACTATCCAAGCACCAGATTTCCGGAAACAAACAAGATTTGCATACAATTGAAGTGAAAAAAGAGGAACCTTGATGTCCATCCCTTTTGTATGAGGCGTGTGTGTACAAGTGTACAGAGGTGTGTACAGGTGTATACAGGTGTGTGCACAGGTGTAACTTACAATAGCCTCTGCCGCAGATACCACAGACACTCTCAGGAACTTCACTGGACCTAAACTCGACAGATGTCAACAATACAAGCATGTGTCTTTCCTTATGCAGGAAGCAACACTCATATGTCTGCCACTCATAGTTCCAGTCATATGTCTGCCACTCATAGTTCCAGTCATATGTCTGCCACTCATAGTTCCACTCATGTCTGCCACTCATAGTTCCAGGCATATGTCTGCCACTCATAGTTCCACTCATGTCTGCCACTCATAGTTCCACTCATGTCTGCCACTCATATTTCCACTCATGTCTGCCACTCATAGTTCCACTCATGTCTGCCACTCATAGTTCCACTCATGTCTGCCACTCATAGTTCCACTCATGTCTGCCACTCATAGTTCCACTCATGTCTGCCACTCATAGTTCCACTCATGTCTGCCACTCATAGTTCCACCTTCATGTTCTGCCCACTCATAGTTCCACTCATGTCTGCCACTCATAGTTCCACTCATGTCTGCCACTCATAGTTCCACTCATGTCTGCCACTCATAGTTCCACTCATGTCTGCCACTCATAGTTCCACTCATGTCTGCCACTCATAGTTCCACTCATGTTTGCCACTCAGTTCCACTCATGTCTGCCACTCATAGTTCCACTCATGTCTGCCACTCATAGTTCCACTCATGTCTGCCACTCATAGTTCCACTCATGTTTGCCACTCAGTTCCACTCATGTCTGCCACTCATAGTTCCACTCATGTCTGCCACTCATAGTTCCACTCATGTCTGCCACTCATAGTTCCACTCATGTTTGCCACTCAGTTCCACTCATGTCTGCCACTCATAGTTCCACTCATGTCTGCCACTCAGTTCCACTCATGTCTGCCACTCATAGTTCCACTCATGTCTGCCACTCATAGTTCCACTCATGTCTGCCACTCATAGTTCCAGTCATATTACTGAACATTTATGTAATATGTAATTTAAATGATCTGGCTTTATTACAAGCCAGATCATTTAAATTAAAGATAACATTTTAATGCATCTCCCGGGGCTTCAGTCATACGTAAAAATTTCTTAGATGATTTGGATGTTAGAAAACCTAGAATAAGTAAGACACATGTGCAAAGTTAGGCATAATTATTTCCAAACTTTTTGCCTACACAGTAGGCCTTATTAGTCGAGTACTGAAGAGAAAGCAGAAACAACACTGTGTGGAGCATAGCAACACAGTGTGAAGCATAGCAACACAGTGTGAAGCATAGCAAAACAGTGTGAAGCATAGCAACACTATGTGAAGCATAGCAACACTATGTGAAGCATAGCAACACAGTGTGAAGCATAGCAACACTATATGAAGCATAGCAACACTGTGTGAAGCATAGCAACACAGTGTGAAGCATAGCAACACTGTGTGAAGCATAGCAACACTATGTGAAGCATAGCAACACCACAATGTGAAGCATAGCAACACAGTGTGAAGCATAGCAACACAGTGCGAAGCATAGCAACACTGTGTGAAGCATAGCAACACTATGTGAAGCAAAGCAACACTGTGTGAAGCATAGCAACATAGTGCGAAGCATAGCAACACAGTGCGAAGCATAGCAACAATGTGTGAAGCATAGCAACACTATGTGAAGCAAAGCAACACTATGTGAAGCATAGCAACACAGTGTGAAGCATAGCAACACAGTGTGAAGCATAGCAACACTATGTGAAGCATAGCAACACTATGTGAAACATAGCAACACAGTGTGAAGCATAGCAACACAGTGTGAAACATAGCAACACTATGTGAAGCATAGCAACACTATGTGAAGCATAGCAACACTGTGTGAAGCATAGCAACACAGTGTGAAGCATAGCAACACAGTGTGAAGCATAGCAACACTGTGTGAAGCATAGCAACACTATGTGAAGCATAGCAACACTATGTGAAGCATAGCAACACAGTGTGAAGCATAGCAACACAGTGTGAAGCATAGCAACACAGTGTGAAGCATAGCAACACAGTGTGAAGCATAGCAACACAGTGTGAAGCATAGCAACACAGTGTGAAGCATAGCAACACTATGTGAAGCATAGCAACACAGTGTGAAGCATAGCAACACTATGTGAAGCATAGCAACACAGTGTGAAGCATAGCTAACACATGTGAAGCATAGCAACACTATGTGAAGCATAGCAACACAGTGTGAAGCATAGCAACACTATGTGAAGCATAGCAACACTGTGTGAAGCATAGCAACACTGTGTGAAGCATAGCAACACAGTGTGAAGCATAGCAACACAGTGTGAAGCATAGCAACACAGTGTGAAGCATAGCAACACTGTGAAGCATAGCAACACAGTGTGAAGCATAGCAACACACTGTGAAGCATAGCAACACAGTGTGAAGCATAGCAACACTATGGGAAGCATAGCAACACTATGTAAAGCATAGCAACACAGTGTGAAGCATAGCAACACAGTGTGAAGCATAGCAACACTGTGTGAAGCATAGCAACACTATGTGAAGCATAGCAACACTATGTGAAGCATAGCAACACAGTGTGAAGCATAGCAACACAGTGTGAAGCATAGCAACACAGTGTGAAGCATAGCAACACATGTGAAGCAAGCAACACATGTGAAGCATAGCAACACAGTGTGAAGCATAGCAACACAGTGTGAAGCATAGCAACACAGTGTGAAGCATAGCAACACAGTGTGAAGCATAGCAACACAGTGTGAAGCATAGCAACACAGTGTGAAGCATAGCAACACTATGTGAAGCATAGCAACACAGTGTGAAGCATAGCAACACAGTGTGAAGCATAGCAACACAGTGTGAAGCATAGCAACACAGTGTGAAGCATAGCAACACAGTGTGAAGCATAGCAACACAGTGTGAAGCATAGCAACACAGTGTGAAGCATAGCAACACAGTGTGAAGCATAGCAACACATGTGAAGCATAGCAACACAGTGTGAAGCATAGCAACACAGTGTGAAGCATGCAACACATGTGAAGCATACAACACAGTGTGAAGCATAGCAACACATGTGAAGCATAGCAACACTATGTGAAGCATAGCAACACAGTGTGAAGCATAGCAACACAGTGTGAAGCATAGCAACACTATGTGAAGCATAGCAACACAGTGTGAAGCATAGCAACACTATGTGAAGCATAGCAACACAGTGTGAAGCATAGCAACACAGTGTGAAGCATAGCAACAGTGTGAAGCATAGCAACACAGTGTGAAGCATAGCAACACAGTGTGAAGCATAGCAACACAGTGTGAAGCATAGCAACACTATGTGAAGCATAGCAACACAGTGTGAAGCATAGCAACACTATGTGAAGCATAGCAACACAGTGTGAAGCATAGTAACACAGTGTGAAGCATAGCAACACTATGTGAAGCATAGCAACACAGTGAAGCATAGCAACACAGTGTGAAGCATAGCAACAGTGTGAAGCATAGCAACACAGTGTGAAGCATAGCAACACTGTGTGAAGCATAGTAACACAGTGTGAAGCATAGCAACACTATGTGAAGCATAGCAACACAGTGTGAAGCATAGCAACACTATGTGAAGCATAGCAACACAGTGTGAAGCATAGTAACACAGTGTGAAGCATAGCAACACTATGTGAAGCATAGCAACACAGTGTGAAGCATAGCAACACTATGTGAAGCATAGCAACACAGTGTGAAGCATAGCAACACAGTGTGAACCATAGCAACACAGTGTGAAGCATAGCAACACTATGTGAAGCATAGCAACACAGTGTGAGCATAGCAACACAGTGTGAAGCATAGCAACACAGTGTGAAGCATAGCAACACAGTGTGAAGCATAGCAACACAGTGTGAAGCATAGCAACACAGTGTGAAGCATAGCAACACTATGTGAAGCATAGCAACACAGTGTGAAGCATAGCAACACAGTGTGAATCATAGCAACACTATGTGAAGCATAGCAACACAGTGTGAAGCATAGCAACACTATGTGAAGCATAGCAACACAGTGTGAAGCATAGCAACACTATGTGAAGCATAGCAACACAGTGTGAAGCATAGCAACACAGTGTGAAGCATAGCAACAGTGTGAAGCATAGAAACACTATGTGAAGCATAGCAACACTATGTGAAGCATAGCAACACAGTGTGAAGCATAGCAACACTATGTGAAGCATAGCAACACAGTGTGAAGCATAGCAACACTATGTGAAGCATAGCAACACAGTGTGAAGCATAGCAACACAGTGTGAAGCATAGCAACACTGTGTTACATGGACCGTGAAGAAGCTGAACTCAACAACTTTCAACAGAGCCACAATAGCTTTCTGTAGTGTACTCACCTACTTGTGGTTGCAGGGATCGATTCACAGCTCCTGGCCCCGTATGTATATGTGTGTGTGTGTGTTTGTGTGCATGCGTACGCGCGCGCAAAGAATGGTGGGGCTACAAGAATACAAACTCATTCACATTAACTTTTATGAAAAAAAAGAAAGACAATTTTCTACAAGACAATACAAGAAGAGAGAATGAGAGAGCAGCTCAGTGCATTCCTTCACAGAAGGTACTTTACAAACACACATATTAGCATAGCAACACAGCTATAACAAGAAGCAAGAATGATAGCCTTGTTTAACACAGCTATCACTTAACAGTTATTAGCTGCCTGGCTCGTTACTAGCTCCACCTTGAAACATTATTCATGTATAAAATATTGATAAATAGCTATATAACTATATAAATATTAATATATTTACAAATAAATTATTATATAAATATAGGCAACTGGAATTATTATTATTATTATTATAGGTAATTAGGTATTTCTAGCATGTGTTAAATGAAAATGAGCAACCTCAACGTCCTTCTAGTCGACAGGCTTGAAACTTGGTCAACTAACCAGAGCATACACAAATTAACGTATAAATTCTTCCTTAGAAGTGTAGTGTTATGAGATCAAAGAACGAGGCTACAGTAATACTGAAATTACTTATAAGCGCAAAACCCGCCTGAGGACTGGGAAGTATACTGCTAGGAGGCCTAGTGAGGTGTATCACCTAGCTTACACTGCTAGGAGACCTACTCAGGTACTCTGAGTGCACTCATACTAATCCTTGCTACCCGCGACTCAGTGAGGTATGTACTCTCCTGTGCTCTAGACTTGACAAAGCATGTGCAACAAAGCTCTAAACTTCATTATTTACCCTACCTGGGCTTTTATCTACCCTACCTGGGTTTTTATCTACCCTACCTGGGCTTTTATCTACCCTACCTGGGCTTTTATCTACCCTAACTGCTATTATATCCACCTTACCTGGGCTTACATTTCACAAAAAATCTTTAGTTTGAGGATATTCTGTGATTTTGATATTTGTAAGAGAATTCAAGAGCTATAGATGGTAAGGAAGTAGGTAATTATTCTCGGTAGACAGCCTTAGGTAGCTCTCTGTCCTTTATACGTACTTCATGCACAAGCTGGCTGAATCGCTGTCAGTCTCTTGATGCTCACGTTAGCTGTCAGTCCCAAAGATACGTATTCGATATTTGTGCAAAAGAAACAGACACGAAGTAAATAATATTATATATATATATATATATATATATATATATATATATATATAATATATATATAGGGTCCCACAATTTGTACCAGAGGTGGACCCCATCATATATATGTATATATATATATATATATATATATATATATATATATATATATATATATATATATATATATATATATATATATATATATTGTAGCTGCCTTACTGTGCCAATACTCTCAGTACACAGTGCCACTCATAAGACTTCAGATTCTGGTTCCTTGTGAGCCTTGAGCACATCAAGCACATTCTTTTGAGCAATGCTGGGATGTGTTCCAGATTTTGGACGGATTTATAAAACTAAGCACATTTCCGTGGACACCTTTGGTCAAATTTCTAAGAAAAATAAATTGAGCAATATGGATGAATATCCACTGAATCTGCCTCGGTGAGAGATGAAGAATCATCTGCCCTCAACGGAATGAATTTCCGTATGTGTTCACCGATGTACGACACCGGATAACAGCAGATCCCAAAGCGGATGATAAATCTTTGTAATAATACTGTCTATTAACACCGAGATAAGTGTATCCCTCAGTGTATTAACACCGAGATGAGTGTATTATCTCAGGGGTGAAGAAGGTACATCGTAGTCTAGTGAAGGAGCCAGTATAGAGAGCAGTGTTGGCTGCCACTGGCTCTGTAGTGACGCCAGGCGCTGATCACTATGCTGAAGACTTTGTTTTCAGTTCAATGAGGTATCTGATAGCCTTGGGTCCACATCTGTACACAAGCTGCTTCTCAGACACAGGTTGTAGCGCCCCGGTGGTGTAGTGGTACCTGCAGACAAACACAAGGTGAGCACTCACTGCATTGCTACCTTGCAATGTCTAAAACAATGATGGATGATCTTAACTTCCAGTACACACGAGAGAAGAAAGTGACTAACATCATATTCTTATTATGACAATGGAAAGTGATGCGGAACTTTAAAAATATATCTACAACAAGAAAGAAATGATTGTTCTCACTTTTCCAAATGAAACTGAGTGGAGTGACTCTTAGCCTATCCACCACACGAGGGTCATGAAGGCTGCATGTCACTTATACACCTCATGTCAATACAAAGGCGCATACTCCACGAGGTGTGTATCTTTCAATGTATATACTTCAATTCTTATTTAGGAGATTAGAGTATTCTTGACTGGTGGTGTACAAGTGATGTGCAGTCTTAATGGCCATCATGTAGTAGTAGTTAAGTAGTGTACAGGTGATGTGCAGTCTTCATGGCCCTCTTGTAGTAGTAGTTAAGTGGTGTACAGGTGATGTGCAGTCTTAATGGCCATCATGTAGTAGTAAAGTGGTGTACAGGTGATGTGCAGTCTTCATGGCCCTCTTGTAGTAGTAGTTAAGTGGTGTACAGGTGATGTGCAGTCTTAATGGCCCTCATGTAGTAGTAACGTGGTGTACAGATGATGTGCAGTCTTCATGGCCCTCTTGTAGTAGTAGTTAAGTGGTGTACAGGTGATGTGCAGTCCTCATGGCCCTCATGTAGTAGTAGTTAAGTGGTGTACAGGTGATGTGCAGTCTTCATGGCCCTCTTGTAGTAGTAGTTAAGTGGTGTACAGGTGATGTGCAGTCTTCAGGGCCCCTCATGTAGTAGTAGTTAAGTGGTGTACAGGTGATGTGCAGTCTTCATGGCCCTCTGTAGTAGTAGTTAAGTGGTGTACAGGTGATGTGAAGTCTTCATGGCCCTCATGTAGTAGTAGTTAAGTGGTGTACAGGTGATGTGCAGTCTTCATGGCCCTCATGTAGTAGTAGTTAAGTGGTGTACAGGTGATGTGCAGTCTTCATGGCCCTCATGTAGTAGTAGTTAAGTGGTGTACAGGTGATGTGCAGTCTTCATGGCCCTCATGTAGTAGTAGTTAAGTGGTGTACAGGTGATGTGCAGTCTTCATGGCCCTCATGTAGTAGTAGTTAAGTGGTGTACAGGTGATGTGCAGTCTTCATGGCCCTCTGTAGTAGTAGTTAAGTGGTGTACAGGTGATGTGCAGTCTTCATGGCCCTCTGTAGTAGTAGTTAAGTGGTGTACAGGTGATGTGCAGTCTTCATGGCCCTCATGTAGTAGTAGTTAAGTGGTGTACAGGTGATGTGCAGTCTTCATGGCCCTCATGTAGTAGTAGTTAAGTGGTGTACAGATGATGTGCAGTCTTCATGGCCTCATGTAGTAGTAGTTAAGTGGTGTACAGGTGATGTGCAGTCTTCATGGCCTTCATGTAGTAGTAGTTAAGTGGTGTACAGGTGATGTGCAGTCTTCATGGCCTTCATGTAGTAGTAGTTAAGTGGTGTACAGGTGATGTGCAGTCTTCATGGCCCTCATGTAGTAGTAGTTAAGTGGTGTACAGGTGATGTGCAGTCTTCATGGCCCTCATGTAGTAGTTAAGTGGTGTACAGGTGATGTGCAGTCTTCATGGCCCTCATGTAGTAGTTAAGTGGTGTACAGGTGATGTGCAGTCTTCATGGCCCTCATGTAGTAGTAGTTAAGTGGTGTACAGGTGATGTGCAGTCTTCATGGCCCTCATGTAGTAGTAGTTAAGTGGTGTACAGGTGATGTGCAGTCTTCATGGCCCTCATTTAGTATTAGTTAAGCCCCACCAAGCCAGCAGCTGGAAGAGCCAAACTTACCTCAGCCCTCTGGCGAAGTTATCGTAGGAGAGGTTGGGCTTATCAGCCCTCTGCCCCCACATCCTGGCGATGACTGAGGGCTGGACCAGGCGGAAAGTTCCTTGGGCTTGCTCCTCCCAGCGGATCAGTGAAGGATTGGTCTGAGGATCAGCTAGGAGACGGATCACAAACTCCCAGTTCTTAGGTCCACGTTCTGTGAGATGATCCACGCAGTGTTAAAGATGATTATGATTAATAATAATAATAATAATAGTTATTATTATTGTTATTATTATTATTATTATTATTATTATTATTATTATTATTAGTCACTGTGCAGTAAAAATTTGGATTATTTTAAATGTTACAACAGCTACTAATATTCAGTGACGCGTAAGGTGTTGACAGTGACCCCAGGGCAGTGCCACCAGTGCCACCAGAGCCACCACTACGTACCTCGTTTCTTAGCATGGGGACGAATTTTTTTGAGTGGGTCATTGGAGAGTACCGGGGTACTGTGCCCAGTCACTGTCATCTCTGTCACTGGCTCTGGTGGGAGACTTTGACTGTCTGTGAACAGGGAGAAAAACATTTATTATCATCATTGTTGTCATCATTTTCATACCATATCATCACCATTTCACTCATCATATAAGCCAGGTGTTAATTTTAACATATAGCAACAACTACTACGACTACTACTACTACCACCACTACTACCACTACTACACACGACACTCACAACAATAGATAGGCACAGACTGCTCAAAGAGGTCCATCTCTTGTAGTCCCCAGGCAGAAGGATCGCAGGAGTCTCCTGTACTGATGTATCTGTCCAGATCCTTCATGTCATCAGTCGTCAGAGTCCAGCAGTCAGTGGAGGTGGTGTCACAGTTACCCTCGTAGCCGCCGCTGCTACCCTCGTAGCCACTGCCGCTACCCTCGTAGCCACTGCTGCTACCCTCGTAGCCACTGCTGCTACCCTCGTAGCCACTGATGCTACCCCAGCTGAACTCACTGTAGCTTGACGCTCCAACACCTTCTAGTGTCAGCTGCTGCTGCTTCCGTCCACCTGAGGAGGCAGGAAACGCCTGTTAAAACACCTGCTGACTCATTTGCCAACACCTGTCAAACTTAAACGATTAATACGTCACGTGTAAATGATATAATTTAGTAAGCAGACTTCAAAATAGGCAAGATCCATGCATAATTTTAACAATAATTGTGATAGATTCCGTGTAGCCAGGACAGAGGAAAGCCATAAGCGACCGGGGGACAGACGCTGAGGCTCGACCCCTACAACCACAGACGCGAGTCCACACAGGTGAGTACAGCTTAAAGCAATCACAAGATTAAGCTTACAGCTTTGTGTTCTAACAGCCATTGAGAAAATGTAACCAAATAAGGTCGGTTTCAGGTTTTTAACCCTTGGGATCCTACTTACAAGAGGAGGGTTGTGATTCCTACCGGAGTGTCCTAGTGACGAGTTGCTAATTTTAATGAAGAAATTGAGATGTAAATTCCTATGTGATATCTTGTGACTATTACATAGTTACAATCATGAACAAATTACGACTGTGACCAGATCTACCTGGAGTTCATTACCTTGAGTTCATTACCTGGAGTTCATTACCTTGAGTTCATTACCTGGAGTTCATTACCTTGAGTTCATTACCTGGAGTTCATTATCTTTGTAACTTGTCCAGCTATCAGAACTTTAGGGCCCAGTCCCTGGACCCAGTATGTACCTCTGTAATCTTTTGACTACCGCCCACAGGATGGGTATGGGGTGCATAATAAAGTTATTAAACTAAACTATCTTGTGACTGTCTCTTGTGAGTGACTTCAAGTCTTCAGTAGAAACTTATACTCCACACTCTGTACTGGGTTTATGAAATACTGGGATACCTTTCTGGAATGAAACAGGAACACGTCATCTTAATCTTAATATCAGTAGTGAGAGACAGCCAGTTGCATTGTTCTTCCACAGCCCTGTGTTGTGTCAACACACACACACACACATACACACAAATACACACACACACACACACACACACATACACACACACACACACACACCACAAACTACAAACAAGTCTATCAACAAGTGCCTTTGAAAATGGGTAACTAACACACACAGGACGGGACACAGGTGGAAGCTGAAGACAGAGATGAACCATAGGGATGTTAGGAAGTATTTCTTTAGGCTCAAAGTGGTTGATAATTGGAATGACTTGAATGGGGCACTGGTGGAGGCAAACTCAATACACATCTTCAAGAATAGACATAATAAGGCCCAAGAGGCCAGAAATCAGTGTTGCTGATCAAGATGTCCCGCGGAGGCCACACTTTTGTAGCTTAATGCTATTACTATATTCTGTGCGAAGCTCTGGGACAGAGGAGGTAGTCAGATTTAATCCGAGCACAGGGGAGGTAGCTCCGATTTCTCGGACCAAGAGCCCTTCACCAGCATCAAAGTCGATGGCTACTGCAGGAAAGTGCTACGAAGATATAAGGAGTGAAACTAATTCTCCTGTGTGTACCATAGGAAAGTGTTAGGAAGATTCAAAGAGAGTGACTCTCCTGTGTGTACTCACCAGCGTATCTGTCCTCCTTGAGCTGACAGAACTCCTGGTAGAAGAGAGGTCCGTAGACGGTGCCCAAGAGGCGGCAGAAGTCCTGGCAGGAGTACAACAGGAGGTTGCTACCGCAGGTGCTACGTAGCTCCCACAGGTCCAGTGTGGTCTGGTCCAGTCCACGACGCTTGCACACGCTGCCAGCCCAGTCCAGGCAGTCCTGCAAACACACCAGATGTCAAGGAAGATGTCATGATGACCAGTCGCTGGTGTCAACACACGAGGGAAAGACAAGAAGACTTCAAACAGCAAGACAGAAGGAACACTTAGTTAAGACAATGTTTTGCTTGGACACCAAGCTTAGAAAACAACCTCTGGAAACCAAGCTTTCTCAAGTTTACGATAGACTTGAAAAAGTCAAGTTATCACTTTAGTCGTGGAAAAAGAGATATGAATTACCAGAATATAATAACAGACTAGACATATTTATTGTCACTTATTATTATTATTAGTAGTAGTAGTAGTAGTTTAATTATTATTATTCGCCTGAGGAGGTAAACCCATGTGGGTCTTTAAGCACAAAGAGTGGTGGACGTTCGATACTCCGTTCGCTCATCGCAGTCGGCTTTCTGACCAATCACACTGCTCGTAACAAGACAGATAGAGGCGAAGATGCTACTAACACACTGACGGAGGCTCTGGACACGTTTGCATAGCTATTATAATGTGGGGAGACTCGCTAAACACTTAGGGGTTCACACAACGCCTGGGAAATAGAAAGGTCGGCTCCAGTTCTGCGAACCAAGAACCCATCACCGTTATCACAGCCCCTTTAACCTTTCCCTGAAAGGTGCTAATTGTAAGGGCTTAAATGAACGGACTTAGTTACCGAGGAAACCATGAACTTTGCTATTTCTGAATGATAAACACTATCTTAGTACTTTCATTAGCTCAAATACGTGAATGATAATCTGAAGGTAAGACTTGAGGGAGATCCTTCATGGAGGCTGGCCCCTCGAAGTTAATTAAAGTGTGAGGCAAACAAGGTAGGATCTTGAGAGAGACGTCATTTGGAGAAGGACATAAGAACATAAAATTGGATCAACACTGCAGCAGGCCTATTGGTCCATACTTGTCACTGTCTTCTCAGATTCAATCTTCTTTTTTAAGTATTTGTCCAGCCTATACCCAAAAGTACTACCTATTTTATCTCGCGAACCTTGTGAGAGGTTATTTGAATGAGGACTTTGTGAGAGGTCCTACAAAGAAGAGCCTTGTAAGAGGTCTCTGGAAGGAGTACCATATAGGCAGAATTACCAATATATAAGGCACAAAGGATACATGTCCAACTAATGTGACATTTTATTGGGGCAACGTTTCGCTCTCCAGGAGCTTTGTCAAGCCGTTACCTTGACAAAGCTCCTGGAGAGCGAAACGTTGCCACAATAAAATGTCACTTTAGTTGCACATGTATTCTTGTACCTAACAAGGAGTACCATAAGTAAGACTAGAGAGAGGCCATGAAGGCTGCACTTACCTCGCCTCTCCAGTCACTGATGTCTATCTTGGAGAAGGTTTCAATCTCGTCCAGGAGGCCGGTGGTGTTGTGGGTCTCCTGGGTGTTGAAGGTGTTAAGGTTGCCCAGGTAGGTCTGACATAAGCTGTCAATGCTGGCATCGTGGCCGAAGAGTGGTTCTTCGAGAGTAAAAGAAGCTCTCAGATCCTCGTAGCTGGAATTATCCATGGTTGAAGGTCGTCGTCTGCCGGAGTATATGTGGCAATGTTTTGGGTTTATTTGTACGAACTACTGAAGAAGTGGTACGAGGAGAGCTTTGTACTCGAAGTTGCGGAAAGCTACACGCTCTTGTCTCGTGGTGAAGAAGGAGAAGACTGCTGGATTATGCTACCGACGGCCATTTTAAACCAGACTCAGCTCCAACACGGGGAAATGTATGACGTCAATACAAACGCTTCTTCCTATTTGCTCACGTCACGATGTATCTACGTGGCCGTGAGTACATTATGTCACCAGCTAACGATAGGGTGTGTATAACTGACCGTGAGCGTACTATGTTACTACCTAGCGACAGTGTGTGTACCAAGCAAGAAAGTGTGTGTACTTAGCCGTGGGTGTATTATGTCACCACCTTTGAACATTGAATGCACCAAGCTGAGTGCATTATGTCATCACCTGACGACAGTATCTACGTGGACGTGAGTACGTGTACCTAGTCGTGACTGTATAATACAATCATCTTAGAATTGTGTGTACCTGACAATACCTGACGCCTTTGACTGAAATAAGAACAGTTATACAAACTTCAGTACACGTACTTCGTATGAATCAGTTACGCTGGCAGCCTTGAAGACCTTAGTTATGTCAACTTGCTTCGGAAGGTACGAAGGTGTGACGTGGTCCAAACTCTCCTCCCAGAAAATACGTTAATGACAGTGGTTATCGAACAGGGAGTTATGTTATCCACTTTTTAGGCGCATCCAAAGATTTTTATTCAGTCCCTGGGCGAAAACAAGTCTTCCCAAGAAAACTTCCTATGTACCAGGAAAATTGTGAACTATGTCTCAGTACCATAAGTGTTGAGTATAAGGTTCTCAGAGGGAAGGTCGAGTCGATAAAGCCTCCACTCATGTTATTTTGATGGATTAACTATAATTTTTTTGTTTTTTTTTCATGTTCCAACTATAATTATATTGTTTTTCCATGTTCCAACTCGTCGACTCCAGTGTAGACATGAATGGGCCATGTATCCAGAGGTTTCTAGTAAGATGAACTGGTTTTAGAACAACGTTGAATTCTGGTACTTGGAAACTATTATCCAACAGATGTAATCCAGCTGTAGTGAGGTAATTATCGTAAACTAAGCAAGTGTAAGAGTGCTCTAGATATTGTCAGAGAGAGGTCAGGAGGTCACAGGTGTATCATAACTGGCATTCTTCAATTTGTAGGTTTTCTAAACCATTTATATCATATAATACCCACATGTTGATGAGGAAGACACTATGTGCAACACTAGCAATCATTATTGAACAAACGTTTCGCCTGTGATGCAAGCCTCATCAATAGAACACAGAGCTAAGTCACACTACCTTCATCAACGTTGATGTCTCCAGTAGCGTGATTCATCTCTGTATTAGACACATGAAGTCTGCAATGTAGGCGAAAAGTTACTTCATTAAGGACTCCTAGTGTGACACATGTGCCTTACTTTCACTTAGAGATGATGTTCAGTGTCAAGATCCATCATGCAACACCTAGTGAAGACAGTGCTGGGTTAACTGTTGCTATGGGTACTGTTATTAGTGGAGGAGAAAAATTGTATATACAAACTATACTTTTCCCAGGAAATGAACTGCACATACACACACACATACACACACATACACCACACACACGCGCGAGCGCGCGGTGTTATACAGTCAACAAGTGTGTTGCATAATGCATCTAAGTATTGCAGGGTGCAGAAATACATACCTGAAGCCTCAACACTCAACACCTTCATTCACAATACTGTTGATGCTACTACTACAGACGCAAGTGCTGTTACTACTACAGACGCAAGTGCTACTACCACTACTGATCGTGATGTACGCACGTCTACTGTAATCTAAATTAAATTGTTATAGTGTATATATATATATATATATATATATATATATATATATGTCGTGCCGATTAGGTAAAACTGGTCAATTAGCAAGAACTCATCTAAAATTTTCTCTTATACGTTTAAAGATATATTTTTTTCATTTATGTTAATGTAAGAATTTATAATTTTGTACCAAGAGAAACTTTGAAAACCTACCTAACCTTATTACAACAAACGCAATTTAATTTAGCCTAACCCAACTAAATATATTTTAGATACGTTAACATTAATTTAATAATAAACAAACACAATGAAATATATTTTTTTCGTTATGTTCAGAATGATTTTGGCGAAATTATTGCATACACAAATTTTCGCTTGTCTTATATGGCAAGGTGAGCGTTGCTATTTAAGCCAAAATCGCAAGTTTTACCTAATCGGCACGACATATATATTATATATATATATATATATATATATATATATATATATATATATATATATATATATATATATATATATATATATATATATAATATATATGTGTGCCGATTAGGTAAAACTTGATTTTGCAAATACAACGCTACTCATAGACAAGCGAAAATTTTGTATCTTTCGCCAAATCATTCTGAACATATTATTATATATATATGAGATAGATTAATTACTTCTTTCAAAAGACGGGTCTTTATTATATTCAGGCAATATGATTTCGAAAACTTTTTGAGGTAACCAGAAATGCTTTTGAGATAACCTGGTTAAGTGGTGACTGTATACCAGTGTTGACTGTAAACACTGTGATTGTACTACCATAAAAGCTAACAAATGGGCATAAAGAGTTTGTAGGTGACGTCACAGGGCGAGTGATCCGCCATATTGGCGGTCAAGTGAGTGTGACAGAGGCTGTGTTGACCTACACCGTGTACCAGCACCACACTGTTTATTTGAAGCATAATATTGTAATTCATAATAATAATAATAATAATAATAATAATAATAATAATAATAATAATTATCACTAGTAATGCAGCGAAGAAGAAAGATAACTGACAGTATAGACATAGAAGCTACTGAAGGGCTAGGTCCCAAATCTACACACTAGCATAACAACGTACTGGAGGGAGAGATATGGGAGGTAGGGAGCTCCATGGGCCCAGTAAGAGAACACTGTGTCAACATCCGTGGTCCAAGACTCTTCAACCTACTACCAGCAGATAACAATCTGCTACCAACAGATATCAACCTGCTAACCAGCAATATCAACCTGCTAACCAGCAGATAGCAACCTGCTACCAGCAGGTATCAACCTGCTACCAGCAGTATCAACCTGCTACCAACAGATATCAACCTGCTAACCAGCAGATAGCAACCTGCTACCAGCAGGTATCAACCTGCTACCAGCAGTATCAACCTGCTACCAACAGATATCAACCTGCTAACCAGCAGATAGCAACCTGCTACCAGCAGGTATCAACCTGCTACCAGCAGTATCAACCTGCTACCAACAGATATCAACCTGCTAACCAGCAGTATCAACCTGCTACCAGCAGATATCAACCTGCTACCAACAGATATCAACCTGCTAAACAGCAGTATCAACCTGCTACCAACAGATATCAACCTGCTACCAACAGATATCAACCTGCTACCAGCAGATATCAACCTGCTAACCAGCAGATATCAACCTGCTACCAACAGATATCAACCTGCTAACCAGCAATATCAACCTGCTACCAGCAGATATCAACCTGCTACCAACATATCAACCTGCTAACCAGCAATATCAACCTGCTAACCAGCAGATATCAACCTGCTACCAACAGATATCAACCTGCTACCAGCAGTATCAACCTGCTACCAGCAGATATCAACCTGCTAACCAGCAGATATCAACCTGCTACCAGCAGGTATCAACCTGCTACCAGCAGTATCAACCTGCTACCAACAGATATCAACCTGCTAACCAGCAATATCAACCTGCTAACCAGCAGATATCAACCTGCTACCAACAGATATCAACCTGCTAACCAGCAGTATCAACCTGCTACCAGCAGATATCAACCTGCTACCAACAGATATCAACCTGCTACCAGCAGTATCAACCTGCTACCAACAGATATCAACCTGCTAACCAGCAATATCAACCTGCTAACCAGCAGATATCAACCTGCTACCAACATATATCAACCTGCTAACCAGCAATATCAACCTGCTAACCAGCAGATATCAACCTGCTACCAACAGATATCAACCTGCTAACCAGCAGTATCAACCTGCTACCAGCAGATATCAACCTGCTACCAACAGATATCAACCTGCTACCAGCAGATATCAACCTGCTAACCAGCAGATATCAACCTGCTACCAACAGATATCAACCTGCTAACCAGCAATATCAACCTGCTAACCAGCAGATATCAACCTGCTACCAACCGATATCAACCTGCTAACCAGCAGTATCAACCTGCTACCAGCAGATATCAACCTGCTACCAACAGATATCAACCTGCTACCAGCAGATATCAACCTGCTAACCAACAGATATCAACCTGCTACCAGCAGATATCAACCTGCTAACCAGCAGATATCAACCTGCTACCAACAGATATCAACCTGCTAACCAGCAATATCAACCTGCTAACCAGCAGATATCAACCTGCTACCAACATATATCAACCTGCTAACCAGCAATATCAACCTGCTAACCAGCAGATATCAACCTGCTACCAACAGATATCAACCTGCTAACCAGCAGTATCAACCTGCTACCAGCAGATATCAACCTGCTACCAACAGATATCAACCTGCTACCAGCAGATATCAACCTGCTAACCAGCAGATATCAACCTGCTACCAACAGATATCAACCTGCTAACCAGCAATATCAACCTGCTAACCAGCAGATATCAACCTGCTACCAACAGATATCAACCTGCTAACCAGCAATATCAACCTGCTAACCAGCAATATCAACCTGCTACCAGCAGATATCAACCTGCTAACCAGCAGTATCAACCTGCTACCAGCACATATCAACTTGATACCAACAGATAACAGTGAGTGATAGCTCAAAAGAATAACAAGTCACAATGGAGTTACAGATGTAACAAAGGGATTACGGCGGTAACAAAGGGCTACAGGGATCACAATGGGATTACAGATGTAAGAAAGGGATCACAGATATCACAATGGGATAGCAGAGGTAATAAAAGGATTATAGAGGTAAAAAAGGGATTACAGAGGTAGCAAAGATATTACAGAGGTCACACTGGGATCATAGAGGTAATAGTGGAATTACAGAGGTAAAAAAAGGATTACAGAAATCACAATGGGATTACAGATGTAACAAAGGAATTACAGATGTTACAATAGGATTCAGATGGAAGAAAAGGATTACGTAGGTCACAATAGGATCAGAGAGGTAACAAAGGTATTACAGAGGTCACAATGGGATCACAGAGGTAACAGTAGGATTACAGATGTAACAAAGGGATTACAGAAATCACAATAGGATTAGAGATGCAAGAAAGGGATTACAGATGTCACAATGGGATTATAGAGGTAATATAGGTATAATTGAAATCCTAAAGGGATCACAGAGGTAACAGTGTGATTACAGATGTAACAAAGGCATTGCAGACATTAAAAACGATTACAGAGGTAAAAAAGGTAACAATGGGATTACAGAGGTAACAAATGGAGTACAGAGATAACAACAGGATTACAGAGGTAATAATGAGATTACAGAGGTAACAAATGTATCATAGACCTCACAATGGGATTACATAGGTAACAATGGGGTTAACGAGGTAACAAAGGTATTAAAGAGATCACAATGGGATTACGTAGGTAACAATGGGATTACAGAGGTAACAATGGGATTACAGGGATAACAATGGAATTACAGAGGTAACAATGGGATTACAGAAGTAAGAAATATATTACAGAGTTAACAAATGGATTACAGAGTTAACAAATGGATTACAGAGTTAACAAATGGATTAAAGAGGTAACAAATGGAGTACAGAGGTAACAATGGGACTGGTTTAGAAAGACACGTAAGCAAACACTAACTAGGATATATTTATTGGAAAACGTTTGTACATTGCTCATGTGTCTTCCCAAATTAACTTGTCGGTATCTGTTACCAAGGTTCATACCAACAATGGGATTACAGAGGTAACAATGGGATTACAGAGGCAACAATGGGATTACAGAGGTAACAATGGGATTACAGAGGTAACAATGGGATTACAGAGGCAACAATGGGATTACAGAGGTAACAATGGGATTACAGAGGCAACAATGAGATTACAGAGGCAACAATGGGATTACAGAGGCAACAATGGGATTACAGAGGCAACAATGGGATTACAGAGGTAACAATGGGATTACAGAGGCAACAATGGGATTACAGAGGCAACAATGGGATTACAGAGGTAACAATTATATTATAAAGATCATAATGGGATTACATATGTAACAAAGGGATTACAGAGGTAAAAATGGGATTACAGAGGTAACAAAGGGATTAAAGCAGGTTAGACAAATGGATTACAGGGTAACAATGGATAAGAGGTAACAATGGGATTAAAGACAACAATAATAAGTACAATGTGATAACAGAGGTATACAAGGATGGAAAATGTTACAGAGAGTACAATGGGATTACTAACAAGGGATCAGACAAATATATTATAAAGATCACAATGTGATTACAGTGACAACGACTAGCAGTGACAATGTCTAAGCAGTGACAACGTCTAACAGTGACAACGTCTAGCAGTGACAACGTCTAGCAGTGACAACGTCTAGCAGTGACAACGTCTGATGACAAGTACAGAAAACGTCTAGCAGATCGTGACAACGTCTAACAGTGACAACGTCTACAGCAGTGAACAACGTCTAGCAGTGACAACGTCTAACAGTGACAACGTCTAGCAGTGACAACGTCTAGCAGTGACAACGTCTAGCATGACCGAGTGACAACGTCTAGCAGTGACAACGTCTACAACAATAGGACAACGTCTAGCAGTGACAACGTCTAACAGTGACAACGTCTAGCAGTGACAACGTCTAGCAGTGACAACGTCTAACAGTGACAATATGACGTCTAACAGTGACAACGTCTAGCAGTGAAACAGACAACGTCTAGCAGTGACAACGTCACAGTAAACAGAGTGACAACGTCTAGCAGTGACAACGTTACGTACAAGTTAGCAGTGACAACGTCTACAGTGACAAGTTAAAGACAACGTCTAGCAGTGACAACGTCTAACAGTGACAACGTCTAGCAGTGACAACGTCTAGCAGTGACAACGTCTAGCAGTGACAACGTCTAACAGTGACAACGTCTAGCAGTGACAACGTCTAGCAGTGACAACGTCTAACAGTGACAACGTCTAACAGTGACAACGTCTAGCAGTTACAATGTCTAGCAGTGACAACGTCTAACAGTGACAACGTCTAGCAGTGACAACGTCTAGCAGTGACAACGTCTAGCAGTGACAACGTCTAACAGTGACAACGTCTAGCAGTGACAACGTCTAGCAGTGACAACGTCTAACAGTGACAACGTCTAACAGTGACAACGTCTAGCAGTTACAATGTCTAGCAGTGACAACGGCTAGCAGTTACAATGTCTAGCAGTGACAACGTCTAACAGTGACAACGTTTATCAGTTACAATGTCTAGCAGTGACAACGTCTAGCAGTGACAACGTCTAGCAGTGACAACGTCTAGCAGTGACAACGTCTATCAGTGACAACGTCTAGCAGTGACAACGTCTAGCAGTGACAAAGTCTAACAGTGACAACGTCTAGCAGTGACAACGTCTAGCAGTGACAACGTCTAGCAGTGACAACGTCTAGCAGTGACAATGTCTAGCAGTGACAACGTCTAGCAGTGACAACGTCTAGCAGTGACAACGTCTAACAGTGACAACGTCTAGCAGTGACAACGTCTATCAGTGACAACGTCTATCAGTGACAACGTCTATCAGTGACAACGTCTATCAGTGACAACGTCTATCAGTGACAACGTCTAGCAGTGACAACGTCTAGCAGTGACAACGTCTAGCAGTGACAACGTCTAACAGTGACAACGTCTAATAGTGACAACGTCTAGCAGTGACAATGTCTAGCAGTGACAATGTCTAACAGTCTGCTGATCTAACTTTCTCCACATACTAGTGTCACTTGACACATTTCTGTGTCAGTTTCTGTGTCAGTTTCTGCCTCAACTCTTCTGTGACTTCGTACTCGTTTATCAATTCTTTTTTTCTTTATCACTGGTTATCAACATGGGTTTGAGAAACCAAAATTGTGCTGGAAATTCTCTTTGTAAGGCCAGTCATCGTCTGGACCAGGGGTCAACGCCCCCGCGGCCCGTGTTACATAGACCTCCTGGAACCAGTACCTGGAAACCAGCCACTGGGCGAAACGTTCCCATGGGGGGCTCTTCTGTGGTCTAAATTACTCTGTACGACCTGTCAGTATTTATATGTGAGCTTCAAAATACAACCATAGAGCCTATTCTATATTTTTATTTTTTGCAAATTTCACAATCGTGTGAAAATATGTTATAAAAAGGGGCTCTGTTGAGAGAGATTATCATAGGAATGTGTGATTCAACAGGGTTATCAAAGCTCATTCCTTAGGTAGCATTGAAAATTAGTCGGGCGAATATTTTTGTTAATAAGTTTGGATTTGAGAAGGACTTGCCTTGCATGGGCCATCAGGTCTGCTGCAGCGTTCCTCCTTTCTCATGTGACCTGACCTTCAAGAGTGACCTGACCTAAATTAACTTGAACGTAGAATGCCTCAGTAAAACTATACTGTCCATATATATATATATATATATATATATATATATATATATATATATATATATATATATATATATATCTTTCTCCTTGTGTCACACACAGAGTTTCTTATCAGTCATTTAGTTAACTAGTTTCACAAGTTAGATGCCATAACTTGTAGTAACTATCTTGCTATGAATTAACCAACTGTTAGGTTAGGTTAGGTAAGGTTTGTCAGGAAACAGGACAAGTGTTTCCTGACGCGGGTCTTAGTCATTTGATGACCCGCAGCTAGAGCTTTTGGTCATCTGACCCCTCCACCCCTTTAAAAGTTCTGGTTATAATTATAACCATTAGATAACAGTCTCTTGCGTCTGCCTTCAGTATTAGTGAACACTGAGACGGTTGTCTCAGAAGGAGGAAGGAAGAAAGGAAGGAGGAAGGAAGAAAGGAAGGAGGAAGGAAGAAAGGAAGGAGGAAGGAAGAAAGGAAGGAGGAAGGAAGAAAGGAAGGAGGAAGGAAGAAAGGAAGGAGGAAGGAAGAAAGGAAGGAGGAAGGAAGAAAGGAAGGAGGAAAGAAGAAGGAAGAAGAAAGGAGGGTATGAAGTGTGATAATTAAGTACAGCATCTTGATCCATGACAGTAATTGCTAACATTATATTCTGCAAGGAAGCACGATGCTTGCAGTCCTAGGTTGCAACATTATATTCTGCAAGGAAGCACGATGCTTGCAGTCCGAGGTTGCAACATTATATTCTGCAAGGAATCACGAAGCTTGCAGTCCGAGGTTGCAACATTATATTCTGCAAGGAAGCACGATGCTTGCAGTCCGAGGTTGCAACATTATATTCTGCAAGGAAGCACGATGCTTGCAGTCCGAGGTTGCAACATTATATTCTGCAAGGAAGCACGATGCTTGCAGTCCGAGGTTGCAACATTATATTCTGCAAGGAAGCACGATGCTTGCAGTCCGAGGTTGCAACATTATATTCTGCAAGGAAGCACGATGCTTGCAGTCCGAGGTTGCAACATTATATTCTGCAAGGAAGCACGATGCTTGCAGTCCGAGGTTGCAACATTATATTCTGAAAGGAAGCACGATGCTTGCAGTCCGAGGTTGCAACATTATATTCTGCAAGGAAGCACGATGCTTGCAGTCGAGGTTGCAACATTATATTCTGCAAGGAAGCACGATGCTTGCAGTCCGAGGTTGCAACATTATATTCTGCAAGGAAGCACGATGCTTGCAGTCCGAGGTTGCAACATTATATTCTGCAAGGAAGCACGATGCTTGCAGTCCGAGGTTGCAACATTATATTCTGAAAGGAAGCACGATGCTTGCAGTCCGAGGTTGCAACATTATATTCTGAAAGGAAGCACGATGCTTGCAGACCGAGGTTGCAACATTATATTCTGCAAGGAAGCACGATGCTTGCAGTCCGAGGTTGCAACATTATATTCTGCAAGGAAGCACGATGCTTGCAGTCCGAGGTTGCAACATTATATTCTGCAAGGAAGCACGATGCTTGCAGTCCGAGGTTGCAACATTATATTCTGCAAGGAAGCACGATGCTTGCAGACCGAGGTTGCAACATTATATTCTGCATGGAAGCACGATGCTTGCAGTCCGAGGTTGCAACATTATATTCTGCAAGGAAGCACGATGCTTGCAGTCCGAGGTTGCAACATTATATTCTGCAAGGAAGCACGATGCTTGCAGTCCGAGGTTGCAACATTATATTCTGCAAGGAAGCACGATGCTTGCAGTCCGAGGTTGCAACATTATATTCTGCAAGGAAGCACGATGCTTGCAGTCCGAGGTTGCAACATTATATTCTGCAAGGAAGCACGATGCTTGCAGTCCGAGGTTGCAACATTATATTCTGCAAGGAAGCACGATGCTTGCAGTCCGAGGTTGCAACATTATATTCTGAAAGGAAGCACGATGCTTGCAGTCCGAGGTTGCAACATTATATTCTGAAAGGAAGCACGATGCTTGCAGACCGAGGTTGCAACATTATATTCTGCAAGGAAGCACGATGCTTGCAGTCCGAGGTTGCAACATTATATTCTGCAAGGAAGCACGATGCTTGCAGTCCGAGGTTGCAACATTATATTCTGCAAGGAAGCACGATGCTTGCAGTCCGAGGTTGCAACATCATATTCTGCAAGGAAGCACGATGCTTGCAGACCGAGGTTGCAACATTATATTCTGCAAGGAAGCACGATGCTTGCAGTCCGAGGTTGCAACATTATATTCTGCAAGGAAGCACGATGCTTGCAGTCCGAGGTTGCAACATTATATTCTGCAAGGAAGCACGATGCTTGCAGTCCGAGGTTGCAACATTATATTCTGCAAGGAAGCACGATGCTTGCAGACCGAGGTTGCAACATTATATTCTGCATGGAAGCACGATGCTTGCAGTCCGAGGTTGCAACATTATATTCTGCAAGGAAGCACGATGCTTGCAGTCCGAGGTTGCAACATTATATTCTGCAAGGAAGCACGATGCTTGCAGTCCGAGGTTGCAACATTATATTCTGCAAGGAAGCACGATGCTTGCAGTCCGAGGTTGCAACATTATATTCTGCAAGGAAGCACGATGCTTGCAGTCCGAGGTTGCAACATTATATTCTGCAAGGAAGCACGATGCTTGCAGACCGAGGTTGCAACATTATATTCTGTAAGGAAGCACGATGCTTGCAGTCCGAGGTTGCAACATTATATTCTGCAAGGAAGCACGATGCTTGCAGTCCGAGGTTGCAACATTATATTCTGCAAGGAAGCACGATGCTTGCAGTCCGAGATTGCAACATTATATTCTGCAAGGAAGCACGATGCTTGCAGTCCGAGGTTGCAACATTATATTCTGCAAGGAAGCACGAAGCTTGCAGTCCGAGGTTGCAACATTATATTCTGCAAGGAAGCACGATGCTTGCAGTCCGAGGTTGCAACATTATATTCTGCAAGGAATCACGAAGCTTCCAGTCCGAGATTGCAACATTATATTCTGCAAGGAAGCACGATGCTTGCAGTCCGAGGTTGCAACATTATATTCTGCAAGGAATCACGAAGCTTGCAGTCCGAGATTGCAACATTATATTCTGCAAGGAAGCACGATGCTTGCAGTCCGAGGTTGCAACATTATATTCTGCAAGGAATCACGAAGCTTGCAGTCCGAGGTTGCAACATTATATTCTGCAAGGAATCACGATGCTTGCAGTCCGAGGTTGCAACATTATATTCTGCAAGGAAGCACGATGCTTGCAGTCCGAGGTTGCAACATTATATTCTGCAAGGAATCACGAAGCTTGCAGTCCGAGGTTGCAACATTATATTCTGCAAGGAATCACGAAGCTTGCAGTCCGAGGTTGCAACATTATATTCTGCAAGGAATCACGAAGCTTGCAGTCCGAGGTTGCAACATTATATTCTGCAAGGAATCACGAAGCTTGCAGTCCGAGGTTGCAACTTTGTCTTCCGAATTTCATGAAAATTAAATCTGAAAAAAAATTGGACGTTTTTTTTAAAAAAAAAAAAAAGACTTTTCTCATATGCATAATTTTTAAAGATGTGTACCAGTGTTGCTGTCTTGTGAGGTTTCAATCCATGCTGTTGCTTAGTTACACTCGTTATACTTACTATTACACCCAATAAAAATCTCCCACTGAGAGGTTACATTAATCACGCAGCCTTAATGACCCTCGTGTGGTAGATAGGCTTGAAACCCCATGAACGACTCTGCCGTTGTTTCAATACTTAATATAAAATTTATGTTCATATTGCGATGTTTAGGTCGTTAATCGACTGCAGTTGTCTCTGACGTATATCTACTGACGTACACCGACGTACATCTACTGACGTACAATGACGTCCACACATGATACATCATCTACACATGATACATCATCTACACATGATATATCATCTACACATGATACATCATCTACACATGATATATCATCTACACATGATACATCATCTACACATGATACATCATCTACACATGATACATCATCTACACATGATACATCATCTACACATGATACATCATCTACACATGATACATCATCTACACATGATACATCATCTACACATGATACATCATCTACACATGATACATCATCTACACATGATACATCATCTACACATGATACATCATCTACACATGATACATCATCTACACATGATGCATCATCTACACATGATACATCATCTACACATGATACATCATCTACACATGATACATCATCTACACATGATACATCATCTACACATGATATATCATCCCTCTTTAAAGCATTAAATCATCTTTTGCCTGGTAACAAACAGGTTAGAGGCAGCCTTAACCACCCTTGTGTAGCAGATAGGCGTCAAACTTCACTAATTATACATTGCTATATATTGTATAAATACATATATTTGATGGATTAACATTTTCAACCGATTCTGTAGGTAGATGTGCTGTGATTATTTCAATAATTATAATTATTATTAGCACTTTTTAGGATACCAATTAGGTATCCCCTG
>WNWK01001011.1:135000-175000 GCA_009830355.1 Cherax destructor | reverse complement strand
TAGTGGATCTCTATGTCAATTTTAATTTCTTCAGTTATCAGGATAACTTCTACTGACAAAGCCTTGGAATAACAGTGGACAGCCTCCCTCAGTGCTATGCTTGCCAGCCTCTTTATGGAGATCGAGGAGACCAACAGATTCAGCACCCTCACTTCCCAACACTATTTCCTGGCTAAGATACGTAGACGATATCTTAATAGTCTTTTAAAGATGTTACAATATTCAAGGCATCGTCAGGAAAATCAACGCTGTCCAGACATCTATAAAGTTCGCACAGAAAATCTATAAAGAAGGAAGGTAAGAAAGTAAGTTTATTCAGGGATACACAAATTCAGATACATAGATTATCATACATAGCAACATATGTGTAGAGAACCTTGGATAACCCAAAAAAGTCAGACAGAGTGACTTATTTCCATTGGGGTCCTTTACAAACTCCTTTCTTCGATGTCCTCCTGTGTTTCTCTCCTGACAATAACAACCTTCTCTTCAAAGACGATCTTATCCACACAGTGTTATTAATACTAAACGAAGTGTCCTTATTGGTTTCTTCTTGAGAGCTATTCGTATCTCCAACACTGGTTTCCTTGAAGAGGAGTGTACCTCCATAACACAGGGCTTCACACGTCTTAAATTTCAGTATTTCTTCATCTGGGACTGCAGATTCCAGACACATGCTATCCCCAACAAATTCCCTACGGAACATTCCACCAAACAGTTCTCAGTGCTCCCACGTAGGAATGTTGCCAAGAATACCTGCTACGTGCTTGCTTGAAGCAACATTAATGTAGCCATCATGACTACATCCTCCATCAAAGACCTCACTACAAAGCGAAGTCGCACACCTCTTACTTCCACAGCAGGTGTCTACACCATTCCCTGTGGACACTGTCCCAAGTTATATTTCGTGGAAACAGGCAGAAGTTTAGCAGTCCACCTAAGTGAACATGGAAGCCCCTGCAACAGGGACGACTTAAAGTACGCTGGATTCTTCAGAGAAACTCAACGAGACATTTGATAACCTGGAATGAGGTGCAACTAAAGTGTAGTGTATCACAACTCGTCCTCATTGCACCCGACCTTAGACGCTGAATGTACCTGGAAGCCTCACTCAGCGTCGTCACTGATACAATTACACATATAGTCCTGGGAGCCGGAAAGTTTCAAACACACTATATATATATATATATATATATATATATATATATATATATATATATATATATATACGCTGGATAACAGGTATATCTAGCTACTTCTACTTACACTTTAGGTCACACTACACTGGCATACACATGCATATATATACATACACACATCTAGGTTTTTCTTCTTTTTCTTAATAGCTCTTGTTCTTTTTATTTTCTCTATTGTCCATGGGGAAGTGGAAAAGAATCTTTCCTCCGTAAGCCATGCGTGTCGTATGAGGCGACTAAGATGCCGGGAGCAATGGGCTAGTAACCCCTTCTCCTGTACAAATCTACTAAAAACGAGAAGAAGAAAAACTTTATAAAATTGGGTTGTCTGAATGTGCGTGGATGTAGTGCGGATGATAAGAAAGAGATGATTGCCGATGTTATGAATGAAAAGAAGTTGGATGTCCTGGCCCTAAGCGAAACAAAGCTGAAGGGGTAGGCGAGTTTCAGTGGGGAGAAATAAATGGGATTAAGTCAGAGTATCTGAGAGAGTTAGAGCTAAGGAAGGGGTAGCAATAATGTTGAAGGATCAGTTATGGAAGGAAAAGAGGGAATATAAATGTGTAAATTCAAGGATTATGTGGATTAAAATAAGGGTCGGATGCGAAAAGTGGGTCATAATAAGCGTGTATGCACCTGGAGAAGAGAGGAGTGTAGAGGAGAGAGAGATTTTGGGAGATGTTAAGCGAATGTATAGGAACTTTTGAACCAAATGAGAGAGTAATTGTGGTAGGGGACCTAAATGCTAAAGTGGGAGAAACATGCAGAGAGGGTGTAGTAGGTAAGTTTGGGGTGCCAGGTGTAAATGATAATGGGAGCCCTTTGATTGAACTTTGTATAGAAAGGGGTTTAGTTATAGGTAATACATATTTTAAGAAAAAGAGGATAAATAAGTATACAAGATATGATGTAGGGCGTAATGACAGTAGTTTGTTGGACTATGTATTGGTAGATAAAAGACTGTTGAGTAGACTTCAGGATGTACATGTTTATAGAGGGGCTACAGATATATCAGATCACTTTTTAGTTATAGCTACAGTGGGAGTAAAAGGTAGATGGGATACAAGGAAAATAGAATCAGTAAGTAAAAGAGAGGTGAAGGTTTATAAACTAATAGAGGAGGCAGTTAGGGTAAGATATAAACAACTATTGGAGGAGAGATGGGCTAGTGAGAGTGTAGGCAATGGGGTCGAAAATGTATGGGGTAGATTTAAAAATGTAGTGTTAGAGTGTTCAGCAGAAGTTTGTGGTTACAGGCGAGTGGGTGCGGAGGGAAGAGGAGCGATTGGTGGAATGATGATGTAAAGAGAGTAGTAAGGGAGAAAAAGTTAGCATATGAGAGGTTTTACAAAGTAGAAGTGATGCAAGGAGGGAAGAGTATATGGAGAGAAAAAGAGAGTTAAAGAGTGGTGAAGCAATGTAAAAAGAGAGCAGATGAGAGAGTGGGTGAGATGTTATCAGCAAATTTTGTTGAAAATAAGAAAAAGTTTTGGAATGAGATTAATAAGTTGAGGAAGCCTAGAGAACAAATGGATTTGACAGTTAAAAATAGGAGAGGAGAGTTATTAAATGGAGAGTTAGAGGTATCGGGAAGATGGAGAGAATATTTTGAGGATTTGTTAAATGTTGATGAAGACAGGGAAGCTGTGATTTCGTGTGTAGGGCAAGGAGGAATAACATCTTGTAGGAGTGTGGAAGAGCCAGTTGTGGGTGTAGGGAAGTTCGTGAGGCAGTGGGTAGAATGAAAGGGGTAAGGCAGCTGGGATTGATGGGATAAAGATAGAAATGTTAAAAGCAGGTGGGGATATAATTTTGGAGTGGTTGGTGCTATTATTTAATAAATGTATGGAAGAGGGTAAGGTACCTAGGGATTGGCAGAGAGCGTGTATTGTTCCTTTGTATAAAGGCAAAGGGGACAAAAGAGAGTGCAAAAATTATAGGGGAATAAGTCTGTTGAGTGTACCTGGTAAAGTGTATGGTAGAGTTATTATTGAAAGAATTAAGAGTAAAACAGAAAGCAGGATAGCAGATGAACAAGGGGCTTTAGGAAAGGTAGGGGTGTGTAGAACAAGTGTTTACAGTGAAACATATAGGTGAACAGTATTTGGATAAGGGTAAAGATGTTTTTGTGGCATTTATGGATTTGGAAAAGGCGTATGATAGGGTAGATAGGGGGCAATGTGGCAGATGTTGCAGGTGTATGGAATAGGAGGAAGGTTACTGAAAGCAGTGAAGAGTTTTTATGAGGATAGTGAGGCTCAGGTTAGAGTGTGTAGGAGGAAGGGGACTATTTCCCAGTTAAAGTGGGCCTTAGACAAGGATGTGTGATGTCACCGTGGTTGTTCAATATATTTATAGATGGGGTTGTAAGAGAAGTGAATGCGAGGGTCTTAGCAAGAGGTGTTGGGCTAAAAGATAAAGAAGCAAATACAAAGTGGGAGTTGTCACAGTTGCTTTTTGCTGATGACACTGTGCTTTGGGAGATTCTGAAGAGAAGCTGCAGAGGTTGGTGGATGAATTTGGTAGGGTGTGTAAAAGAAGAAAATTGAAAGTGAATATAGGAAAGAGTAAGGTGATGAGGATAACAAAAAGAATAGGTGACGAAAGATTGGATATCAGATTGGAGGGAGAGAGTATGGAGGAGGTGAATGTATTCAGATATTTGGGAGTGGACATGTCGGCGGATGGGTCTATGAAGGATGAGGTGAATCATAGAATTGATGAGGGAAAAGGGTGAGTGGAGCACTTCGGAGTCTGTGGAGACAAAGAACCTTGTCCATGGAAGTAAAGAGGGAATGTATGAGAGTATAGTTATACCAACGCTCTTATATGGGTGTGAAGCATGGGTGATGAATGTTGCAACGAGGAGAAGGCTGGAGGCAGTGGAGATGTCATGTCTGAGGTCAATGTGTGGTGTGAATATAATGCAGAGAATTCGGAGTTTGGAAATTAGGAGGAGGTGCGGGATTACCAAAACGATTGTCCAGAGAGCTGAGGAGGGGTTGTTGAGGTGGTTTGGACATGTAGAGAGAATGGAACGAGACAGAGTGACTTCGAGAGTGTATAAATCTGTAGTGGAGGGAAGGCGGGGTAGGGGTCGGCCTAGGAAAGGTTGGAGGGAGGGGTAAAGGAAGTTTTGTGTGCGAGGGGCTTGGACTTCCAGCAAGCATGTGTGAGCGTATTTGATAGGAGTGAATGGAGGCATATGGTTTTTAATACTTGACGTGCTGTTGGAGTGTGAGCAAAGTAACATTTATGAAGGATTCAGGAAACCGGCAGGCCGGACTTGAGTTCTGGAGATGGGAAGTACAGTGCCGGCACTCTGAAGGAGGGTGTTAATGTTGCAGTTTTATAACTGTAGTGTAAAGCACCCTTCTGGCAAGACAGTGATGGAGTGAATGATGATGAAAGTTTTTCTTTTCGGGCCACCCTGCCTTGGTGGGAATCGGCCGATGTGTTAATAAAAAAAAAAAAAAAAAAAAAATAAAATAATAATATAATATATATATATATATATATATATATATATATATATATATATATATATATATATATATATATATATATATATATATAGTCTAAGGTCGGGTGCAATGAGGACGAGTTGTGATACACTACACTTTAGTTGCTCCTCATTCCAGGTTATCAAATGTCTCGTTGAGTTTCTGTGAAGGATCCAGCTCAACATTCTAGGAAGACTTAGACAGAATAATAATGTTTCCAGTATTGCTTGTGCTCTGGAGCAACACTGCACTGAGACACGACCCCTGCAACTACATATAGGTGAGTACAGTATCAACACTACACAATATCAACACTACACAATATCAACACTACACATTATCAACACTACACAATATCAACACTACACAATATCAACACTACACAATATCAACACTACACAATATCAACACTACACAATATCAACACTACACAATATCAACACTACACAATATCAACACGACATAATATCAACACTACACAATATCAACACTACACAATATCAACACTACACTATATCAACACTACACAATATCAACACGACACAATATCAACACTACACAATATCAACACTACACAATATCAACACGACACAATATCAACACTACACAATATCAACACGACACAATATCAACACTACACAATATCAACACTACACAATATCAACACTACACAGTATCAACACGACACAGTATCAACACTACACAATATCAACACTACACAATATCAACACTACACAATATCAACACTACACAATATCAACACTACACAATATCAACACTACACAATATCAACACTACACAATATCAACACTACACAATATCAACACTACACAATATCAACACGACATAATATCAACACTACACAATATCAACACTACACAATATCAACACTACACAATATCAACACTACACAATATCAACACTACACAATATCAACACGACATAATATCAACACTACACAATATCAACACTACACAATATCAACACTACACTATATCAACACTACACAATATCAACACGACACAATATCAACACTACACAATATCAACACTACACAATATCAACACGACACAATATCAACACTACACAATATCAACACGACACAATATCAACACTACACAATATCAACACTACACAATATCAACACTACACAGTATCAACACGACACAGTATCAACACTACACAATATCAACACTACACAATATCAACACTACACAATATCAACACTACACAATATCAACACTACACAATATCAACACTACACAATATCAACACTACACAATATCAACACTACACAATATCAACACTACACAATATCAACACTACACAATATCAACACGACATAATATCAACACTACACAATATCAACACTACACAATATCAACACTACACAATATCAACACTACACAATATCAACACGACATAATATCAACACTACACAATATCAACACGACATAATATCAACACTACACAATATCAACACTACACAATATCAACACTACACAATATCAACACTACACAATATCAACACGACATAATATCAACACTACACAATATCAACACTACACAATATCAACACTACACAATATCAACACTACACAATATCAACACTACACAATATCAACACGACATAATATCAACACTGTAACTGCGGTCGGATTTTATAATCCGGGCTAATGCCACTAGGCTTCGCGCTGTCGTCTGGTAGGCGCTAGTCGGGCCTAGAGCTCAACCCAACAGGAACTTTCTCGCCATTTTGATTTCTTTTCGCCAGTTTCATTTGTCTCATTCGTTTTTTCTCGCCAGTTTCATTTTTTTTTTTTTTGCCGGTCTCATTTCTGTTAATAAGTCACTTGCGCCTTGTGTTATTCCAGAGTCTATCTCGAGTATACCTGTTTTGTATAGCATGAATATTATATCTAGTCTTGCCGGCTCATTCTCACCTTTCATTCTCGTGTCTCCTCCTCACGTCTTGCCTCATAAAACTCTCCATTGTTCCTTCTATTATCTTTCTTGTTTATTCCTGCTTCTGTTATCTTTCCTACCATTCCTGCTTCTATTATCATTCCTCTCTATGAGTCTGACCAGTCTCCATACTTCACTAGTCGGGAATATTTTAATACAAGAGTAACTGAAGTAAACTTTGAGCATACTTACAGTGAGAGCCACTCAACTCTCAGTGTAAATAATAATAATAATAATAATAATAATAATAATAATAATAATAATAATAATAATCATATCTTTATTTCTACAAGTACATGTACAAGGTATACAGGCCTAGCTGACATCAATGACATACTACTGTATAGAAAGCCGCTTATTATGCAGAGCATTTCGGACAAATTAGGTCAATTTTGTCCCAGGATGCGACCCACACCAGTCGACTAACACCCAGGTACCTATTTTACTGATGGGTGAACATGGACAGCAGGTGTCTTATGGACACACCTCCTAACGTTTTTCCAGCCCTACCGGGGATCGTTCCCCGGATATCAGTGTGAGCTGAGTGCGCCAGCGATCGAGCTACGGAACAGATGTCCTTGTGTACGTGTGTTCATCCGACTCATGTCACAACATATGACCAACATAACAACACTGCCTGAGAGGTAAAATGTGTACACAATAGAATAATAGTAAGAGGCTTAACGAGATTAAGGCTGTGTTACAGGTATCCCTCAGACGCGAAATACTGCTTGGAGTTACTTTTGAGCGATATGCTCCGTGATAAAGTCTTACTGTTGTGTGAACTATATTTATATAACGCTGACCTAATATTGCTTTTAATGCCAGCAAACACTGGCAAAGTTTGGGCATACCTCATCACTAAGCCCCACCCGCAACCCTCCCTTCTGCTCCAGGCCAACGGGATTTACGCAAAGATTTGTAAGCACGCACACGACTTGAATGGGACATAAGTAAATAGGGAGGGCCTGTGACTAAGTTACCCCTCTCTCTCTCTCTCTCTCTCTCTCTCTCTCTCTCTCTCTCTCTCTCTCTCTGCTCAAGTTTCTCGTGATGGCAGGGGTCGAGTCTCAGCTCCTGGCCCTACCTCTGAACTTACCACTCGCTGGGTTTACTTCCTCGTAACCCTTGCGACCTATTATGTCTTATGATAACACATACGTATGAAGCCGCCAGCCTCCGCCACTGCTTCATCCAGGTCGTTCCACTTCCTCTGGCTGCAGTATACATGACATCACTCTGACTCATCTAATCTGTGTGTGTACTCACGTATATGTACTCGTCTCTATGTGATCGCAGACGCCAAGTTCAGCTCCTGGGTCTTTCTCTCCTCTGGGTTCGTTCTAGGTTGCGTGGGCCCCACCATATATATTCTTATATATTCTTGAAGTTATGTTTGGATCAAGTGCACTATACATAGGTGTTGAGGAATCAAACAGTGCAACACTATACACAGTTTCAGGAATAGGTATGATAGGGCCCTAGAGGCTAGAACTTAGTGATGCTCAGCAGATATTAATAAGTAAGATCAGTAGCTGTGAATCGTCCCATGTAAGCCTAATTAAGTGAGTACCTATTTAACATTCAGTACATTCATACACTCAAGAAACTTAGCTGAGGCTGGGAGTGAGAGACGTGCGCAACACCTCGCTCTACTTATTATCAAAACGTTTCGCCTGCTATGCAAGTTTCTTTAGTCGAATACAGAGGTTACTAAAACTGAGACAGTAGAAGCAGTGGAGAGGTAAATATGAGGTGGTCAGTCCCTCAGCCTTGAAGAAATAGTTCTGAGGTGGTCAGTCCCTCAGCCTTTGACTTCTTCTCAACCATAGGATCAAATCTCGCCAGTAAAATCCCAGGTACCAATGCCCAAGCAAGTGATTACTTAGATGGAAATTTCCCAACCTCTTTCTATCTTGCACCTACCGAACCCACTGAAGTCACCATGATTATAAAGTCACTAAAGAATAAATCAGGGAATCTGTCTCAAGTCCCACCACTATTGTACAAGCGAGCGGCTCATGTCCTATCGCCTGCTATTTCACTACTTTTTAACAAGTCACTAGAAACTAGCACTTTCCCGGCACCCCTCAAGACAGCAAGGGTTACACCAATTCACAAAGGTGGTGACCCCACAGATGTAAATAACTACAGGCCAATCTCGAACTTACAGTTACTATCCAAATTTTTTGAGAAACTCGTGCACAAGAGATTATATTCGTTTATTACAGTACAAAGCATACTCAACCCCTGCCAATTTGGCTTTAGAAAAAACAAAAGCACAAACGATGCAATTGTAAAAATGCTGGACCTACTTTACACAGCACTTGAAAACAAGGAATATCCGCTAGGACTCTTTATTGACCTAAGGAAAGCTTTTGTTACAGTAGACCACGGCATTCTACTCCAAAAACTTGTCCATTACGGTATAAGAGGCCACGCTCTTATATATTTCAAATCCTATCTTACAAATAGGTATCAATACGTCACCATTAAAGACAACCTCATCTACACGACCACTTGATACTGGAGTGCCACAGGGAAGTGTCCTTGGTCCCCTGCTCTTCCTCCTATACATCAATGATCTTCCCAACGTATCCCAACACCTGAAACCGATTCTCTTTGCTGATCATCCAACAAAATAAGCAGAATCTTGGATGTCACTACCGCCCGCCTCCGGCTGGGTTACAAGTATCTTTGGCAGGTTAAATCACCACCACCAGATGTAGACCAAACAAAATGTAAACTTTGCCAGTTGGATTATTGTCACACCCTGCGTCATTATGTACTGGAGTGCGATAAAATTAATGAATTCAGAGACTACTCACTCAGAAATGTTCAAGATATGTCAAAGTATTTTATCCACAGTGGTATATTACAGACCATTCTGGAAAAATACCCTGACTTTGCTCCCTGTAAATAAAGCATTGACACGTGTGTGTGTGTATGTATGTATATATGTGTGTATGTGTATGTGTGTATGTATATACATGTATGTGTGTGTATGTGTGTGTGTATATATGTATGTGTATATGTATATGTGTGTGTGTGACCCAACAATTAAAATTTGCACCAATAACTCATTACAGTTGTGGCTGGGTGTAGACTAATAGATTGCTCATTGCTTTATAATTTGTTCATGAGTGCAACCATGTACAGGCGTAATTAAATTTACTTACATGATTCATTACCTTGTAACTAGTGAATTCATTACCATTGTACCTTGTTCAGCTATCAAAACTTTGGTGCCCAGTCTCTGGACCCTATATATACCTCTGTAATCTGCAAATACCTTTGTAACTTGTCATGATTGTGACCATCTGAGTTCATTACCTTTGTAACTTGCTCAGCTATCAAACTTTGAGGTCCAGTCCCTGGACCCATTATGTACCTCTGTAATCTTTTGACTACCGCCCACAGGATGGGTATGGTGCATAATAAAGATATCAAACTAACTGATGATACGACTTATGTCATCTCCCACCCAAATCTTGCCTCACTCAACACCATTGTTAATGAAGAGCTACTAAAAATATCAACCTGGATGAGAGCCAACAAACTTACACTTAATACTGATAAAACCTTCTACATTATGTTTTGTAACAGAACATGTGTTGCACAACTGAACATAATTATTGACAACACTCCTATTGCTAAACACAATGAGGGCAAATTCCTGGGCCTACACTTGAGAGCAACCTGAATTTCAGCACCCATATCAACCACATAGCAAAAAAAGTATCCAAAACGGTTGGGATCCTCTCTAAGATATGTTACTATGTACCGCAATCAGCCCTACTCACACTATACTATTCACTCATCTATCCCTACCTCACCTATGCCATATGTGCTTGGGGATCAACAGCAACAACCCACCTAAAACCAATATTAACTCAACAAAAAGCCGCAGTAAGAATTATCACGCAATCCAATCCCAGGCAACACCCCCGCCCCCCACTCTTCAAAGACCTAAATTTACTCACTGTCCAGAACATCCACACTTACTACTGTGCAACCTACATGTACAGAACCATAAATTACAATATTAACCCTGAACTAAAACGCTTTCTTGATAGTTGTGACAGGACCCATAGGCACAATACCAGACACAAAAATCTCTATGACATTCCCCGTGTCCGGCTAAATCTATACAAACGTTCAATGTACATTAAAGGACCTAAAATCTGGAACTCCCTACCTGAAAACTCCAAAACTGCAGACTCAGCCACCATTTTCAACACTATCATCAAAAAATATCTTATCTCACTAACACACCCCACCATCACCTAAACACATGGAAACCACCGATTCACGCACACACACACACACACACACACACACACACACACACACACACACACACACACACACACACACACACTATACTATTCACTCATCTATCCCTACCTCACCTATGCCATATGTGCTTGGGGATCAACAGCAACAACCCACCTAAAACCAATATTAACTCAACAAAAAGCCGCAGTAAGAATTATCACGCAATCCAATCCCAGGCAGAACACAGGAAGAAAGGGAGGCCCAAAAGGAGAGGTTAAGAAAGCGAAGGGAGGAGAGAGAGATGGAGACAGCGAGGTACAGGGGCACCAGGCCCAAGCAGAAGGACAACCACACCCACCGGAAGCACTCACGGAGGGCCTCAAACCACAGCAACCCAACGGCAACCATATAGTTTAACATCGCACACACACATCATGTCCCTGTCCCCACCCCAGCAACCCTAAACCCAGCATCACCACTACCCCACCCCATCACAAACCCCACCCAATCAGACCACACCCCAACCATACAACCCCCACCCATGCAACAACCCTCCATGGGAACCCTGCAAACACCCCCATCCAGCCAAGATCCCCTAGGGCCACAGTATTGGAAACGAGGCTGAAGGTTTGGTACACAAATGCAGATGGAATCACAAATAAGTATGAAGAGTGGAATGAAAGAATAGGAGAAATGTCCCCAGACATCATAGCAGTCACAGAAACTAAACTAAATGAGGCAATATCAGATGCAATCTTCCCACAAGGATATCAGATCCTGAGGAAAGATAGAAGGAGCAGGGGGGGAGGAGGGGTCGCACTGCTCGTAAGGAATCATTGGAGTTTTGAGGAAATGGCAGGAATGGAGGTGTGTAGAGAAAGGGACTTTATAGTAGGTACCATCCAGTCTGGGGAGCACAAGATAGTCATTGCAGTGATGTACAACCCACCACAAAACTGCAGGAGGCCAGGAGAGGAATATGACGAGAACAACAGAGCAATGGTGGACACCTTGGCGGAGGTGGCAAGAAAAGCGCACATGAGCAGAGCGAAGTTACTGGTCATGGGCGATTTCAACCACAAAGAGATCGACTGGGAGAACCAAGAACCACGTGGGGGTCCAGAAACTTGGAGAGCCAAGATGATGGACGTGGTACTGGAAAACCTGATGCACCAACATGTCAGGGACACGACCAGAGATAGAGGAGAGGACGAACCAGCAAGGCTGGACCTTGTATTCACCCTGAATAGCTCAGATATCGAGGACATAACACACGAGAGCCCCCTGGGAGCCAGTGACCATATGGTGCTGAGCTTTGAGTACATAGTAGAGCTACAGGTGGAGAGGGAAAATGGTGCTGAAAGAGACATACCAGACTATAAAAGAGGGGACTACACAGGTATGAGGAATTTCCTGCAGGAGATTCTGTGGGAAAGGGAAATGGAAGGACAGTCAGTAAATGAAATGATGGAATACGTAGCGACAAAGTGCAAGGAGGCAGAGGAACGGTTTATACCCAAAGGAAAAGAATAAATGGGAAGACAAGAAAGAGCCCTGGTTTACCCAAAGATGTAGGGAGGCAAAGACTCAGAGTGCCAGAGAATGGAAAAGGTACAGAAGGCAAAGAACCCAAGCAAACAAGGAGATTAGTCGAAGAGCTAGAAACGAGTATGCACAGGTACGGAGGAGGCCCAGAAACAGTACGAAAACGACATAGCATCGAAAGTCAAGTCTGACCCGAAACTGATGTACAGCCACATCAGAAGGAAGACAACAGTAAAGGATCAGGTGATAAGGCTGAGGAGGGAAGATGGGGAACTCACAAGTAATGATCAAGAGGTATGTGAGGAGCTCAACTCGAGGTTTAGGGAAGTATTCACAGTGGAGGAAGGGAGGCAGTTGGGTAGACAGGACGGGGTGCATCACCAACAAGGGATGTATCGAGTGCTGGAGGGTATACACACATCTGAGGGGAGGTGAAGCAGTTACTCAGTGACCTTGATACCTCAAAGGCAATGGGTCCGGACAATATCTCACCATGGGTCCTTCGGGAAGGAGCTGAGGTTCTGAGTGTGCCACTTACCAAAATTTTCAACACATCCCTTGAAACTGGGCAGCTACCTGAGATATGGAAAAGGCCAACGTAGTCCCCATCTTTAAAAAAGGAGACAGAAAAGAGGCACTAAACTACAGACCGGTGTCACTTACATGTATAGTGTGCAAAGTCTTGGAGAAAATCATCAGAAAAAGAATGGTGGAGCATCTGGAGCAGAACAGGTTAATCAACGCCAGACAGCACGGTTTCAGGGAAGGCAAATCCTGTGTAACAAACCTCCTGGAGTTCTATGATAAAGTAACAGAGGTAAGGCAAGAGAGAGAAGGGTGGGTTGACTGCATTTTCTTGGACTGCAGGAAGGCCTTTGACACAGTTCCTCACATGAGATTAGTAAAAAAGATGGAAGACCAAGCGTGTATAACAGGAAGGGCACTGGAATGGATCAGGGAATACCTCACAGGGAGGCAACAACGGGTCATGGTGCGTGATGAGGTATCACAGTGGGCGCCTGTGACGAGCGGTGTACCGCAGGGGTCAGTCCTAGGACCAGTGCTATTCTTGCTATATGTGAATGACATGACGGATGGGATAGACTCAGAAGTGTCTCTTTTCGCAGATGATGTGAAATTAATGAGGAGAATCACATCGGATGAAGACCAAGCAGGACTCAAAGTGACCTGGACAAGCTTGACATCTGGTCTAGCAACTGGCTTCTCGAATTTAACCCCACCAAATGCAAAGTCATGAAGATCGGAGAAGGGCAAAGAAGACCGCTGACAGAGTACAGGCTAGGTGGACAAAGGCTACAAACCTCAACAAAGGAGAAAGACCTTGGGGTGAGTATAACACCAAGCACGTCTCCGGAAGCACACATCAACCAGATAACTGCGGCAGCATATGGGCGACTGGCAAACTTAAGATTAGCGTTCCGTTACCTTAACAAGGAATCGTTCAAGACACTGTATACCGTATACGTCAGGCCCATACTAGAGTATGCAGCACCAGTCTGGAACCCACACCTGGTCAAGCACGTCAAGAAACTAGAGAAAGTGAAAAGGTTTGCGACAAGGTTAGTTCCACAACTCAGGGGTCTGTCTTATGAAGAAAGGCTGAGGGAAATAGGACTAACAACACTGGAGGAAAGAAGGGTCAGAGGAGACATGATAACGACATACAAAATACTGCGGGGAATTGACAAGGTAGATAGTGACAGGTTGTTTCAGAGAGGGAACACAGAAACAAGGGGACACAACTGGAAGCTGAAGACTCAGATGAGTCAAAGGGATGTCAGGAAACATTTCTTCAGCCACAGAGTAGTCAGGAAGTGGAATGGACTAGAGAATGATATAGTGGAGGCAGGAACCATACACAGTTTTAAGACAAGGTATGATAAAGCTCATGGAGCAGGGAGAGCAGAGACCCAGTAGCAGACAGCGAAGAGGCGGGGCCAGGAGCTGAGTCTCGACCCCTGCAACCACAATTAGGTGAGTACAATTAGGTGAGTACACACACATGCACACACACACACACACATCCTCCTCATCTACACCAACACTGACCCAAAGGACAATAAACACAAAATCCCGAATAGTATAGCTATTGTCTAATAGCTATATTCCACTATAGGAGCTTTAATAGAAACTATGTAACATGCCAAGACAAAACCATTCTTATTACTAATTTTACAATCTAAATATTCTGAACTACCTCACTATTGTAAATCTATTTAATCATTTGAAATTTGTATTCATATGTAATTTGTAATATAGATAAGAACTAGTATTAAGTCTGCCCGAAATGCCTAGTATGCCCAGGCATGCTAGGCATGCTAATGGCCATCTTTGTAATTATTGTCTTCTAAATGCCCAAAATGCCCTGCATACTAGGGGCTTTTGGCATGTACACCTCGTGTATTCTCAATAACCAAATGTAATTCTTTGTATCATGTCCAAATAAAAATATTATTAAAATATTATTATAATATAAACCACACATTGCAATCTTTACAGAGAAATAAAATAATCTTAATCTTAATCAAGAGTCACTTTACACAATAAGTGTTGTATTATATTGTATTAATGGAGAATACAATACCAACCACACACAGTAAGGGTATTGCATTACAAAATTGAAATTCATGTCATCCTTACAAAATGTCTTCCTGGTAGTTTATTTTGGTCCTGGATGACGCCAGACAACTGGTCACAGAAAACGAGATGCGATCATTTTTCAGGGGGAACTCCGGTAGGAACAAAACCCAAACTTCCTTTTGGGAAGTAACATAGAAAAAGTGAGAAGAATGTACGTCATGTGTGTGTGTGTGTGTGTGTGTACTCACCTATTTGTGGTTGCAGGGGTCGATTCACAGCTCCTGGCCCCGCCTCTTCACTGATCGCTACTAGGTCCTCTCTCTCCATACTCCATAAGCTTTATCAAAACTTCGTCTTAAAGCTATATGTATGGATCCTGCCTCCACTACATCACTTTCCAGACTATTCCACTTCCTGACAACTCTGTGACTGAAGAAATACTTCCTAACATCCCTTTGACTCATCTGAGTCTTCAACTTCCAATTGTAACTCCTTGTTTCTGTGTCCCATCTCTGGAACATCATGTCTCTGTCCACCTTATCTATTCCTCGCAATATTTTGTATGTCGTTATTATGTCTCCCCTAACCCTCCTGTCCTCCAGTGTCGTCAGGCCTATTTCCCTTAACCTTTCTTCGTAGGACATTTCCCTTAGCTCTGGGACTAGCCTTGTTGCAAACCTTTGCACTTTCTGTGTGTTAATTACCATTTTGTCCTAGGCACATGTCGATTAGACACTAGGCCTGTTGTATGTATGTGTGTGTGTGTGTGTAACGAAACACTTCGAAATGTTTCGGCCCCGCCGGGAATTGAACCCGGGCCCTCCGTGCGTGAAGGGCCCGGGTTCAATTCCCGGCGGGGCCGAAACATTTCGAAGTGTTTCGTTACACACACACACTGTGTGTGTTTGTGTGTGTACTCACCTCACCTAGTTGTGGTTGCAATGGTCGAGTGTGTGTGTGTGTGTCTGTGAATGTGTGTGTTCGTATGTGTATGTTATATTACGTGGCTTTCTGCAAAACTTAAGGCAGTAACTTTACCAGAACTTCCAAAAAGTCTCTCTGCTGCCTCTGTGCTCTACATCGTGGCTTTTCCCAAGTAAGAATTCTTCAAAATTAATTAGATCGTTCTGAGAATTTTGCATATATGACACAAACTTCATTTTTCTCTTAGCCTCTATCAAACTTAAGTCACCACGCCATCTTACACCACCTTACAACACACTACGACATATTACACCATCTTATAACACACTACGACATATCACAAAATACTACAACACATCACAGTGGAAATAAGTCACTTTGACTTTTATTTTGGGTTATCCTAGGTAAATTACACTATGTATGATAATTATACTTATGTGTACCTGTGCCTAAATGAACTTACTTACAACACACTACGTGGTGTGACGAGGTTAATATTTCATCATGTGCTGACTTCATGACGATTATTACAGCTCATGAAGGAAGCATAGTGAATGAAACACATCACCTGGTGTTTTTTTTTCATTTCCGCTGATGACTCACATACGCTGTATGTGTCTGTCCCTTTTTTCTGTCTAGTTTTTTTTCCTGTCTTTCAGCTCGTGTCTTTCTCTGTCAGCATCAACGAACAGGAGAGAAACCAACATTTGGCAACGATACAGTCGGCTTCTCACTTGAAAACAAAGAGATATAAAGCTGAAACGTTTGCTGGCGTCGCCTAGAATTTGGGAATTTTACCGTCATGGGTGGAGACCCAGGTAGGTGGGAGGGAGTGAAGGTCTGGAGGGAGGGAGGTGAAACATGACATTTTATAAAAACACCAAAATTAACTTCCAAGGTCTTACAAAGTAAGTTCCTCGCATAATTGTTTATTTTAAGGACTATCGAAATTTTTAGCCACACTGCTCTTCAACACCTTCATTCTTCCCGGGGTTTATCATTCAGTCTTTCGGGGGTCAATCCCAGGTCAGTTTCCGTACTTCCAGGAAAAATCGTAAGAGCACTTAAAGAACCTTCTACACCTTCTGGCTCCTAACATCAGGGGTTCAAAAATGATTCATCCTAGAGATTAGTGAGCCTAGGTTCACTCAGTCCTCCCTGGCAATGCCTAATCTCAAAAACACTCGTCATTCTACTCATCATTCCCCATTTCTGGACGACTTCCTACCTTCAATAACTAACCTCATTATCATACACCTCAAACATCCTCACGTACGCGCGATATCAATGTTAAAAATAACACCTTAGCTAGTTTGGGCGTAGCCTCGCTGTTTACCAAAGTAACCACGACACATTATCACTCTGCTGCCTCAGAAAATCTCCGACAGTATGGAGTACCCTTGTTCTCTGGAATATTTCGTGGAAATCAGAGAGGTGATGAATTAGATACCTGTTCAACACCTGGGTAAATTAGACACATGTGCAACACCTGGGTATCTTTATTGTGAAAACGTTTCGCCACACAGTGGCTTCATCAGTCCATACAAAGAAGAATGGTGAAGATCAGAAGGACTTCGAGGTAATCAGTCCTCAGTCTGGAGTCGATGTAATCAGCCCATCAATCTTGATTGATATTTATTTTAGGAAAACTAGAAGATGGGAAATTCGAGGAGGAAAGGAATCAAGTTGAAGCATAGCGAAAGGAGTCTGAGAAAATGAGGCAAAATAAGAACAAATGGTAGTAAATAAGCAGACTTTGGCCCGAAAGGGCAACTTAATCTGTATTTTAGTGAGTGGAAGCGATGACCGGTGGTGTGAGACTCCAACTGTTTGTTAATCTCAAGTTCATCGACTTCATGTGGGTCAGTAAATGAATTTATATTATTAGAACCGTCACCAATAAACAAGCAACCTGTGTCACTGATTTTTAATTTATATTGCTTGTCCATATCATCAACAATGTTACACGTGTGTGTATGTTTGGGTGTGTACTCACCTAGTTGTGGTTGCAGGGGTCGAGTCACAGCTCCTGTCCCCGCCTCTTCACTGGTCGCTACTAGGTCACTCTTCCTGCTCTATGAGCTTTATCATACCTCTTCTTGAAGCTATGAATGGATCCTGCCTCCACGACATCACTTCCCAGACTGTTCCACTTCCCGACTACTCTGTGACTGAAGAAATACTTCCTAACATCCTTGTGATTCATCTGAGTCTTCAACTTCCAACTGTGACCCCTTGTTGCTGTGTCCCATCTCTGGAACATCCTGTCCCTGTCCACCTTGTCAATTCCTCTCAGTATTTTATATGTCGTTATCATATCCCCCTATCTCTCCTGTCTTCCAGTGTCGTCAGGTCAATTTCCCTTAACCTCTCCTCATAGGACATTCCCCTTAGCTCGGGGACTAGTCTTATTGCAAAACTTTGCACTTTATCTAGTTTCCTTACGTGCTTGGCTAGGTGTGGGTTCCAAACTGGTGCTGCATACTCCAGTATGGGCCTAACATACACAGTGTACAGGGTCCTGAACGGCTCATTATTAACAACCGTTCAGGACCCATGGAGAGATGTTATCCGGCCCCATCGTCCTTGAGGTATCTAGCTCGCTTAGCAGCCTTTTCACTTCTTCCTCGATTGTATGTATTGTGTCCAACACTTGATGGTGTACCCTACCTCCCCGTCTTTCTGGAGTCCCTTCTGTCTCCTCTGTGAACACTTCTTTGAATCTCATGTTGAGTTCCTCACATACTTCACGGTCGTTTCTTGTGATCTCTCCTGCTTCCTTCCTCAGCCTGATTACCTGGTCCTTGACTGTTGTTTTCCTCCTGATGTGGCTGTACAACAGCTTCGGGTCAGATTTGTCTTTCGCTGCTATGTCGTTTTCGAATTGTCGTTGAGGTCACACAACGACAGCATGCATAATACACAGAGCTATACACAGACCTATGCATATTACCTGTGCATATTCATTTCTGGCTCTACGACTGCTCTCCTTATTCTCCTGGGTCCTTTGCCTTCTATACTTCTTCCATTCTCTAGCACACTTGGTTTTGGCCTCCCTGCACCTTTGGGTGAACCACGGGCTCATCCTGGCTTTCTCGTTATTTCTGTTACCTTTGGGTACAAACCTCTCCTCAGCTTCCTTGCATATTGTTGTCACATATTCCATCATCTCATTTACTGACTTCCCTGCCAGTTCTCTGTCCCACTGAACCCCGTACAGGAAATTCTTCATGCCTGCGTAGTTCCCTTTCTTGTAGTTTGGCTTCATTCGTCCTGCCCTTCCTGCCTCCCCTCCACTTGTAACTCTACTATGTATTCGAAGTTCAGAACCACGTGATCACTGGCCCCGAGTGGTCTTTCATATGTGATATCCTCAATATCTTCACTACTCAATGTGAGTACTAGTCCAGTCTCGCTGGTTCATCCTCTCCGCTCTCTCTGGTAATGTCCCTTACATGTTGGTAGATGGAGTTTTCCAGTACCACCTCCATCATCTTAGCCCTCCACGTTTCTGGGCCCCCATGTAGCTCCAGGTTCTCCCAGTCGATCTCCTTGTGGTTGAAGTCACCCATGATCAGTAGCTTTGCCCTGCTCGCATGAGCCCTTCTGGCCACTTCAGCCAGTGTGTCAATCATCGCTCTATTACTCTCATCATAATCTTGCCTTGGCCTCCTGCTGTTCTGTGGTGGGTTATACATCACTGCAATTATCACCTTGGGATCTCCAGACTGAAGCATTCCTATTATGTAATCTCTTGCTTTTCCTCTGTCTCCTCTCTCCAGCTCATCAAAATCCCATTGGTTTTTGATAAGCAGTGCCATCCCCTCTGTCTTTCCTCAGGATCTGATATCCCGTTGGAAAGCTGGCATCTGTTATCATTCTTGTGAGCTTGGTTTCTGTGAGAGCTATGATGTCCGGTGATGCCTCTTTGACTCTTTCATGCCACTCTTACCACTTATTCGTTATTGCATCACCGTTGGTGTACCATACCTTCAGTTTCCTCTCCAACACTGTGTTTGGGGGGGGGTTGTGAGGGGGGGGACCAAGAAGTGTGCTGTGGGATTCTACAGCGTAGTGTGGGGTGGGAGCTGTGTGTATGTGTGTGTATGTGTGTGTGTGATATTAGCGCTAAGAAACCCTATAAAAATATAATAATGATTTCTATTTAGTTATCCTTGTGAAATAATCATCATCTGTATGATAAGACAATATAAATTTTATGTATTTAAAATGATCGTATTTGTTTTATTATATACTAAATAAACATTCATGGAAGACATACAACTTATCTTAAAATATCTTGGGTGTATAAATACAAGGTTGTGTAATACAAGGTTGTGCAATACAAGGTTGTGCAATACAAGGTCGCTGCGCTGCGTGCACTTTGCAGATGGTCGCTGCACATGTTTGCTGCACATGTTCCCAGCACATGGTCGCTGCACATGTTCCCAGCACATGGTCGCTGCACATGTTCCCAGCACATGGTCGCTGCACATGTTCCCAGCACATGGTCGCTGCACATGTTCCCAGCACATGGTCGCTGCACATGTTCCCAGCACATGGTCGCTGCACATGTTCCCAGCACATGGTCGCTGCACATGTTCCTAGCACATGGTCGCTGCACATGTTCCCAGCACATGGTTGCTGCACATGTTCCCAGCACATGGTCGCTGCACATGTTCCTAGCACATGGTCGCTGCACATGTTCCTAGCACATGGTCGCTGCACATGTTCCTAGCACATGGTCGCTGCACATGTTCCCAGCACATGGTCGCTGCACATGTTCCCAGCACATGGTCGCTGCACATGTTCCTAGCATGGTCGCTGCACATGTTCCCAGCACATGGTCGCTGCACATGTTCCCAGCACATGGTCGCTGCACATGTTCCCAGCACATGGTCGCTGCACATGTTCCTAGCACATGGTCGCTGCACATGTTCCCAGCACATGGTCGCTGCACATGTTCCTAGCACATGGTCGCTGCACATGTTCCCAGCACATGGTCGCTGCACATGTTCCCAGCACATGGTCGCTGCACATGTTCCTAGCACATGGTCGCTGCACATGTTCCTAGCACATGGTCGCTGCACATGTTCCTAGCCATGGTCGCTGCACATGTTCCCAGCATGGTCGCTGCACATGTTCCTAGCACATGGTCGCTGCACATGTTCCCAGCACATGGTCGCTGCACATGTTCCCAGCACATGGTCGCTGCATGTTCCCAGCACATGGTCGCTGCATGTTCCTAGCACATGGTCGCTGCATGTTCCTAGCACATGGTCGCTGCACATGTTCCTAGCACATGGTCGCTGCACATGTTCCCAGCACATGGTCGCTGCACATGTTCCTAGCACATGGTCGCTGCACATGTTTGCTTCACAAGGTCACTGGAGTTTACCTGGAGAGAATTCCAGGGGTCAACGCCCCCGCGGCCCGGTCTGTGACCAGGCCTCATGTTGGACAAGAGCCTGATCAACCAGGCTGTTGCTGCTGGCCGCACGCAGTCCAACGTACGAACCACAGCCTGGCTGGTCAGGTACCGACTTTAGGTGCCTGTCCAGTGCCTGCTTGAAGACAGCCAGGGGTTTGTTGGTAATCCCCCTGATGTATGCTGGGAGGCAGTTGAACAGTCTTGGGCCCCTGACACTTATTGTGTTGTCCCTCAACGTGCTAGTGGCACCCCTGCTCTTCATTGGGGGGATGTTACATCGCCTGCCGAGTCTTTTGCTTTCGTAGGGAGTGATTTTCGTGTGCAAGTTTGGTACTAATCCCTCGAGAATTTTCCATGTGTATATAATAATGTATCTCTCCCGCCTGCACATGTTTGCTGCACATGTTTGCTGTGTGCTGATAGTTTGTGGACACATAATTAGTTAAGTCTTCTGGGGATCTATGAAAACAAACTGATACCTTCTTCTTACTTAGAGTAACAGCAGGGAGTCGCAGCCACGCACACGCACACACATACACACACACATACGCACACACACACACACACACATACGCACACACACATACGCACACACACGCACACACACACACAAACACACACACAAACACACACGCGCACACACATACACGCACACACATACGCACACGTGTCTACACTCCTACCCTCCATGATTCAATTTGTATGCTTGCACTTGCTGGGGTACCTGACTGGGCATACACATGCCCATGAGGGTATACACCGCTGACAGAGACAACACTGACAGCTGGGCGTCGCTACAGCTCGACAGCCTCGCTGAGCAGCAGCAACACTAGGCACTAACACAGGCACTAACACAGGCACTAACACAGACACTAACACAGGCACTAACACAGGCACTAACACAGGCACTAACACAGGCATTAACACAGAACAGCAGGCTGCAAAATCTACAAAAAATTGCATTCACTGCAACAAATCTACATAATGCAATGGTAGCTCTATAGAATTAAAATTATGGTAATCGATTGACAATGGCTCATATTACAAATTCTGTAGAAGTATTTGTAGAAAAAGATTTTATAGATTCGGGCTACAATCTGCTAAAATACAGCGCTTGTAGGACAATTAAACCACTAAAGATATAAGTAGAACCTCGGTAGAAAACTGTGTTGCTCTATGGTACGAAACACCAGGATGGGAGAACGTGCCTAAAGGAGTCCCACAAGGATCAGTGTTGGGACCTCTAGTGTTCTAGAGGTTAAGCTAGTTAATGCGTAAACTTGTCTGCAAATGATGTCAAAATAGTGGAGAGACAGACTGAAGATAAAAGGAGTTTATTGTGGTCACTTGCGGTTCCAATGTCTGCAAGTTGGTTCACTTGTTATAACACGAGTCTGAGGTGTTCAAGTTGGTTCACTTGTTATAACACGAGTCTGAGTGTTTAAGTTTGTCCACTTGTTATAACACGAGTCTGAGTGTTCAAGTTGGTTCACTTGTTATAACACGAGTCTGAGTGTTTAAGTTTGTTCACTTGTTATAACACGAGTCTGAGGTGTTCAAGTTGGTTCACTTGTTATAACACGAGTCTGAGTGTTCAAGTTGGTTCACTTGTTATAACACGAGTCTGAGTGTTCAAGTTGGTTCACTTGTTATAACACGAGTCTGAGTGTTCAAGTTTGTTCACTTGTTATAACACGAGTCTGAGGTGTTCAACTTGGTTCACTTGTTATAACACGAGTCTGAGTGTTTAAGTTTGTTCACTTGTTATAACACGAGTCTGAGTGTTCAAGTTGGTTCACTTGTTATAACACGAGTCTGAGTGTTCAAGTTGGTTCACTTGTTATAACACGAGTCTGAGTGTTCAAATTGGTTCACTTGTTATAACACGAGTCTGAGTGTTCAAGTTGGTTCACTTGTTATAGCACGAGTCTGAGTGTTCAAGTTGGTTCACTTGTTATAACACGAGTCTGAGTGTTCAAGTTAATTCACTTGTTATAACACGAGTCTAAGTGTTCAAGTTGGTTCACTTGTTATAACACGAGTCTGAGTGTTCAAGTTGGTTCACTTGTTATAACACGAGTCTGAGTGTTCAAGTTGGTTCACTTGTTATAACACGAGTCTGAGTGTTCAAGTAGGTTCACTTGTTATAACACGAGTCTGAGTGTTCAAGTTGGTTCACTTGTTATAACACGAGTCTGAGTGTTCAAGTTGGTTCACTTGTTATAACACGAGTCTGAGTGTTCAAGTTGGTTCACTTGTTATAACACGAGTCTGAGTGTTCAAGTTGGTTCACTTGTTATAACACGAGTCTGAGTGTTCAAGTTGGTTCACTTGTTATAACACGAGTCTGAGGTGTTTCTGTACAAGAATGAAAGTAGGTTTTCCTGAAAATATTTTTGCTAATAGACGTATCTAATGCTGGGAATAATAATAATAATAATAATAATAATAATAATAATAATAATAATAATAATAATAAAATAAATAATAATAATAATAATAATAAAATAAATAATAATAATAATAATAATAATAATAATAATAATAATAATAATAATAATAATAATAATAAAAATAAATAATAATAATAATAATATTATTATTATTACTGAAAAAACCATAAATCCGTTGGGGGTCATAGAGCATCCAAGGAGCGGGTAGTAATCACGGTTGCTCCAAGGAAGGGAAGGATAGTTCCAACTCCTTGGATCAAGAGCCCTTCACCAGCATCAAAGGCTGAGAGCAAGATGGAAGAACGAGGATGTATACAGTTCGCGAGACGTAAATCCGGGCGGTGTTTTTGTGAATCCGCTTTCTAGTATGTTTACTTTTGTAGTGACGTCACTCGTGCTTCCGTGGGGTGGGGTGAGTGTTACAGCATGTGGTGGGGTGAGTGCTACAGCATGTGGTGGGGTGAGGGCTACAGCATGTGGTGGGGTGAGTGCTACAGCATGTGGTGGGGTGAGTGCTACATGTGGTGGGGTGATTGTTACAGCATGTGGTGGGGTGATTGTTACAGCATGTGGTGGGGTGAGTGCTACAGCATGTGGTGGGGTGAGTGCTACAGCATGTGGTGGGGTGAGTGCTACAGCATGTGGTGGGGTGAGTGCTACAGCATGTGGTGGGGTGAGCGTTACAGCATGTGGTGGGGTGAGTGCTACAGCATGTGGTGGGGTGAGCGTTACAGCATGTGGTGGGGTGAGTGTTGCAGCATGTGGTGGGGTGAGTGCTACAGCATGTGGTGGGGTGAGTGCTACAGCATGTGGTGGGGTGAGTGCTACAGCATGTGGTGGGGTGAGTGCTACAGCATGTGGTGGGGTGAGTGCTACAGCATGTGGTGGGGTGAGTAATGGAAGGGAGGGGGAGTAGAGACAAAGGGGTGGAAAGGAGTGATGGAAAGTAATAACAAGAAAAAAGGTTTGTTTGGGGGAGATAGGACTGAGAAAGCTGTTTAAAGGAAAGCATTTCCTACCTTAGCGCACAAAAGTGATGCAACTCTCTCTCTCTCTCTCTCTCTCTCTCTCTCTCTCTCTCTCTCTCTCTCTCCATCATTTCCATGCAACCTCACTCCTTCCCCTCCAGAGTTCCATGACAATCCGTTCCCCCATAACACCCCCACCCCCCTCCTTCTAGCACATGCCAGGAGCACATGGAAAAATGCTGTAGCCTGAAGTGCATTGTACAGGTTTAACACTTCCCTGCTTTCACCAAAGTCTACATTTAACCGCAGTCTACCCGTAACCCTTGTCGACCTGTGACTCCGGTCTACCTTCGAAACCAGTATTCCCTTAACGTCAGTCTACCTCTGATCCCAGTCTACCTTAGACCCCCAGTCTCTAATTCATCTTGAACCATCAGTTTGCTCAACCATCTCAGACTGTGTGAGAAGAATGACAGGAGACAGGTCAAGCGAACACATGAAGAGAAAGCCTAGAGACAGGTCAAGTAAACAGCCTAGAGACAGGTCAAGTGAATAGGAGAGGAGAAAGCCAGAAGATAAGTCAGGTGTTTAACCCAATACACAGAGGCTTCCATAACATTCACTAGTTAAGACAATTTTCCATTGCACGAAGGTCATTAATTCCTATTGACTTCACGAAGGTCATTAATTCCTATTGACTTCACGAAGGTCATTAATTCCTATTGACTTCACGAAGGTCATTAATTCCTACTGACTTCACGAAGGTCATTAATTCCTATTGACTTCACGAAGGTCAGTTAAGGACACAGTTCACATAATAACATGCTGCTACCCATGAACATTACATTAAACTCCCGGTGAATATACAGAAGCACACCACCCGGTGTATATACTGAAGCACACCTCCCGGTGTATATACAGAAGCACACCTCCCGGTGTATATACAGAAGCACACCTCCCGGTGTATATACAGAAGCACACCTCCCGGTGTATATACAGAAGCACACCTCCCGGTGTATATGAAGAAGCACACCTCCCGGTGTATATACAGAAGCACACCTCCCGGTGTATATGACCTGCGAGATACACACAAGTCTGTGTATATGCACTTACATATACACACACACATATATATCGGTGTATATACTTTGATACACACATATACACACATATTGGCGACTATGCACTGAAAAATACACACTTCTTATTGTATATTCATGGAAACGTACAAACTTCTCGGTGTACATATCTACACTAATAAATACACACACCTTCCAGCCACCAGACATCTTCACAGACAACCTCACAGTCTCACAGACGTCAAAAACTACACTTTTGTGAAAAAGGGAATTTTCCCGGTTTTTCAGGGATTTCCCCGCTATTTCTGGGAAAGCTGGCAGGGGAAAACTGACAGTCCCGCGATTGACAGGGGAAACTGACAGCCCCGACGTTGGCAGAAGACTGACAGCCCCGACGTTCATTTGCTGTCAGTAGAACACAGATAACTTTTACGATGTCAGGGGAAACCCTGACAGCTGCGCCATTGCTCTATCGTCAACAGAGAATTAGCTGCTCCACTGCTGTCAGCGGAACACTGACAGCACCGCTATTGTCCTCTTATCAACGGAACACGAACAACTCCGTTGTTGCTTCATTATCGACAAAACAGACAGCTACTCCGTTATTGTGTCGTCAACGGAACACTGACAACAATTCCGCTTTTCTGTTGTCAACGGAGAACTGGCTTAATTACCGTTGTCAACGGAAGAGTACAGCGCCACCGTAGTCCCTTTGTCAGCGGAAGATTTAACAGCATCACAGTTATCCTGTTGTCAGCGGAAGACTGACAGCACCACCGTTGTAATGTGTCAACGGAAGACTGACAGCACCACCGTATTCCTGTTGTCAACGGAAGACTTGACAGTACCAACTTTGTCAATATACACAGTTACATATTACCTACGAGTCTCTGTAATAATCCATGTTACATTATTGACCTATTTAAGAAATAAAACATAAAATAACTTTTTTTTTAATACTAATTTCCTAAAAGCACAATTTAGGCCATTCTTTTAAGCATTAAGCGAGAGTAAACAAAAATGTTCTTTTATTGAAATATTATTAGTGTTCACGGGAAGTGCTAAACCCCTTAGGGGGGAGAAATGGGAGGTAATTAACGTTTGATCCAAGGAAGGGCAGCAATTCGGCTCCAATTCTGTGGATCAAGAGGTACGACACGTTGGTCTCAGGGTGTGCGGCAGCGTGGTGGAGCAGTCACCTGACAACCTCGGTGGAGAGAGGGTGTCTTGTGTTCCTTTCGTGCTTCTCACGCTTTTTTTTATCTCATTTACTCTTTAAATATCACCATTCCCGTATTAATATATAATTGAATTATCTTTATAATATCGTTATTGTAAGTGAATTTTTCTTGTGTTTAAAATGTAGAACAATGTTGGTGTTTCTGTGGCAATGTGTTGATGTCGCAGCATATGTACACTGAGAGATGCACTTCTCTCAGCATATATACACTGAGAGGTGCACTTCTCTCAGCATATATACACTGAGAGGTGCACTTCTCTCAGCATATATACACTGAGAGGTGCACTTCTCTCAGCATATATACACTGAGAGGTGCACTTCTCTCAGCATATATACACTGAGAGGTGCACTTCTCTCAGCATATATACACTGAGAGGTGCACTTCTCTCAGCATATATACACTGAGAGGTGCACTTCTCTCAGCATATATACACTGAGAGGTGCACTTCTCTCAGCATATATACACTGAGAGGTGCACTTCTCTCAGCATATATACACTGAGAGGTGCACTTCTCTCAGCATATATACACTGAGAGGTGCACTCTCTCAGCATATATACACTGAGAGGTGCACTGCTCTCAGCATATATACACTGAGAGGTGCACTCTCTCAGCATATATACACTGAGAGGTGCACTTCTCTCAGCATATATACACTGAGAGGTGCACTTCTCTCAGCATATATACACTGAGAGGTGCACTTCTCTCAGCATATATACACTGAGAGGTGCACTTCTCTCAGCATATATACACTGAGAGGTGCACTTCTCTCAGCATATATACACTGAGAGGTGCACTTCTCTCAGCATATATACACTGAGAGGTGCACTTCTCTCAGCATATATACACTGAGAGGTGCACTTCTCTCAGCATATATACACTGAGAGGTGCACTTCTCTCAGCATATATACACTGAGAGGTGCACTTCTCTCAGCATATATACACTGAGAGGTGCACTTCTCTCAGCATATTTACACTGAGAGGTGCACTTCTCTCAGCATATATATACTGATAAATCTTACCTAACCTTTTCGTCCAAGAACATGGAGCTCTCCTCTTGGATCAAATCACCTGCCGTTCCCCAATCATCCCTTCAGTGAAGGGCTCTTGATTTGAAGGACGAGCTCCCCCGCTGTATAACCCCTGTGGTTTAGCGCTTCTATTTGATTATAATAATAATAATGGAGCTCCCCCCATCTTTCATTGGATCATGTAACATTACCTCCCATTTCCCTGACGCTGTGTAACCTCTACAGGTTTAGCGCTCCTCACGAATGTAGTAATAATATAGACAATCATCGCTCAAAGGATGCTGGTTAATGCTGGAGAGGGGCTCTTGATCCAAGGAATTGAGCTTGTTTTCACCTTGGAACAAAACTGAATACCTCCCCCAGGTTCATATGAGTGATGCAGGTTCAACGCTTCTAAATATAATAGTAATAATAATAAAATTTTGCAAATTTCTGCAATGAAATTGGCACTTTCCCAGCCAAAAATCAATTGCAGCCTTCCTCTTAGTAAGATACACAGCTTATTTTGAAAGTTTGATGGCGATCAGAAGAGACATTCTCCAGGTGTTGCTTGCACACCAGTTTCTTTAATAAAATCGGTAAATTAAAAAAATACACAGTTCAAAATCAACGCGATGCTTCCGAGAAATAAACACACGACCAGCGAAGAGGAGGGGCCAGGAGATATGACTTGGTCCCTGCAGCCATAAATAGGTTAGTACACACACATACACAGACGACCATTGAAGAGGCGTGGCCAGGACGTATGACTCGACCCCTGCAGCCTCAAATAGGTTAGTACACACCTCATCGCTAATAGTTTGAGTCCTTCAAGTAAGGTGCCTTGATGCCGGTGCTGTATAACCCTAGTGGGTTTAGCGCTTAGTTATGATTGTAATAATTGTAAAGATGATGCCAGTGAAGGGTTCGTGATCCAAGGAACTTGATTTATCCTCTTCCTCAAGGGAGGTTACTTTAATGCCGGTAAGGAACTCTTGATAAAGGAATAATACCTGCCTCTCCCTTCCCTTGGATCGAACCTGAATGCCTCCCATTTTCCTAGAGCTTTATAACCCCTACTGGTTTAGTGCTTCCGCATGATTAAAAGTTAGTTTAATTTCTTTATTATGCAGACCATACCCATGGTGTGGGCGGTAGTCAAAATATTACAGAGGTACATAATGGGTCCAGGGACTGGACCACAAAGTTTTGATAGCTAAAGTTACGGTGGTAATGAACTATTTGCATGTTTATATCTGGTTACAATTGTAATGAGTTATTTATGCAGATCCCCTCAAGGGAGGTTCCTTGACGCTGGTGAGGGGCTTTTGATCTAGGGAATTGGATCTGTGCTCCGGTTCCTTGAATTGAGCCTGAATACCTATCATTCCCCCCCACGTGCGCTGTATAATCCTACGGTTTTAGCGCTCCCCATGACTAATAATATTTATGCAGATATGAATTCAGCCTCAGAAATATTAGTATCGCTTATATGTGCTTTTGACTTATTTATATTACCTTATATTTTAGCAAGGTATGGTTGATTTAAATAATATAATAATATATTTATTTACTACAAGTACATGTGCTGTATAACCCCTGTGGTTTAGCGCTTCTATTTGATTATAATAATAATACAAGTACATGTACAAGGTATGTATACAGGTCTAGCTGACATCATGACATACTACTATATGGAAAGCCCTTGTTATGCAGAGCATTTCGGGCAAATTAGGTCCTTGTCCCAGAATGCGACCCACACCAGTCGACTAACACCCAGGTACCCATTTTACTGATGGGTGAACATAGACAACCGGTGTAAAGAAACACGCCCAATGTTTCTACCCGCGCTGGGAATCGAACGCAGACCCTCGCCGTGTGAAGCGAAAGCAAAGTCAAGATATTTTTCCAGAATGGTTGGTAATATTTCACTGTGGATAACATTGGCATTTCTTGAACATATGTGAGTAGTTTCTGAATTCCACGTGGCAAAGTCTACATTTAGTTATGTGTACATCAACTGGTGAGGCTGACGTAACCTGTCAGAGATACTTGTAGCCCAGCCTGAGCCTGGCAATAATGACATCCAAGAGTCTACAGAGTTTGTTGGATACACCGTAAACATGTGGCTCCTGGAAGGTCGTATTATGATAGGTGGACTGACTGCTGTCAGTCATTGAAGTTCAGTTGAAGTTCTTTTCGTATTATTGTTCTCAAACTGCTAACTGAGAGCCCAAGATTGTGTCCCATAGTTCGGTTGGTAGCGAACTCAGCTTATATATTGAGTATCCGTGGTTCGATCCACGGTAGGGGTGAAAACATTGGGCGTATTCACCTGCTGTCCCTGTTCTAGCAGTAAGGAGGTACCTGGGTGTTAGCCGACTGGTATGGGTCGCATCCCGGGGATAAAATTAACCTAAGTTGGCCAAAATGCTCTGCATAACCAGGGACTTTCTATATAGCATGTCATTCACATCAGTTAGGTCTGTATCATGTACTTGTAGAAATAAAAATTATTATTATTATAATGTACTCCCTCTTTGAAAGCATACGCCTTTGCCAATCCATCAGTTCTATCACGCATCTGAAGACCACTGTGAGATGGAATCCACATGTGTAGTCTGACTTCACTGTCTTCAATCCTACCATACCTGTGTCTGGCTTCTGACACAAGCACGCCGCAACTGACACTCATGGAGTTATCACCATTTATGGATGGTAAAGAATCAGTAACAACTAAGGTGTCATCCGCAGATACACGGACGCATTTGAGTGCAAGTATAACAAAAAGTTCAGTTTGAAGGGTAGAAGCTTAACTGTTGATACGTGTTCCAATTTCTATATGAGAGCCATCACTGCATGACAACAGCAGCTACTAACCAGATAGTACCAGTGGATTGATGAACAAAGCCATCACACATCCATTTAGCCGGACTTGTGTCCTGGAGGTGGGAAGAGCAGTACCTGCACTACGGAGGGCTGGAGATATGTTGCGCGCCTATGGCAAGACAGTGATGGAGTGAGTGATGATGAGTTTTTTTTTTCTTTCGGCATCACAGCCTGGTTGATCTGGCACCGGGTGGAGGTTCGTGTCGAATTTTCTCCTGAAGACTTCTACGCATGTTCCAGCAGTGTTTCTAATATGTTCTGGCAAGATGTTAAAAAGTCTGGGAATGATGGTGATACAAAGCTCTCTTATTGTGTCCACCGAAGCCAAGAAAGTTGAAGATTTGCCTTGAATCCTCCAAGGTGCTCTGTGATCCATACGGATTTAGTGCTTCCCTGAAGACGGTGGTCGACTGGGTTGTACGGGTAAATGACTTGTAGACGGGGATGGGAGGAGCCATATAACATTTGTGAATGGGGAACCCCAGGAGATGGCGGATGCTCTCTTATGTCTCCTGGAACACCAACCAACATTCCTTCACACTCGGAAATGCTTGCATGGTACGTTTAATTGCTGGCACACCTCTCACCTCCCTTGCCCTCAACCCCAACCTGTTTCTTACTCTTCTATACCCTTTTTTTTTTCTCTCAGTGCTGTATGACCCTAGTGGATTTAGCGCTCCTTTTTTATTATAAAAATAATAATTCTCTCTCTTGATGGCAGCTCTTTACGTACAGTACGTGATAGGGAGGGATTACAGTCTGTGTTGCTGTGGTTGTGCTGGGTGGGCTTCGGCTCCCTGGGAGTGGCCATGATATGAGGCTAAATTAACCACTAACCTGTGCGTTGGCCGTGCACGGTGATACGTGCACTTCCTGTGCACGGTGAAACGTGCACTTCTTGTGCATTGTGAAACTTGCACTTCTTGTGCACGGTGATACGTGCACTTCTTGTGCACGGTGATACGTGCACTTCTTGTGCACGGTGACACATACTCTTCTTCCGCTTGCCTGGAAGATGAGTCTGCTGGAAGAGCAGCTGCCCTCGGATGGGGAACATGCTTCTTCGGTGACTGGCTAGAGGTCAAACTGGAGGTTCAGTGTTGGTCTCGATGAATCAGTCGGCTGGATTTGCGTCATTCTTCACTGTCTGGTTGGGTGGTGTAATAGGCAAGTGTCTGCCACTTGGTACTCTGTTGGTCACTCGCACATGCCTCTATGGGGCGTTTGTTTTATTAAATGTGTAAACCTCTCCTTATTGCACTAAGTGGTGGGTGAAGGAATGGTGAACTTCACTTTATTGTTGTTTTGTGAGTATTGTTCATGATTAATCTGCATTGTCCCTGATAACAGTTCAGTCTTCTAACTCGTAAAGAAGATTTGTAAGTCGTCCATAGATGCAAGACAGCTTTCCTCTCGCTCATCAATCAAGAAAACTATTGCTATTTTAGATTTCCTACCTGATAATTCTCGGTCTCACAATAATCATTAGAAATCTTCATATTGGGTTCCATTACTTATGCGTGAGGTGAATGACCCATTAACCTAGTCTAAAAAAAATGCGTTTCTGCCCACTGAAGCTTTGGATATGTTGTGCGAATTACATAAGTAACAAAGCGATCTATCTTGAGAGCAGCTGACTTGATGGTCACTTTCCATACCCAGCACGATGAGGTACGTACAAATATGTGTAGTGAGGCTTAATGATGATACTCCTTTACCGCCTCCTCACAGCTTACTAATCCTGTCTTGTAATTCACACGTCGTAAGTCTTTAGTGACCTCATACCCTCTACAACTGGAGGCTGACTTCATTGATGATTCATCCACATAACTTTTACTCGACCTTTGTTTTTGCGGTATCCTCTAATAGAACGTTAGAGTATACAGTGAACATATGGGAGAGATCCAGGTGCTGACCTCCCATTTTTCCTGCATGTATTTATCTTCAAGAACAGAGGTGTAGCCAAGACTAAGTTAGCACTTTTGTTGGACCCCCTCTACCGAAAATACTATGAAAAAGTGTATCACATTCATAAGGTGCATTGCACATATATTAATAAAAAAAAACAATGATGTCCTTCCAATTTAGTTTTTATTGAAACAAAATATTTTTTCGAATTTATGTTGCTAATCACAGCTTTAAATAATAAACATTTTTAAACTCGGAGATTTTAAAAAGCAAAATATATATCAAATATTGCTAATAGTACATATAACAGCGACTTGAACATAAAATAAACGCAACAGAAGACTTTAGACTCGCAATATATAACAATCTCAAAGTGACATGACAACAACAAGCTAATAAATTGTTTATGGACAATAGAACTTCACTTTAGTCACTATTCAAAAACATTCTTCGAGTTAGACTTAGCAAATACATCAACAATGCCACTAAAATTAAGTATTCTTGATATACGAACTTCCTTACCATTCTTCTAACACTTTAACTGTTAAGTGAACTGACACGATTGATCTTAGTACATTTTTTTATTCTTCCAGAGTAGTGGAGTACCATGAATGAATGAAGAGAGAGAAAACACCTGCATCTGTAACTCTAACTGGAAGTGCAAAATATTCTTGGTGCAATGTATACATTTGGAAATTCCGAGTGAACGTTTAAACGATGTAACCCGTTAAGTAATTGCAACGTTGGTAAGTGTGTTTTTTTTTTTCAATTTTGCTGAAAGAATATTTCTGAAGTGCTGCAAATCCTTTATCAGAACGTCAGACGCATCTACGCAATCCTGACTACACAGATTCCCAGTTTTTAGCTTGAGAATCATTGACCCAGCTCTTATATTGCTTTATAACTCTGTCATGTCAGACCATAAAAAAAACATTGATCATCTGAACTCGTTTTACCATTTTCTCTCAATTTATTTTCTTCGCGAATATTTTCCTAACTTTTCGTCTTTTTTACATTATTATAAGACCATATCCCAGTTATTTTTTTAAATAAGCACGGTCCATCCTAGTGTCGAATTCCACTCTAAGATGGTCAAAAACGTAGTCTAACACACTCAGCCCTGGCTGACCAACGTGCGTCAGACATATATAGGAAACAACCAGTAGTTTCGGCTAATTTCTAATATATGAAAGGCTTACTGCAAGCGCCCCTCATAGGCTGGAGCCCCGGGTAACAGCCCGACCTCAGCTTCTTGACTGTCTCTCGCTTCACCTCAACATTTCTCATTGACCAGCCTTGAACTTATTCCAGTGAGATAATAATGTGTAGGTATTGTCTCCGAGTTTGAACACAGTTGTCAAGGTGAGGGTGTAGGAAGGACTTGTACATCTGGATTACAGCATTCTACTCTGTTGTCTATTTTCAAAGAAACTTCAACTGTGGCTCCCACTTCATAACATGGGAAAAAAGTAGCTTTGAGTTTATTGACCAATCCTATGTATTTTACACAAATGTTATTATATAACACAATTCTTAAAATCTAAACCAGTGTAACGAACCCGAATTAAAACTTATGTACTAATTTATTTTAATAATTGGTGTAAGTTTCGTGTGTTTATTTTTTTTTTACACTGGAGTAAGAGGTGTCAGGGCACATGTTTAACGTCAATACCTGCCCAAGGATCAAGTCCGGATCCTTCAGTTGTGATCCAAAGACGCTACCTCTGAGCAACGAGACACCACTGCATAGCTTGAAAAAAAATGTAATTTTCAATGTCTAGCTCTACCCAGTACCTGGACCCATTATGTACCTCTATAATCTTTTGACTACCGCCCACAGGATGGGTATGGGGTGCATAACAAAGATATTAAACTAAGCTCTACCTCGGTACATCACTGTTCCCATATTTGTTATTGGAGTTAATATTACTGCCTTCATGTTATTGGATTATATGGCAACCAATGCTCCATACACGTCATTGATGTATATGGTAATCAAGGCTTCGTGTACGTCATTGATGTATATGGTAAACAAGGCTTCGTGTACGTCATTGATGTATATCACAAACAGGGTTGGTCCTAGAATAAGTACTTTTAGCACTCCATTTTAAGCTTTATATTTGCACGATTCTATTCACCTTATAACTATTTTCCTGTTTAATACTTAATCGATTTCATAAGTTTATAGGCTCTTCGATTTCCATTACATAATTACTTTTAACTGGTCATAGAATGGGCAAGAAAGAGAAAGGCAGAATAGAGCAACTAAAAGGATTGTGGTCATTACAGAAAGAGAAACAAGATAGAAAAAGTGGTCCTAACTCCTTTATGTTTTAATGATTGCACAAACTTCGTATAAATCAAAATTAAACTTTATTAATATTAAGAGCATAAAGTTGTCAAAGTTATATGTAGGCTTTTAATTAGGCGCTGCATATTTAACGTACTTATTTTTTCTTTCAATGGACTTAAGGGAGCACTCTAATTTTTAAAGGCCCATAAAAAAAGAGAAGTAAGATTGTGGACAGACAGGAAGAGGGAAGTGGACTGACCACTTTGAGTAGGTTTTAAGTACGTGTTTTGTGTCACGTAGTGACGAGTGTTATGATAACTCGGTACAATCAAACAATGTGAGATATTTAAGAACTCGAAAAAAAACGGAAATAATGCGAAATAAAACTCAGGAAACGGACAGGAGTGGAATCCATGGCGACGTGTTATTAATATTTTTCTTCTGCTCATACTTATATACAATATTATCTGTAAATAAAATTAATCATTATTGTTATGCTGTATATATTTCATGAGTCTTCCCTTCCACAATGACAGTTTTCTGTAGCTCATGGCTCATTAAAGCCATTTTCTATGACAAAGAAAATTTTGCAAATCAGTTGCCATGTCCGCCAGGAAGCTCACACGTTACGGACAATTATACCCAAAAAAAAGATGTCCCTACGGTTTTCTTCTGGTCGCTTCTTAGCGATGAGTGGGCACGAAGGTGACCCCTTGAAGCCAGGTCACGTCTGCAAGAGCATGGTGCAGTATAGGGCTCCCGCACAGCTGGGTGAGTAGCTTCAGCAGATGGGTGAAAGAGAAAGTGTTGGTGGGAGCCATATAGAGACATGGGTGTGTTGGATTAAGTCGTGCTCCAACACACCTCCTCCTCCTCCTCCAATACCTTCACTTCCACCACCACCTCCTCCTCCATCATAAGCTATTCCTTCTTGTTACCAGGTAAGCCTTTGCCTTTCCGCTGCTCTAAGTAACAACCGTAATCCATTTTCTATTTGCTCAGTCCATTCTGACCATCACAGGACTTCAGAACGAACGATTACGTACAAGATGTGAAATTGTTGAATGAAAGTGGAACGTGAGTGAGCCATTCTTAGTGACTTCCTTCATTGAAGTTTTGTCTGTCCTAATTGTAAGAGGTAATTTTTAAGCTCTTTATATATTTTTGTTCCTGACCACCAGTAAATAACTCAAATGGAATCTTCCTAGATTTTATTGCGATTACCCTGGGATAGTAACCCAGGATAACCCTGGAGGGTAAGTAACCCAGGATAACACTGGAGTGCTAGGAACCCAGGGTAGCCTAATAAAGACACAATGGCTTATTTCCTTGTTGGTTCCTTTGATCGTCTTCCCTAGGATGCCACCCACAGCAGTCAGGTAAAACCCAATACATACTTGTGCCCTCAGCCATAAACATTTAAATAAAGGATTGATTCAGTTTCGGAATTTTGTTATTGAGAGAAAATGAAAGTAATGTTTATGTGCAGAGACTCAGTACAGTAGCGGCCTGCCTTTGTACCAACCTTGACCCATTGACCAATTATTCACCTTTTAAGCACATCCTTACTCATTTTTACCATTCTTTTTAATCAGCAACTAAGCAACAACATTATTACTGGTGTTTGGGTTACCAGTATATATAGTTCTCAGCCTCGATGAGCTGGGACGAAATAGAAATATAGCTTCAAGAGCCAGAGTTGAGGAGGTACCATGATGCAACGTGACGACTTACTGTTATAACAGATGGGTATGGGGTGCATAATAAAGATATTAAACTAACTCAAAGGAACTATTCCCTGCTTCCTCGGATCAGACCTGATTACCTCACATTCCAAGTCGCTCTATCACTCCTACAACTTTAGCATATCCTCAAGATGATGATAATAATAATACTTGACTTTTAATGCAGGACCAAGTCATTTACTTATATATATATATATATATATATGTTTGTGTGTGTGCTTGTGTGTGTATGTGTGAAAACTGCACTGACATAAAGCGTAAAGGATGATAGGAGAAAGACACAAATGCCATCAAGGAGAAAATTTAAGATTTTTTCTCCTTAATACCATTTAATTCACTTGTCCAGTATAATGACAATCTTTATCTACCACAGTATGAAAAATTACAAAAACCTCGCTAAAGCGTTCATGGCATCTATTTTTGTTCTTAACGTCACGTTGGGAAAACCTTCCTTTTTCCTGGTTGGGAGAGAGAGAGAGAGAGAGAGAGAGAGAGAGAGAGAGAGAGAGAGAGAGAGAGAGAGAGAGAGCAGGTTCTTACGCTGGAATGATGCCGCTGTTTCTTCTATATTATGAATGAGAGCTACATGATGAGGGTCTACCTACTTACCTACCTACCAGGAGGTAGGTAGACCCTATCAGGTTGAGAGCTACTTATGTGTATTCTGCCACAGGATGAGTTGCTTGCATGAAGCCATGAAATGTTCTGTCATCCTGAGTTGGGAGACGTCAGTAGGAAGAGGAGGATGGAAAGGGGGTAATGGAAAGGGGGGTAGGAGAGATTTAAGGGAGGGGGAAATAAAGGGTGATAGAGGGGAAAGAATAGAGGGTGAGGGAGGGGGAAAGAATAGAGGGTGAGGGAGGGGGAAAGAATAGAGGGGTGAGGCAGGGGAAAATATGAGAGGGGAAAAATATAAGGTGAAGAAAGGGGAAATAGAGGGTGAATGATGGGAGAGGATAGAGGGTGAGAATAGAAGAAAGGAGGAAATAAAGGGTGAGGGATGGGGGGGAGATAAGTTTACATAAAGTTCATAAACAATACAGATATATAATTATGACACTATCACATGATAATAATCTATCGTGTGATAGATTACTAAACATTCGTGTTGCAAACATTTTCTCTGATAGGTTTCTTTGCCCTTTAGATGTTATATATAATATGTTTAGAAATCAATACGTTAAGATTCTTTGGAGAAAAAAGGTCATTACTAACCATTTTTTAAATAGACAACTGGGCTAGGCTAGACTCTGTTTTATCTTAGTTAATTAATATTTAAATATATAGTCTTTTTTTTTACTTAAGAGTAATGAAGGTTAGGTTAGGTAAGGTTTGTCAGGAAACAGGACAAGTGTTTCCTGACGCGGGTCTTAGTCAGATGATGACTCGCCGTTGGAGCTTTTGGTCATCTGATCGAGGCCTTCCGCTGGCTTACTGGTCCACCCCTTTAAAAATTACGATCATAGTTATAACCATTTAGTTAACTTAAGAGTGATAAAAGTGAGAAATGTTGCCTGTGATAAAAAAAATTATTGCATGGTCAAACCGTGATTTGGATATGCTTTAATTTTTTAATCCAAAACTGAGGATAAACAAGTATTAAATTTAATGTCTTAAATTTAATAAATTAACCTTTAGACTTTGGACGCTGTTGCATGTCACACATATCTTGCGCATCTGACTAAAAATACAATATATTTAAAATGTCGAATATATACTAAATAATTATCATTCGAGCACAAATTCAACTCTGGGATTTATTTGTAAACATATCAGTAATAAAATTGAATTTTTGTCGACCGCATTTTATATGCAGGTTAATGACATTTTTCTTTTGGGATACCAAAAGTTCATAAAATAGGTGTTTTCTTTAACTCTTGAAATAGCTTTTATAAAATATATCTTCAACCCACATAGCTTTATTACAAGCTAAATACAGTAAGAGGCTGTCGAATTGTCTACATTATTTACAGAGTAAACATACGTTTTTTTTTATTATATTTTGACTTTTAAAGTATGTTAGCTTATTAGTTGAAGATATTCTTAATGTGTTGATGTTCTTGATGACGTCACTAGAGTTTACTACATAAACATGAACCTCGTAGTGACTTCTTGATTTTATAACTTTTAAAAATTAAAAGTAAATTCTTAACAGTTCTAGCTGAGTGGCTTAAATACTACGTACTTTTGATGCAGATTGTGTAGGTTCGAATGCTGCTGTGGACTGAGAGATAATTAGCTGTTGGAGTGTGAGCAAGGGAAACCGGTTAGCCGGACTTGAGTCCTGGAGGTGGGAATTACAGTGCCTGTACTTTAAAGGAGAGATTTGGGATATTGGCTGTTTGGAGTGACGTCTAAACTGTCATATCTGGGCGCCTCTGCAAAGACAGTGATATTGTGTGAATGACAGTAAAAGTATTTCTTTCTTTTTTGGGTCACCCTTCCTCGGTGGGAGACGGTCGACGTATTGAATATATATATATATATATATATATATATATATATATATATATATATATATATATATATATATATATATATATATATATATGATCGAGTGACTATTACTACTAATAATAATAATAAGAAAAAAGCTGGGGTTGGGAAATGGGTCTGTCTAGGAGTGTGAGAAAGTATTGTGTAGAAGATAGGTATGACTAGAATCCAACTAGGAAAATTCTGGCCCAAGTACGTCTTTTTTTTTAATATATGTGTGCGTACGTGTGTGTGTGCATGTCATGGTGGTGAGGAAGGTCCTCAGTGTGTCTTCTGACAGTGTGAGTGTGTGTACCCCTCTCTCCCTCTCTCTCTCTCCTCCATCACTACTGGAAAACGAAAACGATTGAAGGAGTTAGAGAGATACGGATCATCAATCATATCGACGCACTGAGGTCCGCATATATATATATATATATATATATATATATATATATATATATATATATATATATATAATATATATATATATATATA
>WNWK01001011.1:122500-132500 GCA_009830355.1 Cherax destructor | reverse complement strand
ATTGATGTACTGAGGCTGCTGCTGTTGATACTATTGATGTACTGATGCTGCTGCTGTTGATACTATTGATGTACTGAGGCTGCTGTTGTTGATGATATTGTTGTACTGATGCTGCTGCTGTTGATACTATTGATGTACTGAGGCTGCTGCTGTTGATACTATTGATGTACTGAGGCTGCTGCTGTTGATACTATTGATGTACTGATGCTGCTGCTGTTGATACTATTGATGTACTGAGGCTGCTGTTGTTGATGCTGTGCTGCTCTTTCAATTGAAGCCAAGCTGCTGCTCCTGCTGCTTCTCATTCTGTTGTTGCTGATGCTGTTCATTCTGTTGTTGCTCCTTCGTTTCATTCTGTTGTTGCTCCTGTTCATTCTGTTGTTGCTCCTTCTGTTCATTCTGTTGTTGATCCTTCTGTTCATTCTGTTGTTGCTCCTTCTGTTCATTCTGTTGTTGCTCCTGTTCATTCTGTTTCTTCTTTGTTCATTCTGTTGTTGCTCCTTCTGTTCATTCTGTTGTTGCTCCTTCTGTTCATTCTGTTGTTGCTCCTTCTATTCATTCTGTTGTTGCTCCTTCTGTTCATTCTGTTGTTGCTCCTTCTGTTCATTCTGTTGTTGCTCCTTCTGTTCATAATGTTGTTGCTCCTTCTGTTCATTCTGTTGTTGCTCCTTCTATTCATTCTGTTATTGCTCCTTCTGTTCGTTCTGTTGTTGCTCCTTCTGTTCGTTCTGTTGTTTCTCCTTCTGTTCATTCCGTTGTTGCTCCTTCTGTTCATTCCGTTGTTGCTCCTTCTGTTCATTCCGTTGTTGCTCCTTCTGTTCATTCTGTTGTTGCTCCTTCTGTTCATTCTGTTGTTGCTCCTTCTGTTCATTCTGTTGTTCCTTCTGTTCATTCTGTTGTTGCTCCTTCTGTTCATTCTGTTGTTGCTCCTTCTGTTCATAATGTTGTTGCTCCTTCTGTTCATTCTGTTGTTGCTCCTTCTGTTCATTCTGTTATTGCTCCTTCTGTTCATTCTGCTATTGCTCCTTCTGTTCATTCTGTTATTGCTCCTTCTGTTCATTCTGCTATTGCTCCTTCTGTTCGTTCTGTTGTTGCTCCTTCTGTTCATTCCGTTGTTGCTCCTTCTGTTCATTCCGTTGTTGCTCCTTCTGTTCATTCTGTTGTTGCTCCTTCTGTTCATTCCGTTGTTGCTCCTTCTGTTCATTGTTTCCACTGCTACTTTGTTGCTGTTTTTGTTAATGTTGTTGCTGTTTGTGCTATTATTGCTGCTCCTAGTCTTGCAATATATATTGCTGCTAGCAGTTGCTGTTGCTGATTTTCTTGTCCATGTTGTCGCTACTGCTACTAAAAAGTAAATGAACGATAATGTTTGCCTATAAACGATGAGGAATTAACCAGAGTAGATGCGCAGATGTCTTTCCTCTAAGGTTTTCCATCTATATCACACGTCTGCCTGGCTGTCCATCTCTGTTTTGAACCTTTTGTGGCTGTGCAGTGCCACACCACAGACGACTGTAAACCCCTCTGTGCTCTGGCTGTGTTCTTAGTGAGAATAATAATAATTATATTGTAATAACAGCATTTCATAACTTGCTTGCAGACGAAACGAAGCATTTCGGTCCGTTCTGGGCCACTATCAAGTCGCGACCTGTATTGGTCCAGGGCCGACCTGTACTGGTCCAGGGCCGACCTGTACTGGTCCAGGACCGACCTGTACTGGTCCAGGACCGACCTGTACTGGTCCAGGACCGACCTGTACTGGTCCAGGACCGACCTGTACTGGTCCAGGACCGACCTGTACTGGTCCAGGACCGACCTGTACTGGTCCAGGGCCGACCTGTACTGGTCCAGGACCGACCTGTACTGGTCCAGGGCCGACCTGTACTGGTTCAGGGCCGACCTGTACTGGTCCAGGACCGACCTGTACTGGTCCAGGACCGACCTGTACTGGTCCAGGACCGACCTGTACTGGTCCAGGACTGACCTTTACTGGTCCAGGACTGACCGAAGCGTTAACTTTCGTCTCCAACTTTTGGTTTAGTCGTGAATTGTGGGTGTGTTGTCAGCTGTTGCTGCCACGGTATTGTGGGTGTGTTGTCAGTTGTTGTTGCTGTCACGGTATTGTGGGAGTGTTGTGAGTTGTTGCTGCCACGGTATTGTGGGTGTGTTGTCAATTGCTGCTGCCGCGGTATTGTGGGTGTGTTGTCAGTTGTTGTTGCTGCCACGGTATTGTGGGTGTGTTGTCAGTTGTTGTTGCTGCCACGGTATTGTGGGTGTGTTGTCAGTTGTTGTTGCTGCCACGGTATTGTGGGTGTGTTGTCAGTTGCTGCTGCCACGGTATTGTGGGTGTTGTTGCTACCACGATATTGGTGTAACTTTTATTCACCATCAAATTATACGGCCACCTCCATCTAAGTAAACAGGATGGTTAGTTAATGGAGCATAAAGCCTATCTACTACACGAGTCATTAAGGATGCATGTCACTTGTTCACCACCAGTCAAGAATAATGCATAAAATAATAATGAGAGTAAACTCTCAGCATACATATACACAGAGAAACATACACCACACGGTGTATATGTATGGTTGAAGTATGCAGTGTACTTGTATTTCTAACATATTAAGTGCTAGACAAGAAAACATTATCATGCAAGTATGATGAAGTAAACTGAATCAGTAAGGTATAATGACTGGGATGATGGTTCATTTAACCCTTGAAAAGTTCCTCTACACAGAACAAGTTTTCGTAAATGTAATTGAATAAAAGGCACATCGCAATTTAAACTGAGTATGGAAAGGCCTTCATGACCTAGGCTGTTGTCCATTTTTCGTTCACCTTAGGAACTCTATTCATAAAGAATAATGTATAGTGGAACTTTATAGCAGAGTTGACTGTACCTTACGACATTTATACACAAATAACCTGCACAGAGAATCTTATATCGATGTTTCGGTCCGATTTGGACCATTAACTCCTGCCGAAGTTGTGTTCCGCGCGAGTCACCATGAGATCATGGTGACTGCCACTTCAAGTTGAAGAGAACTATTATTGTACCCAGCTGTGATCCCTAGCTGCTCTCAGCTGTGGTCCCTAGCTGCTCTCAGCTGTGGTCCCAAGCTGCTCTCAGCTGTGGTCCCTAGCTGCTCTCAGCTGTGGTTCCTAGCTGCTCTCAGCTGTGGTCCCTTGCTGCTCTCAGCTGTGGTCCCTAGCTGCTCTCAGCTGTGGTCCCTAGCTGCTCTCAGCTGTGGTCCCTAGCTGCTCTCAGCTGTGGTCCCTAGCTGCTCTTAGCTGTGGTCCTTAGCTTCTCTCAGCTGTGGTCCCTAGCTGCTCTCAGCTGTGGCCCCTAGCGCTCTCAACAGTGATCCTCAGCTGCTCTCAGCTGTGGTCCCTAGCTGCTCTCAGCTGTGGTCCCTAGCTGCTCTCAGCTGTGGTCCCTAGCTGCTCTTAGCTGTGGTCCTTAGCTTCTCTCAGCTGTGGTCCCTAGCTGCTCTCAGCTGTGGTCCCTAGCTGCTCTCAACAGTGATCCTCAGCTGCTCTCAGCAGTCTACCCTCACTGCTAAAACTCTTAGTCAACACCTCAAAGTATTCATGTGTTCACTGGTAGGTTGGTTGGTTAATAGGGTTTGAAACCTGTCGACTACACGAGAGTCATCAAGATATATGCTAAGAAATGTACAATTCTCCGTGTATATATCCTGGTACGTTATGTCTAAATCAGGTCAGCGATTCCCACTAATGTGTGAGTCGTTACACTAAAATAATGCTACACTTTACAGACAAGATGTTGATTAAGACACATGAACCACACTTTGATGTTATTATTTAAGGACTAAATACTCCATCGTGTTGCACATGCTGAGTCGTGTGGAAATCTGGTCTGTAGATACAGGTTAGGAAGGTGCTGATAGATCCTTATGTAATAAATTCTGTCTTCCAATAGATATTTGTGTTATTATCCTTAGTGATGATAAGGGACTTGTATGGTGACGTGGGTGTATGGTGACGTGGGTGTATGGTGACGGGTGTGTATGGTGACGTGGGTATATGGTGACGTGGGTGTATGGTGACGTGGGTGTATGGTTACGTGGGTGTATGGTGACGGGTGTGTATGGTTACGTGGGAGTACGGTGACGTGGGTGTTCGTCAGACAACGACTCAGTCATTCAACATCCGCTGACGTAACCCAGCTACGCTTCCTACCCCATTCACAAAGTCACTACATTGTATTTTAGTACTTATGAACAAGAAGCATTCTTCTCTCTCTCTCTCTCTCTCTCTCTCTCTCTCTCTCGCTCTCTCCCTCTCATCTTTAAATCAATATACATTCAACAGATGTATCTTACGTCATCCTTGATTTTCACTTATAATCAACAAAGCATTTATCTATACAGTGTTCAACGTCTATCACAAATGAGGAATCTGTGTATATAATAAATGATATGTCAACGTCTGGATGTATAACAGTATCTTTTGAAGAACCTGTTAAAGTCTGTCAAAAAAAAAAATGCCACAAGTGTTCGTCTTTTGATATTCTTTTTCCCAAACGAGTCGGACATCGGCCGAGCTATCTCTGCAAAGCCCATGTCTTTAAAACTAAGATTTAATATGAGAGCGACATGAAAATATGTAAGAAACGCTTATTATTTATCATTCACAAATTCACCAGGATGTATGTGATTCATCTTTTAAAACAACAACGGCTGTACTGCGCAACAAGTGATTAATAGTCAACGCCCTTACTGTGAGCAATAAATGGTACCCTTGGTTGGCACCTACTGGTTGTGTTCCCTACTGACCTCTCTACCCTTACTGGTGACGCGTGTGTTCCGGGAACCGAGCTTCTTTCTGTTGAAAAACTCTGCTTTCTGATTAAAGACGCTGCTCTCTGTGCATTTTACATAATTTGTAAATATTTATTTTTTAATGTTTCATACATTCTTTTTATTTTTTTAATTATTTATTTTATGCACAAACATTTAAAATTTGTCCGACATCAGTACTTGTGTGTTGCAATGCCAGAATAATGACAAACATATCAGTGGTGTGACTCCACTATGTCCGACAGCTTCGACAGTCGCACTGGTGGGATGGCAGGAGAATTTTCAACTAACGGGATAAAGCAGACACTTAACAAGACTTGTCTTTATTGAATGATGTTTTGCTTAGTTGTCTTTGATTCGGTCCAGTTGCCCAGTTGTGCGAAAGCATAAAGTTGTATATGTCTGTATCACAAATCGTATATCTCGTTTTCTTAGAAGAAACACATTGAAATGATAATTTCCTTTCTTTTTTTTTCAGGAGTATTTGGTGTTCACAACATTGGAATGGAAAAATTTATGCAAAGCCTCAGTCAGTAGACACACCAGTCATTGATTTCCTGACATCCACAGACTGTCGTGTGCAGTCGGAGATATTAACTCAGCAAAGAAACTGTCGACGAGGCACTAAACTTACGGAAGAAAACTGTTAGCGAGGAATTAAATAAGCAAGAGAGCGTCAGCGAGTGTGAGGAGGACAAGAAAGAGCTCAGCAGGACACTGGCTGTTATGAATTCCACCAGCCAAGGAAAATGGCCCGTAAAGAAAAGAAAGTTCTTCTCTTCATTAGGTCAAGACCAAGTGTCCATGGATCCATCACCCCAGCCCACTGTATCTGCTGCCCCACCACCTCAAAACCATGGCCACTCCACGTCAGATCAAATGCCGGATCCCTCTGCGACATTGGCTGCATCATTACACCAAGACCTACCATCATCTGCACTATTACACCAAGCTCTCCCATCATCTGCATCATTACACCAAACTCAGGGGACCTGTCTGTCCTCCAAACTGCTACAACTATCACCTAGATCGCTGCCTGAAGGCCGGAAGTCCGTTTTATTACCAGAAAATGACCGAGTATCGTCCAATTCACCAAATGAAGGTCAGTTAGCCACTAGGCCACTGTACGAAGACTCTGTGTCTTCCATATCACTATATAGGGATAGGATGTTGAATAGATTACCACACCAAGATCGGATGTTGACTAGATCACCACATCCAGAGCAAGTGGCTCCTATGTCACCATACTTGGACCGGGTGTCTTCTCAGTCACCATACCCAAGCATGAAACTCTCTAGGTCACCGCACCAAGACCGGCTGTTAAATAGATCACCACACCAAGACCGACTGTTAAATAGATCACATCAAGATCAGCTGTTGAATAGGTCACCTCATCATGACCGGATGACTGATATGTCTCCACACATGGACCGGATGCTTTCTCTGTCACCATACCCAAGAAGAACATCCTCCAGGTCACCACATCAAGACCGGATGTCCTCCAGATCACCATACGAGGACCAGATACACTCTCCATCACAATATCAGCACCAACACTCGCCTGGTTCAAGCATACCTTCACCCAGGTCCTACGAGAACACTTCACCCAGATCCAGCGGGAGTTTCTCACCAGCGTCCTATGAAACTCCCTCGCCAATGTCCTACATAACCCTCTCCCCTATGACTTATCAGAGTACTCATCCGACTTCGCATCAGTCTCCCGTCAGATCCTACCGGCCACAGGTCATTCCAAGTTCATGGGAAGGTAAAATCGACCCTCAAGAAAATCATAGTCATTACCCCAGCCACGCGCATTCAGAGGGTCACATCCATTGGTCCATACACCCACCTCACATCCAGCAAGACCCATACATCCCCGGCCTGAAGCAGGAGTCCTTCAATCACACTCATCAGGATACTTGCAATATCATCCATTATGACCAATACAGTGTTAGCCCGAAGACTGCCTACAGTCACACACATCAGAATGCTTCCATAGATACTCATCAGAAATCCTACAGCCACGTTCATCAAGTTCTTTGCAACAACGTCCACGAACACCAGTACAACACAACCCCGAAGGACGCCCACAGCCACACCAATCAGAAATCCTATGGTCACCCCGACCGTGAGTCCTACAGCCAATCCTATACGGACATCTATAACAGTCGCACCAACTCTCCGGAAGAAGGAGCTCTGGTAATTGATCTGGAGGAGGAAGCAATGGATCTTCGCCTGGCAGCAAGTGAGTTAACCTTTCTTTCAACAACCAGCTCTCATTTTACCAGGCCAGTTGTCTTGTGAGGTGGCCAACGTCACTTTCTTAACGCTTCCTGTAAACTTACAGATACCATATTCTCTATTTTAAATTAGACTGCACGTGCGTCTTCGCAGTCAGGTATGTAATTCCTCGATAATGTTCTTCACTTGCGTTGTCACGATACTCTGGCAAAAAAATATCCAGTGTAAGAAGCACTAGTCATTGTAAAGAAGTAAGCCGACCTACTTTTTTTCATTGTAGGTCCGTTTGTATCAATATATTAAATATGTGACTGGTATACTTCCTCCATCGGCCTTGTTTACCCTGTGACGGATCGATCAGGCCCAAACATTATTTTTTGTCCACTTTCTCGTGAGCAGAGCTTTGGCTGGTGCAACTAATCTCTAAATGTAATAAAATGTTCAACGGAGTACACGCTTCTAATTCAATAATAATTATTAAAACCAGCAAACAGAAAAAATTAAAACAATTTCTGCATAATATTAGAGTTATATAAAAACTGCAATTTCACATACTTGAAACAGAATATCAATTTCAACTAAAATACATGGTAATACTTCTTACAAATTTGTATACCTTCATGGGTGCGATATACAGTTTTTCTTATTAAGTATAGTAACTTTGTAGACATAGGCAGACATCTTGAAAAAGGAAAACATTACATTGTTCTCATTTATTTATCTTCAGAGATCGATGCTCAGGAGACAATGGATGAAGACAGCCAAGGAACCCATGATTCCCTCAAGAAAATCTCCACGAAAAGAAAACGAAGTGAGTGTTGAGTGTGTAGATTCTCTTGTGATACTGGAAATATACCTGCACCTCTGCCAGCAACGACGTGTGTGCCAACACTTGTATCTAAAAGTCATACTAAATCTTTACCTGCATCTATACCTGTTGTGCTACACACTATGGCTTTTTATTTTTTCGTAATTGCATGATGCTTTTAAAATAGTTCTGTGAATCGACATATGGTTAGTTCTACTATGAAAATGGTTGGGATGCTGCAGAGATCGTGTGAACAGATAAGGATAGGCCATCTAGTTGTAAGCAGGAACTATTTAGAACCTGTCAGTATTACGCAGATCGAGGACCCAAGTCTTGGGAGTTCTTGATGCGTCTTCTGGCTGACGAGGCGACCAATCCTTCAGTGATCCGGTGGGAGGACGAGGCTGCGGCCACCTTCAGACTGGTACAGCCTCAGGAGATCGCCCGCATGTGGGGAACCCGCTCCAGCAAACCCAACCTTTCCTACAATAACTTTGCCAGAGCTCTCAGGTCAGTTATCCAGTTCTCTTAAAGATGAGCATAACTTTTTCTGTAAGTTGTTGTAGTTGTCAAATATAATAATCGAGAAGCTCCTTGAAGCATTAGTGTGTCGGGAAAGTATTTAGTTGGGCTCACAACTTTGCATTTCCATCTAAGCACAAAAGTTGTCATCCTGTGTGAACTTCTATTTTTTTTAATTCATAGAGGAAGCTCCAAACCCGTAGGATGATCAGGTTCGATCAAAGTAGGAAAAGTTTAGATCCATTTGCTTGACTGCAGAGCCTCTCACCGGCGTCAAGGAACCTAATTTTAGGGAACTTTTCCTTAGCTACTATAGTACTATATGAAATAATTTCTGAAAAGAAAGACTGGGTGTAGTTCGTGGCAATCTTCTTATACATCAGTTATCTCTCAGTTGGGATCATAATTTAATCCGCGACTGCCAGCTGCAATAAGTTTCGTTTGAAAGAACCAGAATATATTTGGCTTGAAGGATCAACTGTTATGTGGTAAAATGTGTCTGTTGTTAAAGTCTAGTCTAGTGTATTTACAGTTTATAGATGACATTGACAAAGACTCAGATGGACTCTATATCATACATGGAGAAACACACATGGAGAAACACACATGGAGAAACACACATGGAGAAACACACATGGAGAAACACACATGGAGAAACACACATGGAGAAACACACATGGAGAAACACACATGGAGAAACACACATGGAGAAACACACCTCTAACTGTGAGGTTTCGGATCAATTTATTCACAGCCAAGAACTGCAAGAATAAATTACTAGTGTATGAGACATGATGGAAAGGGTTTAATTAAGTATAATTTAAAATAAATGAATGTGAGGGCTTATACCTGGTGTTTTTCTTTGTCGTGTCATAACTGCCATTAGATGTAAATGAAATTGATGTTGTTATAATGCATATAACACGTCTTTTAAACGGAAAATGACTAAAGCAGCAGTAACTCAGCTTCTTGAAGCAATATTGTTACAGCTTCAGGAAAAACTCCATGTACAGTGCTGGTTATCTTGTGACTCCTGACATACCAACAAGTAGGTTGGAGGCCTTCTTATTTTTAATATAATCGTTACTACTTAAACATACTATTTATTATACTACAATTTTCTGATATTACAGTGTTAACTATCTCATCATTTATGTTTTAAATTTCCATCATTAAAAGTTGTTATATCTAATTATCTATGAGTAAAACATCAACACTGAACTACAGGTAGAGTGATGTGCTATTTTCTCCGTACCTAATAAATTATCGAAGATACTTAAGACTACCAATAATGTATATTTTTTCCCTTATAAAATTATGATCTTAAGAGGTCTAGTTACCTTTTTTTATGGTTTGATGCAGCAACGATGAATTTTCATACACTGTACTCCTGAACAAACATATTGATGTACTTAATGAGGGAAACTGGTCTTGTATTCAGAAACCTTTCTACAACAGACAAGCTAAGGAACATAAATTCACTTGTAGGGTATACAGCATGGTGGATGCCTAGTACGTGGCACGTATTTGAACAGTTTTGTCAGTGACTTCAACCCTTTCATTTTCTGTGGATTTTTTTTATGCCTGCCAGGGTGCGTGTTGGGAC
>WNWK01001011.1:0-120000 GCA_009830355.1 Cherax destructor | reverse complement strand
AAAGTATTCACAGTGATGAAATGTAGATGTTTATCTAACTTGATCCTTCTACCAGAGTGAAGGTTCGTTGTTTGTTGTGATGCAGGATCTGTGACGCAAGGCCGTCACGTGGTGGTCATTGTTGCATCATCCTCAGACGCTGGAAATTGTACTGCATCATTTCAATATATTGGTGATTGTGTTGCCCGACCTCCACAAGCTGGTATGATTGTTGCACCACTTCCACACGCTCGTATGATTGTTGCACCGCCTCCACACACTAGTATGATTGTTGCAACACCTCCACACGCTCGTATGATTGTTGCACCGCCTCCACACACTAGTATGATTGTTGCACCGCCTCCACACACTAGTATGATTGTTGCAACACCTCCACACGCTCGTATGATTGTTGCACCGCCTCCACACACTAGTATGATTGTTGCACCACCTCCACACTCTTCTGATCATCTTTCAGCTACAGAGTTTTCCTCCTAGTGACTCGCTTTAATGTTCCGGTCTCCTACAGTTCCTCTACCCTTGCATCCTAGTGTTCCATTACCTTCACCCTGAAGTCTCTTTTTACTCTCTTAAGCTCTGTCACTGAATCATAGTTTTCCTGAGTCTTCGTAAACACTAATCTTTTTTGTATGTGACTATTACACTGGAATAATAGAAGATACAAGAAAAGTTGAGGATGCTGAGTTCCAAGGTCTATCCTATGTATTTGCCTGCAATATACAGAATTACGTAACTCTGCTTCCTGTCATTTCTTCAGCGCATGTCGTAGAAATTGTCCTGTTGCGGAAATTATACACGTCCAAATGCTGCTTGGAGCATAGGAGCGGCATGTGTGTGTCATCTTGCTGATAGTCTCTCCAACAGGACGCAATTTCTACGACGTTGCTCTGAAGAAATGGTAATTCCCAGACTTTAAACTACTGGTAGTACGGAGGCAGTAAGTGCCGATGACTTAGAGGGAGTTAAAAGAATACAAATGCTTATACTCTGGACACCTTAATTGAAACTTATCGTTGTTTGGACCATGATCACTACATATATACATCGAATCTGAAGTGATCAAGGTCCCAGGACAGAAAAATCTTCAATGAAGGTGCCCTAAGTGCATACATTTATGTTTTTCCATGCACTTTAAACTTACGATAGACAATACTACATCACACGATACAACCTGTGCTTTACCAACATCCCCACGTCATGTCTTTGGTCCACCTACCACTGTTGTTAGATGTATAATTCATAATACGTATAAGCTCCAGAAGCCGCTATTACATAGAATAGAGGTAACATTGTAAGTAATTCTAAAGTCAGGGGAAAATACTAAAGATATTTTTTTGATTTGCTGGGAATTTATTTCAAAGGTCGAAGGGCGAGGTTCTGGGAACATGCTAGGAGTCTTTAAGTGGATGAGCAGACAGAGCAGCGGTGCCAGGCTAGGAGAGTGCTGGGAGGAGTATGGCTTACTAAACATAGAGCCAATCCTAGCATAAGAGTTCCCTTTGCCTCATTAAGGAATAATGTCTTTCAGTCATAGTGCGTTTGAAGGCTGCTATCAACATGACTGAGGATGACTGGACGCTACTCTTTACTAATGAATTCTCCCTTTTGAAGCTCTCTTTGCAAGGATACGAACATCAATAGTGTGCCAATCCGGACATGATAAGACTCTTTGAGACTATTGCACACCGCAGGACCTGTTAGCATATATATTTTTGGCACGATCAAATCGGTCTTAATTTGGACAAGAGATCCGGGTGTTAGTGGGTTGGTGGAGCCGAAGTCTTAGTTTGGTTTGTGGAGTCGAAGTCTTGCTTTGTTAGGTTTTTTGGAGTCGAAGTTTTGATTTGTTGAGGTTAGGGTAAGTCTCTTCGTGTTTTCTTGATCCTATAGAGTTCAGGTCCTCTGTTGGCCTTTGGTGATGTTGCATCGTCCTTGGTATGGTGTTGGATGTCCGTTGCAGGTTGCCTCCTGGTCTAGGTCTTGGCCACGGTGTCGGTGGTGGACATTGATATTGAGTCCTGTGGCTTCTCTTCGTGGATGCAGAACCAAGGCATACGCTTCTGTAGTTCCAGCCTGAGGAAGACCAACTTGTGTTGACAAGACAACTTATTTAATAAAATAACCTCATATAAAAGATTCGACGCCACAGTCGCCGACGTCAAGACATTTTTCATTGACGTACGGTAAGTAAGAGCTTCAAGTCACCAGCCAGTGACAACTGTAATTACAATTATCATTTACAAATACAATTACCCAGTGTAAAAAGGTTTTTATAGGGTTTACCCTTTAGACTTGGGCACGATTTTGGTTACACGGATCTTCATGTTGAAAGAAGCTTCATACAACTAACAAATACATTTGAAATGCAAACTGAATACAGCATTGTAGAACAGAACATGTCTGTGAATTGTAATAGAGGGTGAACCTTCAAGAGGTGAAGGGCTCTTGATCCAGAGAATTAGAACTACCCTGAACTTCCTTGGATCAAACATGACGGCCTCCAATTCTCATTTCCCCCTCCACTATATAAACCTCACGTGTTTAGAGCTTCCCCATAAATGTATTAATGCTGATAATGAAGTAAGGAAGATTTTCTTAGGCTGAACCTCAAATATAAAATATAATTAACTGGAAGATAATTATAATAATAACACTAAAAACAACGAAATAAAGACTCAGAAAACTGGAGATATGTATCACGTTTTAGTGGGAGCTATGTATCACGTTTTAGTGGGAGATATGTATCACACGTTTCAGTGGGAGATATATATCACGTTTTAGTGGGAGCTATGTATCGCACGTTTTAGTGGGAGCTATGTATCACACGTTTCAGTGGGAGCTATGTATCACGTTTTAGTGGGAGCTATGTATCACACGTTTTAGTGGGAGCTATGTATCACACGTTTTAGTGGGAGCTATGTATCACACGTTTTAGTGGGAGCTATGTATCACGTTTTAGTGGGAGCTATGTATGTCGTGTCAGTATCATATATACACTTGTGTAGTGTATCTTTCCTTTTATACAGCTGGTCCCTTTGCGTGTGACGTCACGGTACCCGCTGACGTCAGAGGCTCAGCGCATGTGCACAGCCTCTCATAGGCACTCTCCCTCACTAACGTTAGACCTACAGGCGAGACAGACGGTGTGCTGGACTCTCCTTCACTTACTGTAAATATACCTTAACCATCCAACAAGGAGTATCTTTGACCTCCTATATATCTCTCCCAAGACCCACGCGACATGTATCACACGTTTTAGTGGGAGCTATGTATCACACGTTTTAGTGGGAGCTATGTATCACACGTTTTAGTGGGAGCTATGTATCACACGTTTTAGTGGGAGCTATGTATCACACGTTTTAGGGGGAGCTATGTATCACACGTTTTAGTAGGAGCTATGTATCACACGTTTTAGTGGGAGCTATGTATCACAAGTTTTAGTGGGAGCTATGTATCACACGTTTTAGTGGGAGCTATGTATCACATGTTTTAGTGGGAGCTATGTCTCACGTTTTAGTGAGAGCTATGTATCACGTTTTAGTGGGAGCTATGTATCACGTTTCAGTGGGAGCTATGTATCACGTTTTAGTGGGAGCTATGTATCACGTTTTAGTGGGAGCTATGTATCACACGTTTCAGTGGGAGCTATGTATCACGTTTCAGTGGGAGCTATGTATCACGTTTCAGTGGGAGCTATGTATCACACGTTTCAGTGAGAGCTATGTATCACACGTTTCAGTGGGAGCTATGTATCACACGTTTCAGTGGGAGCTATGTATCACACGTTTCAGTGGGAGCTATGTATCACACGTTTTAGTGGGAGCTATGTATCACGTTTCAGTGGGAGCTATGTATCACACGTTTTAGTGGAAACTATGTATCACACGTTTTAGTGGGAGCTATGTATCACACGTTTTAGTGGGAGCTATGTATCACACGTTTTAGTGGGAGCTATGTATCATACGTTTTAGTGGGAGCTATGTATCACACGTTTTAGTGCTAGCTATGTATCACACGTTTTAGTGGGAGCTATGTATCACACGTTTTAGTGGGAGCTATGTATCACACGTTTTAGTGGGAGCTATGTATCACGTTTCAGTGGGAGCTATGTATCACACGTTTTAGTGGTAGCTATGTATCACGTTTCAGTGGTAGCTATGTATCACGTTTCAGTGGGAGCTATGTATCACACGTTTTAGTGGGAGCTATGTATCACGTTTCAGTGGGAGCTATGTATCACACGTTTCAGTGGGAGCTATGTATCACACGTTTCAGTGGGAGCTATGTATCATACGTTTCAGTGGGAGCTATGTATTACACGTTTCAGTGGGAGCTATGTATCACACGTTTCAGTGGGAGCTATGTATCAGACGTTTTAGTGGAGCTATTTATCATACGTTTTAATGGGAGCTATGTATCACGTTTCAGTGGGAGCTATGTATCAGACGTTTTAGTGGGAGCTACGTATCACACGTATTAGTTGAAAAAAGTTATAGGAAGGCATATTTGAAATTACAAAGATTCTACAATAGGAAATACAGACATGTACGTGGGTGCACATCCCTGCACCTGGATGTACGTATCTGTAGCTAGCTGTACGTAACCTGTACGAATGGCGTACGTACCTGTACCTGGGGTGGTTGATAGCGTACACCCAGGGGTCAATGCAAGCAACAAACTTGCAGTTGAGAGCCGGAAGCATAGAGATGAGAGGTGTTAACTTAGACCTGTAGGTGAGCGTATAATTATTATTATTATTATTATTATTATTAGTGTTGTTATTAGGCTGTCTCCCCACCTCACTTGTCCTCCAGGACCTTCTCTCCCTCACTACTTCCTATCCCTGCTTCTCCTTCAATACCTCCTACCCCTTCTTCTCCCTCAATACCTTCTACCCCTGCTTCTCCCTCAATACCTCCTAACCCTGCTTCTCCTTCAATACCTCCAACCCCTGCTTCTCCCTCAATACCTCCTACCCCTGCTTCTCCCTCAATATCTCCTAACCCTGCTTCTCCTTTAATACCTCCTACCCCTGCTTCTCTCTCAATACCTCCTACCCTTGCTTCTCCCTCAATACCTCCTACCCTTGCTTCTCCCTCAATACCTCCTACCCCTGCTTCTCCCTCAATACCTCCTACCCCTGCTTCTCCCTCAATATCTCCTACCCTTGCTTCTCCCTCAATACCTCCTACCCCTGCTTCTCCCTCAATACCCCCTACCCCTGCTTCTCCCTCAGTACCTCCTACTCCTGCTTCTCCCTCAGTACCTCCTACTCCTGCTTCTCCCTCACCCTCACCTTTCCCTCTTAGCACCTCACCTGTCGCCAAAGGCTCCAATAAGGGCGACGACAGCGTAGGGTGTCCAGGAGACGACGAACATGAAGAAGAGACCCATACACACCTTAGCGATGCGTATCTCTACTGACCTTTCTTGTTCCTCTTTGCTTCCCACGCCTCGCAGGCTCTCCACGTTCATCTTCTTGGCCTGTGGAGAAGGAAGTTTGTGTACCATAGCTGTACCACTGTAACCTCTTGGAGGATGTAAACCTGTGTATCGTGACTACCATTGTAACACGGTAGGCCTGTGAGCACCCTAATGTTGAAAATTGGGATTTCTCATATGTAAATACCGATCGCCATCACCAGTATCCTGGTTTCAGTACCAGGAAGGTGCTTATGTTGCAATTTAAGCTGTTAAGGATATGTCCATTTACATGTGATTTACTAAACGTGCGGAAATCCGCTTGTGAACGCAACATTGACTGCGTCTCCATGTACACGCGGCTGCTTCATTGTATACAGAGTAAATATATTCGCTTATTTTTTTTTTTTTTTACGAAAAGAGAAGCTGAAATAAGAACATTGAAACCTTCGCTAGTGCACATAACGATTATACTCAAAATTGCAAACTTTTTTTTTCACGTTTTTCATATAAAATTCAGCCCATCCTGTAATTTCACTTATTCGTAACTGGATAATTTAGCAGATTTCATCATATTTGAAATCCATGATCAAATACATTTTTGATGCGTTAATTATTTACACTACCGTATTTATCGTTGTGTTCTCAGTCTGTCATGAATTATTACGTAGTGTAAGTTCATGCTGCAACAAAGTCTTTCACGCACAACAAACACCGATGGACGCTATAGCGAATTTCTTCAGTTTAGTTCAGTTTTCTCTCCTAAGAGAACCGTGACGTCACTCCTATCACAGCAAATCATTACCTCAGAACACAATAACGTCATTTCTGTCAGCCAATCATTACCTCAGAACACCGTGATCCCTCAAGGGAGGTTCCTCGACGCTGGTGAGGGGCTCTTGATCTAGGGAATTGGATATGTTCTCCGGTTCCCTGAATTGAGCCTGAATGCCTTCCATTCCCCCTCAACATGCGCTGTATAATCCTACGGGTTTAGCGCTCCCCCATGATTATAATAATAATCAGAACACCATGACATCACTTATTACAGTTAATCATTATATCAGAACACCATGACGTCACTCCTATCAGCCAAATTACCTCAAAACACCGTGATGTCACTCCTGCCATAACCAATCATTACCCCATAATACAGTGACGTCACTCCTACCACAGTCAATCATTACCGCAGAACACCGTGGTGTCACTCCTACCATAACCAATCATTAGGCTCATATGTTTATAAGTCAACATTATGTTGAGTATTATTATTATATCATAACCAATCATTGCCTCAGAACATCGTGACGTCACTCCTACCATAGCCAATCATTACTTCAGGACACCATGACGTCAATCCCACGACAATCATTACCTTAGAACACCGTGACGTCACTCCTACCCCAGCCAATCATTACCTCGGAAGATCGTGACTCCATCGCTTAAATTAGTGAAGGTTTCATCATAGTTAATATTAAGAGAGGGTAAACGCCTAGCACTGAGAATCAAACCATTTCCTCCGCCTTACTGAAAGAGGCTATCAGAATTGTCTTGATGCTCACGGGATGTCTTGTTAAGATGTAACTTCTGGGTCAGAGGTAACCAATGTATGTATGTGACGCAGTGTCCATACACCACGTTGTATAGTTTGATTAATATATCTTGGTGTGTACGCACTGATAACAGCAGTGTATATATATATATATATATATATATATATATATATATATATATATATATATATATATATATATATATATATACCCTTGAAGTTTGTTTCTCATTATGTATACACAAATATATACATATACTTTAATCCCTGATTAGGGATTAACATATTCTTGACTTGTGATGTTGAATACCAGCAATAATAGTACTCAAGTATACCACGAAGTACTCTGGCGTACCATGAAATAGTGTAATGTACTCCAGTGTACAAACCTGGTCTCTCATGGCCTTCTCGTGAGCCTTGACATGGCTAAAGATCTGACTGTAGAAGTAGACGATGATACAGCCGGGGATGACGTAAGAAAACACGAAGATACAGGCGACGAAGGCGCGGGTGCTGGAAGTTTCCGTCAGGTAGTCGAAGGTACAGGTGGTGAGGAAGCCCTCTGTGGGGGGGAGAGTGTAGGGAAGACTGGTGATTTGATGATATTGTTGAAAACTTTAATAAAATATTTCTCTCTCTCCCTCAAGGGAGGTTCCTTGATGCTGGTGAGAGGCTCTTGATCTAGGGAAGTGGATATGTGCTCCACTTCCTTGAATTAAGCCTGAATGCCTTCCACCCCCCTCCCAAGGCGCTGTATAATCCCTACGGGTTTAGCGCTCCCCATAATAATCTCGATCACTGACCTGGAACAAACCTGCCCCAGACATTAAAGAGAGGCAGAAGAGCCCAAGGAGAGGCGTATGCCCAGATGCACAGCACCATCAACAAGGCCACAGTCTTCGACATTCTGGCTTCGAAAGGCCTGGCGATGGTCCTGAGTGAAGTATCAGAATAATTAGCTATTATATGATATATATATATATATATATATATATATATATATATATATATATATATATATATATATATATATATATATATATAGAGAAGAGAGAGAGAGAGAGAGAGAGATGTGATAAAAGGAAATACGAGGGCAATGCCTGTTTGGTAGAAGCGAGAACAAAGAGGGGAATTGTGGTCAGATGAGGCGACATACAACCGCTCAGTCTGATAGCAAATTGCTTAGCTATTAGTTTACTCTGTTAGTAATTCAAATATATCTAAAGTCTAGGGAAAAAAGTGGGTTGATGCTTTAATGACCCTGACAATCGATAGACTTGAAAAATAAATACCTAACATGAGAGGTATAAAAACCACAACAAAATTTGTATAACACTAGGCAAAATGACAACATGACTGAGTCAACCAAGCATATTGTAGTGAGTACTACGCTAACTTTGATTATAATAATAATAATAATCATAAGTAGCATTAGACCAAAGACTACGCTAACGGACTGGCTATAAACTTAGACCCCCGGTCGCATATACAACCAGCAACTCAACATACAAAGTAGACACATTCAACTAATACAAAAAAATTATTGTTGTTTAGTATGTTGTACGAAACGCCTAGCTACATGACCCCTCGCTGCAACGTACTTGTATCTGTCAAAGGCTATGGCAGCGTTGGTCATGGCTCCGCCGATGCCGGAGTAGGCTCCCATGAGCGCGAAGGTGTCGCACCCGATCTTGCCCCAAATGGGACCCTCGTTGAAGGAGTTGATGATGAACACCGGCGTCTTCAGCATCATGATGAAGTCGAGGATGGCCAGGTTGACGACAAACATGTTGGAGGGCGTGCGAAGGCTTTTGGCACTGCACCAGACAACAGGGATGCGAATGTACAAAGAAATGCCTCTTAACGGGATAGAATGACAGATAATATGGAATATATGGATACTTGGTGCACTGTACTAGATATATTTGAGATTAGACCTACCGAAAAACAACTAACAAGGCCTATCGAGGAATTACAGCATTTGAAAGTGTAGTCACGTACTACTAGTAGGTAAAAAAAGCAACATTAAAGAAAAAGAGATCAGAACATCAGATTTTTCTTCTTATTTAAACATTCTCAACCTGATGTCAACAATCTTTATTTTGCCATCATCAATATTGTATGTACAGTCAAGAATAATATTCTAATGAGATTATCTCAGCAGTAATAAACACAATACGGAAAGCTTCTAACTGACCTAGTAAAGACCCAGATGACTACACCGTTGCCCAGTAACGCCGCCACCATGAAAAAGATGTAGAAGACGCCAAGCATGTAGTGGAGGAAGGGGTTGGGGGCGTGGAAGGTGGTCCAGTAGGGGTGCACGTAGTCTAGGTACTCTTGAGGGGTGTTCCAGCCTAGCATCTTAACCTCGTAGCGACTGTCTGCCATCACTCCCTCGCCTGACCTGTGGTACGTCATTACAACTTGGTGGTGGTGCAGAGGTATTGTAGAGAGTAGTGGTAATGATGGTGGTGAGGAAGGGGTGGTGGTGCAGAGGCAGGGGCGGTTCTAAAAACATGAGAATAACAGTCTGGTTGCAAGAGGGAGAGGGGGCTAAGGGCCTGGTCTTGAAGCAGCGTTATTATTATTTTTATTTGAAGGGCTGATGGATTTTTGAAGGCTTCAATACCCCTTCCTCCCAAACTTCACCCTTGACGCCGCCCCTGTACAAAGGGTAGTGTGCAAAAAGGCACTTATGTACAGTTCGTGACATTTATTAGAGGAAACGTTTCGCCACGAATGACTTCAGAAGTCACTCGTGGCGAAACGTTTCCTCATTATAATAAATATCCTGAACTGTACATAAATGTCTTTGTCCACATCTTACCTGTATCGCCATACCATTTTCAAAGAGTACTAATGTAGAGAGAGGTTGCAGTTATGTGGACCGATCAGCTGTGTCCGCCACGTTACCGGGGACGCACGCACGGTTCTTGCTCTCCAGCTATCGTATGTAATAACTGTATAAAGCGTGTGACATACATGTCACAAAGTCGCAGTGCGGTTACTCGTCACACGGGCCCTCTTACAGAAGAAGAATTTGTTGATAAATACGCAGAATGTGGCCGTTTTTAAGTGTAAGTGATTCGCGACTCGTGTTGTTTACATCCCTCAAAGCTGCCAGATGCTGTTAACGTCCCAAGTTTGGGGACAGGGATGTCTTTCTGGTGGGAAATCTGCCATCATAAACAGGAGAAATTAGGAAGGCCTACAAATGCATGGCCAGCTTTAAAATATTTTCCAGCTGGCTGGGTGAATGGTACCATGGTATGGTAGGTGCAGCAGCTGGCTGCACGAATGGTACCATAGTTTGGTACGTACAGGTTAAAATGATCTACAGCGTCACTGCTAAGGTAAGTGACGTTTTAATGTACATATGCCTTTTATAATGTGCTTATTAATGCAGTCATATTTTTGTTTGTATAATTGTTTCTTTTTTTAATGTATGTGAATGATTGTGTGCGTATTTTGAATGTAATATTTATGACCGCTTAAGGGAGGTTCCTTGATGTTAGTGAGGGGCTCTTGATCCAAGGAGCTGGACTTTCCCTCCCCTTTCTTGGATCATAACTTATAGCTTCGCATCTCCCAGGGGCTCTTACCCCATACAGGTTTAGAGCTTCCCCAGTAAATATAATGCTTATGAATCCATAATTTGTGTGGATTTTTTTATAATTTTCTTAAATTCAGCATATGTAAATATGAATAATATAATAATTGTGTATTAAAATGTGACGCTGATTTGACCCTTCAAGAAATTTTGTGTGGAGGAGGGTGTGCAGCGGCCGGGAAGTGATACAGGGGGAGGAGGACGTCATGTATCAGAAATCTTCCCTATGAGGATAGACTGAGGTCCCTGAATCTGCACTCTCTAGAAAGGCGTAGAATTAGGGGGGTGTGAAGCATGGGTGATGAATGTTGCAACGAGGAGAAGGCTGGAGGCAGTGGAGATGTCATGTCTAAGGTCAATGTGTGGTGTGAATATAATGCAGAGAATTCGGAGTTTGGAAATTAGGAGGAGGTGCGGGATTACCAAAACGATTGTCCAGAGAGCTGAGGAGGGGTTGTTGAGGTGGTTTGGACATGTAGAGAGAATGGAACGAGACAGAGTGACTTCGAGAGTGTATAAATCTGTAGTGGAGGGAAGGCGGGGTAGGGGTCGCCCTAGGAAAGGTTGGAGGGAGGGGGTAAAGGAAGTTTTGTGTGCGAGGGGCTTGGACTTCCAGCAAGCATGTGTGAGCGTATTTGATAGGAGTGAATGGAGGCATATGGTTTTTAATACTTGACGTGCTGTTGGAGTGTGAGCAAAGTAACATTTATGAAGGGATTCAGGGAAACCGGCAGGCCGGACTTGAGTTCTGGAGATGGGAAGTACAGTGCCGGCACTCTGAAGGAGGGGTGTTAATGTTGCAGTTTTATAACTGTAGTGTAAAGCACCCCTCTGGCAAGACAGTGATGGAGTGAATGATGATGAAAGTTTTTCTTTTTCGGGCCACCCTGCCTTGGTGGGAATCGGCCGATGTGTTAATAAAAAAAAAATGATTGAGGTGTATAAATGGAAAACAGGAATAAATAAAGGGGATGTAAATAGCGTGCTAAAAAATATCTAGTATTGACAGGACTCGCAGCAATGGCTTTAAGTTGGATAAATTCAGATTCAGGAAGGATATAGGAAAGCATTGGTTTGGTAATAGAGTTGTCGATGAGTGGAACAAACTCCCGAGTACAGTTATAGAGGCTAAAACGTGTAGTTTTAAAAATAGGCTAGATAAATATATGAGTAGGTGCGGGTGGGTGTGAGTTGGTCCTGACTAGCTTGTGCTGCTAGGTCAGATGCCGTGCTCCTTCCTTAAGTGAATGTAACCTGACCTGGCTGGGTCGGGGCATTGGCTTAAGCCGGTGGGAGACTTGGACTTGCCTCGCATGGGTCAGTAGGCCTGCTGCAGTGTTCCTTCTTTCTTATGTTCTTATAGTGAATTAATGTGTGAGCACTGGTTGTGGTGAAATCGTCTAGTAATCCGGCGTCATAGAGGCCATAATTGCATGGATCGGCCTCAAACTATAATTAATAAGTACTGGAATGTCCCCTGTTGAAGAATAGGGACAGAGAATTTGCGGGGCCTCCAGAATTAGGTGGTGATAATGGAAATAATGAAGCGTCGCCATGCAACACATCCTATATGTACGCCATTAGTCCTTTAATTTAGATTTCTCGCAGGTTCTCCTGGTATTATCTAAGAAATAGTCTTACATGCAAAACTTTATAATTTTTATGTGTGATGTTGGATTGTCGTCTCCTTGATCAGACATGTTGAGCAGATTATTTATTGGTTATTTATTAGAAAGTGCTAAACCTGTGTGGGGTCATGCACTAGGTGGTCGAGTTCGATCCTCCGTGCATTATCAGAGGACGGACGTGAAGCTGGGCAGAATTCTAACTTATCTAGTTCATTAGTTTACCAATTATGTCCTGAACAAATAAGACTTGGTCACGGATTGTTGTATTAATGTGGAAAGAACTAAGTAATGTGTAAGACAACAGGCCCTCCTCCAAAATAAACTGAACGTGGGGATACATACGGTTAGCGTGGGAATACCAACAGTGTAAGATACCATCAGTGAGCGTGATACCAACGAGTGAGGGGATACGAAGTGTGAATGGGGATACCTGCAGCGAGTGTGAAGATAACTAGTGAGTGTAAGTATCCACACTCCAAGCGTGGGGATACCTACAATGAGCGTGGGGATACCTTCAATGAGCGTGGGGATACCTACAATGAGCGTGGGGATACCTACAATGAGCGTGGGGATACCTTCAATGAGCGTGGGGATACCTACAATGAGCGTGGGGATACCTACAATGAGCGTGGGGATACCTACAATGAGCGTGGGGATACCTACAATGAGCGTGGGGATACCTACAATGAGCGTGGGGATACCTACAATGAGTGTGGGGATACCTACAATGAGCGTGGGGATACCTACAATGAGCGTGGGAATACCTACAATGAGCGTGGGGATACCTACAATGAGCGTGGGGATACCTACAATGAGCGTGGGGATACCTGCAATGAGCGTTTGAATTCTGTGATTTTAGAATAGCTCCTCTTACAATATTTAGCAACAAGTGTACGATAACTTTGGATAATCTCACATGAATGGTGCCGGACGTATGATGTAAGTGAGGTTGTCCATAGCAGCGGCTCCGGCAGCGAAGTGACGTCACACCTGACGCAGAAATATGGAAGAATTAAAAACAAATGGCAGAAAACTGGTTAATCACAAAGTAAATGTGGTACCAGACCCCATCAGCTCTGTAATATATAATCCGCTTCCCTCTCTCTCTCTCTCAAAAAAAGAGGATACAATTGGTAGCAAATTGAAATAAACACATATTTGAGACAGAATAGGATTACATTGTTCTTTTTTTCAATCCTTAACATTCAGCAGGACTTTTTAAATACGTATCTATAAAGTCTCGAATTTTGCCCTGTTTGTTCCCAGTGTTTATTAATCGTCTTTAAAACTTTAAAAACTAAAAATATATATTTATTTAATTTATTCATATGCGATTTGAAACTTATTTACTATTATTGTTTATCGAAGGCTTATACACAAGTCGTAATACAAAGTTTTGTTTACGTCTTTAGTATCTCCAACCATTGTGAAATTCGCCACCTTGACTGAGCTGTAGTACTAAATTACATTAATATTTGTATTACTGGGAGACCCACTACTTCATGTCCCGGGCATTTAAAGGATTAATGGCACCAAATCGGAAAGCGAGATTTATGGAGTGTAACAACTCTGCTGCATGTACAACACTTGCTCGGAAAATTTTGAGAAATTTTGACACTCCTGGACAACTTGTCTCACAAGGATTGCCGTGAGTGAATCTCCGGAGTTTCTATGTGTAATTGTTCAGGTGAGGGTTCCATGCTAGTGCTGTATCTTCTGTGGTAGGTTTCACGTCATACAAGGCAACGTATGCGCCAAACACCTATAAGCTGGCGCATTTATTCATCTCTGATGATTTCCTCGATGTTATATTTACCATTAGGCTTTGTTTTGTTTTTTTAAGTTTGCAGCCACATTCTCTAACTATTTCATCCCGAGTCTTGCTCTCCCGATTTTCATCACCTTACACTTGCTAGGGCCGAGGTTTAATAAGCAGCTTTACAACCACTTGTAATTAGTATAGGTTTTCTTGCAGTCATCCTAGCTTCGGGAAGTATCCTCATAGGCTTTATATTATCCCTCGAACAGAGGTACTTAGGACTCAGCTGAGACATGTTTATATAATCAGGTTAGGCTAGGTAAGGTTGGTCAGGAACAGGACAATTGTTTCCTTACGCGGGTCTTAGTCAGATGATGACCCATAGCTAGAGCTTTTGGTCATCTAGCTTACCGGTCCACCCCTTTAAAAATTATATAATATGACCTTACATAATCAAGAAGAATACGGATACCTACCAGGACAGACCCCAGACAGGCTTGTGTGTACTTACTGATATATGTTTCCAGGGGCCCAACTCATTTTAGCAGCATTGATGAACATAAGGGTTTCTGGCAAACAAATGTCAAAATTTGAGGAAAACTGATGAATACCTTACTCACCATACACACGAAGAACAGCCTGGCGGCGACGGTGGTGATGGAGGTGAATTCTGGGATCGTGGTGATGGACTGGTAGTGGTGGTGATGGTTTGCTCCTCCTAACTTTATATACCGCCATTGGGCACACCTAACCTCATTTAACCCCTTCCCCCGCCCCAACTCCTCCAAGTGCTGAGGTGAGCAGTTCCGGAAATAGTACCTAAAGTTTTTATATAAAGGCTCTCACCGATGCTGTGCTTATATTCCTGTCAGTGCGTCTCTCTTACAAAATGACAGCCTCATCCCAAGTTGTAACTTGAGTTTTTCTTGTAGTATAGTATACGTATTTATATATCATCGAATTTTTTACCCTTCCTGGATGAAATGTGTGATATATATATATATATATATATATATATATATATATATATATATATATATATATATATATATATATATATATATATATATATATATATATATATATATATATATATTAATTACTGTGTACAGTAACGGCAGCAGCAGCAGCAGCGGGATGACCTATACATTATATGTAAGAGACCTTAGAACATTGTGTGTGTGTGGGGGGGAGGATCCATTGCTTTGTTTAATGAAGCCAAATATGAGCTTGATCTTGTTGCTACAATCCTCTGTTCAGCGGGATGTTTTTATGGTGTGTGTGTAGTTAATAGTTGTCAAAGGCACTTGTCGATTGACACTTGGCCTGATTATATATATATATATATGGTGTTGTTGGTGTATTGTAGTAGTGTGTGTGTTAGCAGTTGTCAAAGACATTTGTCTATGGACACTTGGTCTGTTTTGTGTGTGAGAGAAAGCAAATCACCCTTAGGATTAATGAAAATACTGCAACATTCATTTTTCCTTTTATTTCCAGTTAAGAGTTTCGTTACAAAGGGAAACGGTGCGCATACAATTGTTGTACAGTCATTAAAGAGCCAAATAAATAAGTAAACTGAACTTAAAGACGTACACCTTTATAAATTACCAGTCTTTAATGAATTAAGGTACAGCAGCCAAGGGTTGAATCACATGAAATATATTATGCAGTATTATATGTTCATGGAAAGCGCTGAACCCGTATATAGTGACCAAACGTTTCCAGGCGTGCGTGGTGGTCCAGTGGACACGGTTTCTGGCTGGTGTTTCCTGGAGGTGGTGAGATTTGCGAAAACGATGACATACACCTCGATTGTACATTATTCAAACATTCTTAAAAGAATAGGAAGAATCGGGACATACACATATTGGTATATCCATCCATACTTAACAAATTTACCTCTTCATGAATTTAACTTATACAATAACTGCATAAAGCAAGTAACACAACAGTAGTAAGCTTTGGTGTTAGCATCACGAGAAGTGATATATCCGCAAGGACACTACTTATCTTTTAAATAATCAAAACTATAGCATTTGCAATTACCAAATTGTGTATCAGTAAAAATACTGATAGCAACGTGCATATCATAAAAAATTAACAAAATTATATAATTAGATCCCTTAGACGAGGTTGAATCTATTTCATTAAAACTTATAGCACACATTCACACCCTTGTAATCACCACTTAAAGGTCTCTCTTCGTATCAGTGCAGTAAAGCCTTTTAAAGCGCCCGCTCCACTGTTCCAGCACTTCATGTTTGGATGATTGCAGGCAGCTTGTGCCATCTCGAGATGAATGACCAACACGGGTTTAACACTTCACACGAATATAATAATTGTTATCCTGCAAACAACTCCAGACGGCTTCTCTCACCTTCAGACAGTTTGTCACCTTTAAGCAACACCAAACAGCTCTATAAAGTCTGCCATCTCCAGTTTCTTTCATCTCCGGACATATCTCAAGAAAACTCCTGTCACCTTCAGACAATTCCAGATGGTTTCTGTCATCTACATACGATTCCTTTCATTTCATGACAGCTTCAGACAACCGTAGACATTTTCAAGCACACTCAAACTACCTACCTATTACTACATACTCAACTTGTATCTGCTCTGAATCATGAACTCCCCATCGTTACCACTACCATCCTCTCCCTCCTCCCTCTTTTTCGTATAGAGGCCAAACCTTGGGTCCTTCTCCCTCTCCTTCTTGATAGCATAGCCCTCAAGGCGCTTTATGATGCACTTGTGCCCGTTCTCCTTGGCGTGGTCGATGGGCAGAAAGTCGTCGCAGTCAGGTATGTCGTGTCTGGCGTTGCTGTCCAGGAGGATCCGAACCAGTGATTCGTTGCCGAGACGCGAGGCAAGATGAAGAGGAGTGAGACCCCGGTGATCAGTAGTGTTGATCTTGGCGCCGTTGTTCAACAGAATGTACATGTCAGACATGATATCACTCTTGCCTGCACGGACGAAAATGTGGAAATGTACAAGCACAGTTGGGGAGGGGAAAAAATTGTATTTTTCAGGGGTAAAGGGGGGGGGGAGATTTTGAAGAGGGCTAAAACCCAAAGCCAGATTAAAATCTTTGTAGGCCCCAATGTCCTGGGCCCTGGATGCTAGAACAAGTCGGTTATTCAGTACACTAGGAATTACAACATTCACACCCTCATACATAGTTCACGCATAAACACAAATAAAAAATGTTAAAACTCATCAATAGAAAAAAATCTAAACAAATATGTGCATCCTTCGGGATGTACGGGTGTCCCGTAGCTGGATCGCTAGAGCACTCAGTTCACACACAGGTCCGGGGATCGATCCCCCGGTAAGGCTGGAAAACATTAGGACGTGTTTCCATAAGACACCTGCTGTTCTTGTTCGCCCATCAGTAAAATGGGTACCTAGGTGTTAGTCGACTGGTGTGGGTCGCATCATGGGACAAAATTTTCCTAATTTACCCGAAATGCTCTGCATAAACTGCTTTCTATATAGTAGTATATCATTGATGTCAACTAGGCCTGTATACCTTGTACATGTACTTGTAGGAATAAAGATATTATTATTATTATTATTAATCAAGTTAAATATTTTAAAACCAGTGCAAAACCCATCATGTGTAAAACATCAGATAATTCGCCTGTAAGCTCACTAGTGTGTGGGCAGACAGCATTGATTATAACATTCATATCCAATTACAATAAAGAGAGGAGAGAGATTGTGACTGGTTGTGAAATATACAGTTCCTATACATCTATTGCGTTCGGAATTCCCCAAGTCCCACCCACGTACTTGCAGCGTAGTGCAGAGGAGTCCTGCCCAGTCTGTCAATGGCTGCCACGTTCCCTTCCTTCTTGACGAGTTTCCTGAGCACGGCATCAGAGCCGCCCCATCTAACGGCGTAGTGCAGGGGTGTGGCTCCAGTCTTGTCTGCCTTCCTGATGCTGCAACCGCTGTTGATGAGGAACAGCACCAACGGCTCGTGCCCGGAGTATATAGCATGGTGCAGCGCTGTGCGACCCTCGCTGTCTGATTCATTGATGTTGAAGTCTGCAAAGATGTCAGCATGTTACGATTAAAGGTTTGAAATTACAGTACTTATTAGAAATTGCTTATTTTAGATTAGCTTTTTTTGTGGTTACCTATGTGTAACTGCCGCTTTATGATTACCTACTCGCGATTACTTATTTGTAATTGTCTATTTGTGACTTTTTTGGAGGGTACCTTAAATTCCTTGGATCAAGAGCCCTTCACGGGCATCAAGGTTTTAAAGGAATTAAATTCATCACATCTCACCGTTATCAAGGAGGATCTCCATGGCGGGCTGACTTCCGATGCAAGCACAATAGTGGATGGTGTTCTGGCCGTCGTTAACTTCAGTCACCTGCAACCTGCGAGTGGGAGAATACTTTGCTAGATCCTCGTAAATAACTCTACTTTCAAGGTGATGGGTGGGTAGCTTCAATTCTTTTGATCAAGTGCCCTTTGCCAGCATCAAGGCACCTTCTTGAAAGATATCTCGAAAAATGAAAGATATATAGCAGAAGGGAGATTTTTAAAATTTAAGAAAGGAATGGTATGCTGATATAATTAGACACTGTGAAATATATGCTAACGATAATGTGGTTGGATAATAAGTCGGAATGTCCTGGCTAGAACAATACACAGCAAATAGACAAATTGGAAATTTAAAGTGGATAACGTATTGGTCCACTTTTCATGTTTTGTGTTAGAAAGGTGTGGTTTTTTACACACATACTCACTTGACAAGGGCATCCAGGGCCTTATACTTCCTCTTCAACAAGGCAAACTGGAACAATGTTAACCCGTCTCGATCCCTGACCTTCTTGTCTACTCCAGCCTCAATGAGGCGCTGGACTAAATCTGCAGAATCGACTTGCACTGCATGGTGGATGGCGCGGTGCTGACGGAATGTGTCTGCAGCTTCTAAGTCAGCACCTTCACTCAGTAGGTAATTCACGGCTTCTAGTTGCTCACTTTCGATAGCTGCGTGGAGTGGAGTACGACCCTTGCTATCCTGGATGGGATAGAGATGACGGATCAATATAAACTTGAATGTCACAATACTTTAGCTGGAACAATTTACAAAAACAAAATGGAAATGAAACCTGGATGGTATTTTGGTCTTTTGTGGAATTACCATACAGCCACCTACCAATTAAGGTTTTTTATTCACAAACAGCAACATACCTTAGTCTCAATGTTGGCTCCCTGACGAAGCAACACACTAAGGCAATGTAGGCAACCCACACTGGCAGCGGTGTGGATAAGGGGGCCCGCCTCCCCCTCTTGGTTCGAGTTGAGATCGCCCCCAGCTCCCAACAGCAGCTCTACAAGCGTCGAGCAAACCTTCTTCTGGTGAAGAAATGCCTCTGTAGTCTACAATTTATGAGAATGGTAAAATACCGTAATTCGGAGTGCAGTATAGTGGTACTGATGACAAAGTGTGTAGTAGCCCATAATGAGTGTGGAATGAAAAAATTGTGAAACCTATTGCGATAGTGGCAGTCATGTAATGACATTTGGTAAAGTGTGAATTTAACTGAAGTTTAGTATCAATGATGTACCTTAGAGATAAGAGGGGCCCAAAAATACTACCTTATGGGACTAACGTTTACTGGGAAAGCAGAAGAGGTTATGTAGTTTATAGTTACGTATTTGTGCCTGTTGCTCTTGTGAGACTAACACATTTCTACATTAATAAACAACTAGAACAAATATACTTCACTCATATAAAACTAAAATATATATCGTACCTCCCCGCGTTGTCTGGCAAGTATGGCAACGTGGATGGGCGTGTTGCCAGACTGATCAGTAACGTTTACATCGGCGCCTGCGCTCACTAATATTTCAGTCGCCTCCTTCAGGCCGACGTGAGTAGACAAGTGCAGCATCGTCCGTCCGTCCTAGACAACGTAGAAGTGCATGTTATGTAGTAGACAGTAAACAAAGATGAGTAGAATCTTTATCACTCTTTAGCACGCGGTCGTTTCATTTCGGTGTCACTTATGAGCACGCGGTCGTTTCATTTCAGTGTCACTGTTATGAACACGCGGTCGTTTCATTTCAGTGTCACTGTTATGAGCACGCGGTCGTTTCATTCGGTGTCACTGTTATGAGCACGCTGTCGTTTCATTTCGGTGTCCCGTAGCTCGATCGCTAGCACACAGCTCACACTGAGGTCCGGAGTTCGAATCCCCGGTACGGCTGGAAAACATTAGGACGTGTTTCCATGACTCCTGATATCCATGTTCATCCATCAGTATAAAATGGGTACCTGGGTGTTAGTTGACTGGTGTGGGTCGCAATTTGGGACAAAATTTACCTAATTTGCCCGAAATACTGTGCATAACAAGCGCTTTTCTATATAGTATGTCATTGATGTCAGTTAGGCCTGTATACCTTGTACTTGTACTTGTAGAAATAAATATTATTAAGTTTCCTCACAGCATCACTCACCTTGTCAGTCATCCTGAGAGCTTGGCGTCCCTCCAATGGATCGTCTGTGATCGGCTGCAGCAGCAACTGTGATGGACAGTGAAGGAAGTTACATGTAGCCTACATGGGTCTGGCATTTTATGGGGAAAATTCTACTCTAATGGACATATCTTCCAATCAAGAAGTTATACAGGCATATGCACAATTTAGATAGGGATGTAATTTGCTTAGAATTAAAAATCTGTTTAGCTGCTCTGCGGAGTTAGGCTATAATCTACATTTTACATTATTATTATAATCAAATAGAAGCGCTAAACCACAGGGGTTATACAGCTCTACATTTTACAGTATAGTATAATTATATGCGGATTTTCCAACATACGTTGTTTTGTGTGCAGTTAAAAAAAAAAAAAAGGGGGGTTAATACAATATTTACTTTAGCTACTCGGTTTTTCATTATGTAAATTCTAAAATATGAAATGGATTGTGCAATGGAGACGGTTATACTTTTGGGCCAAAGGGGAAAAAGCATTTATTTGGTAACCCCAAAAACCTAACCCATAGGCACAAAATATATATTTTCTCCACTGCACAACCCTCTTATTGGAGCATTTATATAATAACCCTTATGTTCCGAGCAGATAAAAGTAAATATTAACCAGAAATTTAACTACGTTATATAGATATTGTCTGTTTAGATAGTACACGCCTCATTGTTGATGAATAGTCTAAATAGCAAAGAACCTTAATAGAGTGCTTATATTAGTGGTTTAGATACCCTGCCTCCTTGTTTTGAGGCAGACAAAACTAACCCTGATAAATTTCTGCTTGTGTTACTTATTGAGGAGAAAAGCCACTTCCACGTAGTGAGTTCTTGGTATTGTGTTGACTGTAGGTAATCAGTTGTGCAAAATAGCTGAGAGTTGCTCGCATTGTATATATAGTCTGTGTCTTGGACAAAATATACCTATATGGGATCAAACCTGATTAAATATCATTCCACGGGTGTTGAATGGTCCATAAGGATTTATTTAAGTGATCAACAGGGAAGGGGAGAGGTGCCAGCAGTGACTTTTCTTTCTATTACAGGACGAATAATTTATCAACTAGACTTAAGATTTAAGGCAATGTACAGGGAAAAGTTCAATTTTAGGATAATTGCATCTCGCTTAAGTATAGATCTTAGCTCGAACTAATTTTTATTCTTATTTCCCTCCATATAAGTGATTTTTCATTTTAATATAGATTTATATGGAATTGTTTTGTGTATGATAAAAGGTATGTAGCAATTATATTCAAGTAAAATTATAATAGCGTCCTTCCAAAGTAGAAAAAAGTGGGGACGGCACCTTGAGAATATCTAGGGCGTTAGCAAGAGTAGCGAGGTGTAGGGGAGTGCGGCCTCGCTTCTTCTCTGTGGCGTTGGTGTCTGCGCCGGCTGCCAGCAGCGCCTCCACCACCTCCACAGCCCCAGACTCAACAGCACAGTGCAGCGGGGTCCTCATGTCAATATCCGCGTGGTTTACATGACAACCTGGGTTATAAAACTGGTTTTAATCGTAATAAATTCCTCCGTTGTATCGTAAATATAAACAAATGATCCTTGAAATTATGGGTTTGTCTGAAATGCTGTTCTGTATATATGTTGTGGTTTAGCGCTTCTTTTGATTATAATAATGTTCTGTATATAGGGCGTGCAAAAAAAAAATAGACAACTAACGCACAAATTGAAAATGGTTGATGTTTCAGTCTATCCTGGACTAGTAACAAATCATCACTAAACTAATTTTCGGTCCAATATGGACCGAAAGTTTACTAGTTTATTACAGTATCTTATTATGCACCCCATACCCATCTTGTCCGAAAAATCGGCCAATTTTCATTTCTAATTTGTAGGTTGGATGCGAATTCCAGCCAAGTATTACTTTATACCTGTAGTAGTACTATGTACTTCAGACAAGTTTAGTTCCTGTCCATTCTTTTTATTCATTGACGGTCGTTCAGCACGACTTAGCATAGTACATATATGGTTCTGAGGGGTATGAGAACAGATGTACTAAGAAAGCTGCTGGGGCTGTGGGAAAGGACAATTGGGTCACAAATGGTGGCCACATATATATACATGACACTGCAGTGCTATATGAAACTTTCCTATTGTAAGCCTCGTAGCCTATTTGTAAGCCTATTAGTCCAGTGGTACAGCGCTGGAACTGCCACCAGTTAGGACCATGGTTCTGTTATATATATATATATATATATATATATATATATATAATGATGGGGTCCACCTCTGGTGTAAATTGTGGGACCCATAGCCTCGGAGAAGTGGGTAAAAAGGCTTCAAGGAAGAATATATATATATATATATATATATATATATATATATATATATATATATATATATATATATATATATATATATATAGCGTGTGTGTGTATGTACAGTTTTTTTAATAAGTATGTGAATATGACTAACCATGTTGTATCAAGAGAGTGACGGCAGGAAGGTTACCCTGCAAGCAGCTAGGTGTAGAGCAGTTTGGTCACAGTGATCGGGGGTGTCCACGTCCAAGCCTTCCTCCCTAGTAGTTTCTTTAGGGTCTCCACGTCTCCTTCAGCAGCTGCAGCATGCAGACTGGCCTTTTGCAATTGGTCCTGAAACCCATAAATCACATGTATTCCAAAGTTATAAAACTGCAGTTTTCTTACATGGTGTTTGTATTTTAGGCTTAAAGCCTATCATCAGCTGGAAATGCATAAAACAAGACGTGTATAATGTACGGGGGATTTTTAAGGCAATAATATATATATATATATATATATATATATATATATATATATATATATATATATATATATAAAAACATGCAAGATTTCAGGTACGTCTAGCTACTTCTACTTACACTTAGGTCACGCTACACATACATGTACACGTTTATGTATACACACTCATCTGAGTTTTCTTTGATTTTATCTTAATAGTTCTTGTTCTTATTGCTTTTCCTTTCATATCCATGGGGAAGTGGAATAAGAATCTTTCCTCCGTAAGCCATGCGTGTTGTAAAAGTCAACTAAAATGCCGGGAACAATGGGCTAGTAACCCTTTTTCCTGTATAGATTTACTAAAAAGTAAAAGAAGAAAACCGTCAAAGTGGGATGTTTGAATGTGCGTGGATGTTGTGCGAATGATAAGAAAGAGATGATTGTATATGTTATGAATGAAAAGAAGCTGGATGTCCTGGCTTTAAGTGAGACAAAGCTGAAGGGAGTAGGAGAGTTTCAGTGGGGAGAAATAAATGGGATTAGATCAGGGGTTTCAAATAGAGTTAGAGCTAAAGAAGGAGTGGCAATAATGTTGAATAATCAGTTATGGCAGGTAAAGAGGGAATATAAATGTATAAATTCAAGGATTATGTGGAGTAAAATAAAGGTTGGATGTGAAAAGTGGGTTATAGTAAGTGTTTATGCACCTGGGGAAGAGAGAAGTGTAGAGGAGAGAGAGAGATTTTGGGAAGTATTGAGTGAGTGTGTGGGGAGCTTTGAACTAAGTGAGAGAGTAATTGTGGTTGGGGATCTTAATGCTAAAGTGGGTAAATATGTTGTGGAGGGAGTAGTAGGTAAATTTGGGGTGCCAGGGGTAAATGTAAATGGGGAACCATTAATTACGCTATGTGTAGAAAGAGGTTTGGTAATAAGTAATACATATTTTATGAAAAAGAGGATAAATAAATATACAAGGTATGATATAGCACGTAAGGAAAGTAGTTTGGTAGATTATGTATTGGTGGATAAAAGGTTGATGGGTAGGTTTCAGGATGTACATGTTTATAGAGGGGCAACGGATATATCGGATCATTATTTAGTTGTAGCTACAGTTAGAGTAAAAGGTAGATGGGACAAAAAGAAAATAGCAACAGCAAGTAAGAGAGAGGTAAAAGTGTATAAACTAAGGGAGGAGGAAGTTAAGGTGAGATATAAGCAACTATTGGCAGAAAGGTGGGCTAGTGCAAGTATGAGTAGTGGGGAGGGTTGAAGAGAGTTGGGATAGTTTTAAAAATGCAGTATTAGAATGTGGGGCAGAAGTTTGTGGCTATAGGAGGGTGGGTGCAGGAGGAAAGAGGAGTGAGTGGTGGAATTAAGAAATAAAGGGTGTGATAAAAGAGAAAAAGGTAGCTTATGAGAGGTTTTTACAAAACAGAAGTGTTAATAGAAGAGCAGAGTATATGGAGAGTAAAAGAAATGTGAAGAGAGTGCAAAAGAAGAGCAGATGAAAGAATGGGAGAGGCTCTGTCAAGAAATTTTGCTGAAAACAAAAAAAAAATGGAGTGAGATAAACAAGGTAAGAAAGCCTAGGGAACGAATGGATTTGTCAGTTAAAAACAGAGTAGGGGAGTTAGTAGATGGGGAGCTGGGGGTATTGGGTAAATGGCAGGAATATTTTGAGGAACTTTTAAATGTCGATGAAAAAAGGGAGGCGGTAATTTCATGTACTGGCCAGGGAGGTACAACATCGTTTAGGAGTGAAGAAGAGCAGGATGTGAGTGTGGGGGAGGTGCGTGAGGCATTACGTAGAATGAAAGGGGGTAAAGCAGCTGGAACTGACGGGATCATGACAGAAATGTTAAAATCAGGGGGGAATATAGTGTTGGAGTGGTTGGTATTTTTGTTTAATAAATGTATGAAATGAGGAAGGGGGATAAAAGAGAGTGTAAGAATTATAGGGGAATAAGTTTACTGAGTATACCAGGTAAAGTGTATGGCAGGGTTATTATTGAAAGAATTAGAGGTAAGACAGAGAGTAGGATTGCAGATGAGCAAGGAGGCTTTAGAGTGGGTAGGGGATGTGTAGATCAAGTGTTTACAGTGAAGCATATATGTGAACAGTATTTAGATAAAGGTAGAGAAGTTTTCATTGTATTTATGGATTTAGAAAAGGCATATGATAGAGTGGATAGGGGAGCAATGTGGCAAATGTTGCAAGTGTATGGAATAGGTAGAAAGTTACTGAAGACTGTAAAGAGTTTTTATGTGGATAGTGAGGCTCAGGTTAGGGTGTGTAGGAGAGAGGGAGATTACTTCCCGGTAAAAGTAGGTCTTAGACAGGGATGTGTAATTTCACCATGGTTGTTTAATATATTTATAGATGGGGTTGTAAAAGAAGTAAATGCTAGGGTGTTGGGGAGAGGGGTGGGATTAAATTAGGGGGAATTAAATGCAAAATGGGAGTTGACACAGTTACTTTTTGCTGATGATACTGTGCTTATGGGAGATTCTAAAGAAAAGTTGCAAAGGTTAGTGGACGAGTTTGGGAGGGTGTGTAAAGGTAGAAAGTTGAAAGTGAACATAGATAAGACTAAGGTGATGAGGGTATCAAACGATTTAAATAAAGAAAAAATGGATATCACATTGGAGAGAGGGATTATGGAAGAAGTAAATGTTTTCAGATATTTGGGAGTTGACGTGTCAGCGGATGGGTTTATGAAGGATGAGGTTAACCATAGAATTGATGAAGGAAAAAAGGTGAGTGGTGCGTTGAGGTATCTGTGGAGACAAAAAACGCTATCCATTGAGGCAAAGAAGGGAATGTACGAAAGTATAGTGGTACCAACACTCTTATATGGGTGTGAACATAAGAACATAAGAAAGGAGGAATACTGCAGCAGGCCTGTTGGCCCATACTAGGCAAGTCCTTCACATTCCATCCCACTAACAGAATATTTGTTCAACCCAACATGGGTTGCAAATGCTGCAGTGAGGAGGTGGCTGGAGGCAGTGGAGATGTCCTGTCTAAGGGCAATGTGTGGTGTAAATATTATGCAGAAAATTCGGAATGTGGAAATTAGGAGAAGGTGTGGAGTTACTAAAAGTATTTGTCAGAGGGCTGAAGAGGGGTTGTTGAGGTGGTTTGGTCATTTAGAGAGAATGGATCAAAGTAGAATGACTTGGAGAGCATAACTTATAATTACATGTTGATAATTAACATTGTAACAAAGAAACTCCTAAAATAAGACATGAAGGTTTTTCTTTATTAACTCAAGGCAACTAATTAGTTAGAAGTCAATGAATCCTTTAGAATAAATTCTGTCATACTACACATGTGTAACAATGAATTTTTTCCCTGCCGGCCACTTCGCAGGCCAATCACACCCTAGCCAGTGACCCTATAGTTCCAGATTATATATACATACGTAGGTGTTTAAACACCTCAAGAAAAATATCTTGATGCCGGTGTGGGGCTCTTTGTCCTTTCTTGGATCGAACCTAATTGCCTTCCATTCCTCAGGCCCTGTCCTCTACAGATTTTGCTCTTCCCCCTAGTTATAATAAATAAATTCAAAGGTTTAGTGGAAGGACGGCGCAATACAATAATAATTGTTATGTCACTGAGAGCAATACACTTCCTCAGAAATTCCCAAAACATCTACAGGAGCTAAGTTTTTATTCATATTTGCCATATATAATGACACGTTTCTCTTAATTGAAAAGATAAGTAATGCATTTTTGTTAAGTAGCTGGAGAAGCCCTACACTAAATTTGTTAAGAAAACAATTAGCTTGCTAATTGGCAATACTATTTAGTTAATATATATTTAAGCTAAATAATTAAATCTGGGAAAAATATTGTATTTCCACTTTAAAGTATTTGTCATGTTTCACCAGTAATATTATTACAGTACATAAATATTACAACTATACAACCCATTAATTATTAACTTTCAGTAGCATTTGTAAGTCGTAATAATGTTGCCAGAATCATCCACATGTTAGGTAAAAGGTCACGTGTGCAACTAATGAAAAGATAGTTTATTGTGGCAATGTTTCGCTCTCCACGAACTTGGTCAAGCCAAAATTAGGTTCCCCAAACTCATGGAGAGCGAAACTTTGCCTCACTTAGATATCTCATTAGTTGCACACGTCATCTTACCTACCAACGTTTGTGTGTCGTATAGAAAAGTAACGAAATGATATCCAAAACATAAAGGAATTTAAATAATGCAACAAGATAAAGAATAACAGAGCTATAGTAAATATGCATTATCAACAAAATCAAGCTAGTTCTTAATTAATTTACGTTCTCGGCCTCTTGCAACAAGATGGGAAGGCCAAAAATCCACAGGTACTATTATATAATATATAGCTTGAAATTTGAGAGTAAATACAAAAACAGTTCGTTGATGTATAAATTGGTAGAATTTACCATGTCTCTGATAGTTAAAAGCTATTTACTTACTAGGCTTTCCAGGATGTATGATGTGATCATTGTATCAGGCGAGGTGACTAGTCCTGAGTGATTATGAGTGAGTGTGTATCAAGAAATTATTGTAGGAGCAATTGAGTGGAATTTACCACACTACTTTTTTATACAATTTTATGGGAGTGCCCGAAGTCTGCAAGCGAAAGCTAAGTTCCTGTATTATTTTAGTTAATATTTTATGTTATGAAAATTTTAAAATTAAAACTCGAGAGAAATTTTGAACTATCTACAATAAGTTATTAAACCTGAGGTACTGTTTCCATCTTTAATTTAAAATATTTTTTTAAGTATTTGAATTTTCCTTTTTAATTGTAATTTCTAAGTTGCCTATAATTATTGCTTTCAGGCTTTTGCATTAATAGGCCCACCTAACATATGATAATGACCCACGTAATAATTAAGCAAGCCCAGGCGTACCAGTGTTTGGTACTGATGCTCAGGCATCCTCTGGGTTACCAGAGATGGAAAGTGTTTAATGCTTAAAATTATTATATATTATTTCCGATTATGGATATCGTCAGGGGTAAGCAACAGCTAGCCAGTACCTGATCTATACACCCAAGTGTAAGAAGTATCCGCTGCCTTATCGTACCAAAGGTTTCAACGCAATTAAAAAAAAATCCAATTTATGTCGTTGTGTAGCCGACTGCTGTTATTCCTTTCAACTAATTTAGCTGCAGAAATTTTAAGTGATTAAGCGCTAGGCTTCCCACCTCATTAAAAAAAATCCAGATCTTGATCAATATATTAAAAATAATTTCCGAAAAAATATAAAAAAAAAGCACGAACAAATAAAAAAAATTATGATTATACGTGTCTACATGTCATTTTGGGTCCTAGTTCCTATGTCTTGTGCATATATATATATATATATATATATATATATATATATATATATATGTGTGTGTGTGTGTGCTTTTGTACTGCCCATCACAAGATAGATATGGGGTACACAATAATCTAGCTGATTCTGCAGCTAATTCATATAATAGGGAAAACACCTTGATGCTGATGAGGGGCTCTTGATCCAAGGAACTAGGCTTATCCTCCCCCGTTCTTGAATCGAACCTAATTTGCCTCCCATTCCTCAAACGTTGTATGATCCCCTGTGGGTTTAGCGTTTCCCCTGATTAAAAAACAGCTGATAGTGATGTTGAGGTAGAATCTGAGTTCGGAGAAGTGGACATCGAAGTTGGACCAGCAACGTGAAGAGTCACCAACAAAGAAACGATATTTGTCTTGGACACTACATCATGTTAAAAGTGCATTATGAAAATTAAAGTACTGTGACCCATATTGGTTTACCGCTTGTTAATACAGTAATAAGAATAATAAAATATAACCATACAGTTAACCATATGAATAACAATTTTGCTTTGAAGGTGAATGCGCAAAGAAAATTTATCCATATTTTAAAAGGTATTCATAAAATGCGTTATTAAAAAAAATCCGATAAGCCCTGAGTAACTGGTATGTTGTTTAATATTTTAATTCACCCAGGATGCAAATATTTGAGTGTCTCTGATATACTTCCTTGTCGAAGCATTATATAAATACCTTTTAATGGTGGAATATCCGCCCAAGACAAAAGTCTTTGGTACAGTAATAACTTAAATTTAGCATCGCACCTTTCGTCGCCTCATCCGCTCATAGAGAGGGGTCAGCTCCCTCACGTCAGCCACGTCTGCAAGTGTCCTCAGTAGAGAAGCTCCCCTCTCGCCATCATTGCTTGTCGGTGTTGCCACGTCTCTGGTAATGTCAGACCTAAGCGGTGTTGCCACGTCTCTGGTAATATCAGACCTCAGCGGTGTTGACACGTCTCTGGTAATGTCAGACCTCAGCAGTGTTGACACATCTCTAGCAATGTCAGACCTCAGCGGTGTTGACACGTCTCGTATAAAATCTGACTTCAGCGGTGCCATGTCTTTTGTAACATCCTGTGTAACGTTAGCTCTCAGCGGTGTTGTCACATCTCTAGCAACATCAACTCTCAGCTCTTCTGCCAAGTTTTGTGTAGTATCAGTACTCAGGGGTGTTGCCAAGGTTTGTGTATTATCAGTCCTCAGCGGTGTTGCCAAGTTTTGTGTATTATCAGTCCTCAGCGGTGATGCCACGTCTTGTGTCTTATCGGCACTCAGCGGTGTTGCCAAGTTTTGTGTATTATCAAACCTCAGCGGTGATGCCACGTCTTGTGTCTCATCGGCACTTACCGGTGTTGCCAAGTTTTGTGTATTATCAGTCCTCAGCGGTGATGCCACGTCTTGTGTCTCATCGGCACTTAGCGGTGTTGCCAAGTTTTGTGTATTATCAGTCCTCAGTGGTGGTGCCACGTCTTGTGTATCATTAGCTCTCGATGTTGCCACTTCTTGTGTAAAATCGACTTTTAGTGAATCTGCCATGTCTCGTGTAACGTCGGCATTCAGCGGCATTGCGGCATTTCGTGTAGTGTCAGCCTTCAAAGGAATTGCCTCATGTTGTGTAGTGTCAGCCTTTAACAGTGTTGCCTCATCGTTTATTACATCAGCCTTCAGCGCTGGCGCCAATGGTGTTGCCGCAGGTTGTGTACCGTCAGCACTCTGTATGGTTACCATATCTGTAGTGTCAGCTTTTAATGGTATTACCTCACATGTAATCTCAGACTTTCTCGGTGATGCCCCGTCTCTTGTAACGTCAGCTATCAGCGGTGATGCCACATCTTGTGTAGGGTCAGCATTCAGTGGTGTAATGTCAACCTTCTGAGGTGTAGTTACATCGCTTGTAGTATCAGCATTCAACAATGTTGCCACATCTGTAGTGTTATCCTTTAGCTGTGATGCTGTATTTCCTGAATCATAATTTCCTGACACACTTACGCCTGAAGCATCAACAGCGAGCATTTCTGCATTTCCTGCAATATCCCCTGACATCAGTGCAGGATTTCCTGCAGTATCCCCTGACATTCGTGCCACATTTCCTGAAGTATCCCCTGACATCGGTTCAACATTGTCTGGAATATCCCTTGACATTGGTGGAACATTTTCTAGATTATCCCGTGACACTGTTGCTGCATTATCTGGATTATCCCTTGACACTAGTGCCACATTTTGGGGAGTATTCCCCGACATTGGTGCCATATTTCCTGGAGTATCCCCTATCACATTACTTGGATTATCTCCTGACATTGTCTCCTTTTCTAAATTATTAAGACTAGGCTCTTCTGCAGTATTCCTTGAAGCGTGAGCTGACGCTGATGCCAGCTTGCCTGCTGAGCTGTCAGCTTTCAGTATGGCCGCCACGTTCCTTGAAGTTTCAAGTCTTGACAGTATTTCCATTTTCCTCGTATCAGATCTTGATGAGGTTGCTGCACTTGTTGGCGAGTCAACTCCTAGCAACGATGCCACGTACTTCGATGCGTCGTACTTCGATGTGTCACCCATCAGCGATGATCCCATACTTCGTGGAGAATCGTTTAACAGTGATGTTGCATACTTTGGTGCATCCGTTCTCGAAGAAAGTGAAGTGTTTCTCGAGGTATCAAGTCTTGATCTTGGTGAGAAATTTTCCGAAGTATCAAGTTTAGAAGACTTTGTTACGTTTCTTGAAGTATAAGATTCTCTGTGACCCTTCAAGATGTCATCATCATCGGTTCTCAGACCCCTGAAGGTGTCGGTGGCATTGGTTCCGAGACCCCTGAAGTTGTCAGTAGTGTCCGTCCTGTAACCTCTCAAGCTGTCAGCAGTGTCTGCCCTATAACCTCTCAAGGTGTCAGCAGTGTCAGTCCTGAAGCCTCTCAAGGTGTCAGCAGTGTCAGTCCTGAAGCCTCTCAAGGTGTCAGAAGTGTCTGTCCTGAAACCTCTCAAGGTGTCAGAAGTGTCTGTCCTGAAACCTCTCAAGTTGTCAGCAGTGTCCGTCCTGTAACTTCTCAAGGTATCAGCAGAGTCCGTCCTAAAACCTCTCAAGGTATCAGAAGTGTTCGTCCTGAAGCCTCTCAAGGTGTCAGCAGTGTCAGTTCTGAAACCTCTCAAGGTGTCAGCAGTGTCCGTCCTGAAACCCCTCAAGGTATCAGCTCTGGAGTACACTGTGTCCGCTGCAGATGAGCCAAGGCCAGCAGCCCTGGTGGGTGTGCGGGACCACCTCTGCAGCGGGTCATCGCCGTCAGCAGACTCCTGCTGGTACAGGTGCATGTATGATGACCTCACCTGTAAACGTGACCATGTCATGTGTAGTAGTGGGGAAGGGAGGAGTTTGTATTGGTGGTGTTTGGGGACACTTACCATTTCCTACTCAATACTCCAAAACTTAAACCAGATCGTTACTTATAGAGAGAGAGATTTCTAACTTGAAGAGCTTTTACTTTGCAAATTGATTTGATAGTCAAATATATTTTAATCTTAACTGGCTGGGAAATTTGTTGCCTTCAATTTATATATAAATTTAGTCCATAAAATATTTTAACTATGAGGCATTGATAACGAGTGTTAGATGAAGGTGTATAGGTGGTTAAGGTTCATCAAACAAGCGGTGTTAGCATTCTTCAGCCAGATGTGTAGGCTTAGGTGTTGAAGGCTCAGTACACAAGCTGATAATTTTTGGGGTTAGAGGAAGGTATGTATAGGTAGTTACTGCTCAGTGACTGTTAACGTTCTTCAGCCTCCAGAAACACGCTGACCTTGAAGCAATTTTCATCACTGATCCGAGTGCTCCATAAATTTATTAAATCTGCCATGGCACTTTGATGAGATAACATCTTGGAGGGAAGATAATTAGTCCATTTCTGGGCGCTGCGGCGTACAGGCTTGGCGTTAGTCACTTGTTACTGTGGCAGCAGTTGGCAATGTTTGTTTTTATTCCTTGACAGTTATGCTGTTAATTGAAGTCTGTTACTCCACAAGCCTTGTCAACATTGGCGTTAGTTATTCTTATGTTAGCTGGTTAAATTAGGTGAGCTCCGCGTCTTGTTAATCTGAAATAAAAGTTTAGTAAAAAATCATCGAAGAGTCAGTAGATGTAAATATTATATTCCTTCAGTGTGTTGCTGTATTTTATTTCTGGCAGTATTGATTATATTCCGTCAATTATGGGGACGTCGTGAAAAGTTCCAGCTACGGTATTGTGACTTATTCTTCAATCATTTATTAATTCGGCCACTAGAGCGCTTTACGACTCCTACGGGTTTTGCGTTTTCCCATGAATGTAATAATAATAATAATAATAATAATAATAATAATAATAATAATAATTATCGAACCAATGTAAGCCAGTCTCTCTCTCCTCCTCACTCCAGTAGTGTCAGACCCTGTTCTCTCCCACGAGGCTAATAATCATTAACAAAAATGAGAAACCTGTCTTGAGGAAGGAAGTGGACAAGTTCCTGATCGGCAATAGCTCCGTGTCTTCCTTTGCGGATGACACCCGGATTGCCATGACAGTGACCTCTATCGAAGACACCGCAAGACTCCAAGCAGACATAAACCAAATCTTCAAATGATCCACTGAAAACAATATGAAGTTCAGTGAAGAGAAATTTCAACTACTCAGATATGGAAAACTTGAGGAAATTAAAACTGTATCAGGGTATACGACAAATTCTAACCATACAATAGAGCGAGAAAGTAATGTGAAGGATCTGGAAGTGATAATGTCAGTGGATCTCGCCTTCAAAGACCACAACAATGTATCTACCGTATCTGCTAGGATAATGATAGGATGGATAATGAGAACCTTCAAAACTAGCGACGTCAAGCCCATGATGATTCTCTTCAAATCGCTTGTTCTCTGTAGGCTGGAATACTGCTGTACACTAACTGCCCCCTTTCAAGGCAGGCGAAACTGCTGACCTGGAGAGTGTACAAAGAACTTTCACGGCACACATAAGTACGATAAGGCACCTAAATTACTGGGAACGGTTGAAGGCCTTTGATCTGTATTCCCTGGAGCGCAGGCGAGAGAGATACATGATAATATACACTTGGAAAATCCTAGAGGGATTAGTACCAAACTTGCACACGAAAATCACTCCCTATGAAAGCAAAAGACTCAGCAGGAGATGCAACATTCCCCCAATGAAAAGCAGGGGCGCCACGAGTACACTGAGAAACAACACAATAAGTGTTCGGGGCCCCAAGACTGTTCAACTGCCTCCCAGCATACATAAGGGGGATTACCAATAGACCCCTGGCTGTCTTCAAGAAGGCACTGGACAGGCACCTAAAGTCAGTACCTGACCAACCGGGCTGTGGTTCGTACGTCAGTTTGCGTGCGGCCAGCAGTAACAGCCTGGTTGATCAGACCCTGATCCACCACGAGGCCTGGTCTCAGACCGAGCCGCGGGGGCGTTGACCCCCGGAACCCTCTCTAGGTAAACCGCCATCTCAGTTCAAAAAGTACTGCACGTATTACTAGTAATCCATAAACAGCTAGGTTAAAAGTACTATGATTATAACTGTGCATGACTTAAACCTCTCATGCTTATAACTGTGCATGACTTAAACCTCTCATGCTTATAACTGTGCATGACTTAAACCTCTCATGCTTATAACTGTGCACCATTTTCTTAAAACCAAGTTGTTAAGAAAGGCAAGGCGCCATGGCTTCTACAGCTGTTTATAGACCCCGCTTCCCTCATGACCCGCCACGAATTTACCCTCGTGTTTCAGCTGTGCGCCAAGATTTTCTTCCGTGTTTGGCTATGTAAAGAGAGGGGAAGAGAGAGAGAGAGAGAGAGAGAGAGAGAGAGAGAGAAGAGAAAGACAGCGAGCGGAGATACCACCTCTCTGTGCATATATCTTGCATAGTTACTGTAATAACACGGGTTCGATCCCGGCTAGCCGCAGTGTGTTATTGCATATATATATATATATATATATATATATATATATATATATATATATATATATATATATATATATATATATATATATATATATATATATCGACCTGACGACACTGGAAGACAGGAGATAGAGGGAATATGATAACGACATAAAATACTGAGAGGAATCGACAAGGTGGACAGAGACAGAATGTTCCAGAGGTGGGACACAGCAACAAGGGGTCACAGTTGGAAGTTGAAGACTCAGATGATCCACAGGGATGTTAGGAAGTATTTCTTCAGTCACAGAGTTGTCAGGAAGTTGAATAGTCTGGGACGTGATGTAGTGGAGGCAGAAACCATATATAGTTTTAAGGAGAGGTATGATAAATCTCATGGAGCGGGAAGAGTGACCGAGTAGCGGCCAGTGAAGAGGCGGGGCCAGGAGCTGTGAATCGACCCCTGCAACCACAACTAGGTGAGTACATACACATATAAGGGGGATTACCAATAGACCCTTGGCTGTCTTCAAGAAGGCGCTGGACAGGCACCTAAAATCAGTACCTGACCAGCCGGGCTGTGACTCGTATGTCGGTTTACATGCGGCCAGCAGTAACCGTCTGATTGATCAGGTCCTGATCCATCACGAGGCCTAGTCACGGACCTGGCCGCGGGGGCGTTGACCCCCGAAACCCCCTCAACGTATACCCTGAGACGAAGAAACCCCTGTGAGTAGGTGAATGGGTTAATTTAATGATGAAATGAACACTGGTTGGAGACAACTTTCTGAACACTTAAAAAAAATATGATTAAAAAATGACCTTCCGATTAGAATAAAATTGTATATGTAAGATAACTATAAAACTTATTTAGTATAAGAATTTTCAGCGAAATCGATGTTTAACTTTAATATAAAAAATATGTAGTTTTAACGAAGTTTGGCGTTGGCCCACATATCTTATCCTAATCGCCTTGTAACTTATTATTTGGAGGTCCCTTGGCTGGGTAGAGTGATGCAATTTTTCTAACATATCAACGCCTTAGTTAAGGGAGATTCCTTGATCTTGATGTTAGTGATGTGTTTTGACCCAAGGAATTGGATTTTCGCTTATTGAACCTGTTTGCCTCAAATTTTCCCATTTGCTGCATAACCCCTATGGATTTAGCGCTCCCCAGTGGCGATAATAATTAAAATATAATCTAAGTTATCAAACACTTGCGTTTCTGTATTAGAGCCCACACTGCTAGACACCGGCAGTTAGATAGCGTTATTTTGCACCCCATACCCATTCTGTGGGCGTTATTCAAAAAGATTATAGAAGCACAGAGGTCAAGAACTGGCTCCCAGCATTTTGTTAGCTAAGCAGCTTACAATAGCAATGAATTATTTACAAAATAAATTTATTAAATAATAATAGTAATAAATCGGTTTGTATTTAATGAATACGTACAGTCATGTGAACATAACAATCATATTTAATTTTGGAGAGACTACTCCAGTGGACTGGCAAAAGTGTTCTTTTGATTAAACAGAGTAATGAGCCTACCAGGCCCCTGGTCTAGCAGGCAGAGCTCGCTTCACATGCTGAGGGTCCGTGGTTCGATTCCCGGCACGGGTGGAAACATTGGGCGTGTTTCCTTACACCTGTTGCCCCTGTTCACCCGTCAGTAAAATGGGTACCTGAGTGTTAGTCGAGTGGTGTGGGTCGCATCTTGGGACAAAATTGACCTAATTTGCCCGAAATGCTCTGCATAACAAGAGGTTTTCTATATAGTAGTATGTCATTGATGTCAGCTAGGACTGTATATCTTGTACATTTAGAAATAACGATATTATTATATTATTAATCCATGCTGCCAGGCAGAGTAAAAGACTAAACATATCGTCATCTCCCTACTGAAGTCTTCCAGCCCAGGTTGGAAGACGTCAAACCTAAGTCAAAAGTCCATCTGGTATGATGGAACACAACAGGAAAATCCTGTGTGATGGACTATGCCAAGAAAATCATTCTGTGTGAAGGATATTAGATAAACATTTCTTCTTGCTTAAACCTTTGAAATGTCATATTGAGGAGAATAGCTATACACAATATGGCGTAACTAATATTTACGAGAAAGTGGAATTTATGTAGTGAATTTTGTGAAGTTCCTTTTATTCGTTGTCAAAAGCGTGCATAGACAATCTCAATATGTAGCTTGACTTAATAAGGAAACGTAAGTTCCGTTAGTTTTAAAGCATCACATGATATCCAGAAATGAACATAAACAATCAATAAATCAATAAAATATACATGAAAAATAAAATTATTATGTAATGAAAACATGAGATAAGGAAGAATATACAAGTTAAAGCTGTTTTATAAAATGAAATACTAATGAATAGTTAATACAAATGAATACAGTAATTACAATGCAGCTTCAATTATATAATGAGCATCTACCATCTTGAAGCTAATAGAAGATTCTTGATAGAAGGAACTGTAGCCACCCTCTCTTGAATCGAACCTAATTATCCCATCGCCCAAGCGCTTCCCAATTAATATTATAATAACACATCCTAAATGCATAAAAAACTATACACTGTTTATCAATAACGATACAGATAATAAACACCTTGGATGATCGCTGGAGAGAATTCACAGGAGAGTGCGAGCGCTGGAGGTGGTCGCGGCCGTTGTCTGAGCGTTGCTGCCGTGGTGGAGTACCCAGGGGCCCTCGAGTCCTTCCTGGGGGCAAGTAACTCCCTGAACCATCCCACATCCTGAAAAATGAAGATCTGGCTCTCTTTACCTGTTTATTATTCTTATTTGGAACAGCCATTGACATTGTTGTTACTTTTGCAATAAAAGACGTTATAAAAAGTAAAATGCCACACGTTTTAACTTTTTAGCACCGAATTTTTATTATTGCTAAATAATAAAATTCGTGAATTTATAGTGTTATCTGAAACAAATTATTCTGAAATCAAACCGACTTTAGATGCGTTTTTGCCGTTGCGCGATCCAGAGATGTGTATCTATAATCTCGGCCAACTCATTCCAAAATTTAATAAACATCCATAAAACCATATTTACATTATTAAAAAGCACCTACACTGCCCGATAACAATCCTGACTTTCCTTTAAGTAAGGAAAGTTAGGATTGTTACCGTTTAAAGCTTAAAACCGACCACAAAATGCATTGAAAAGTTTCCCCACGGAATTCTGGGAGAAGAAAAAAAAAAGACAACCGTTATTCTGTAATGTCACACACCGATATAAACTCACACTTCATGGGTGGGAGAAGGCCAAACAACTCTTACCAGAGGACGATAGAATTAGGAAGAAGGACGATAGAATTAGGAAGAAGTGCCTGGAAATTGCCATCATGAGAGCACATAGAACTATCGTGCAGAATCAGGGTGCTTTCGGACTAACAACACCTCTTCGGTCCAAGTCGGCCGAAACGTCGTCAAGTTTGTTTGTCCTATGTGCGGGTTATTTGTGTAGTGTTCCAGTCACGCTGTTGTGCCTTTTTATTCTTTACCTCTTGCACTTTCTGCTAGGTAGCCTTCTCACCTAAGGCCCATCTACCACACGCGCACACCACCCACACCTGAGACCACACCACCCACACCTGACCCCACACCACCCACACCTGACCCCACACCACCCACACCTGAGCCCACACCACCCACACCTGAGCCCACACCACCCACACCTGAGCCCACCTTCTCATCTTTGCTACATATAACATAATCTCTCCTCCCTTCTCCACTTCACTGTATGACCCTAGTGGGTTTAGCGCTTCTTTTATAATAATAATAATAATAATAATAATAATAATAATAATAATAATAATAATAATAATAATAATAATAATTCTCCATTTCAATGGGATATATATTTAAATAGTGTTTGGGTTTCTCTGTAGACTTATAACGCTCACCTTTCAGGGAAACTTTCTCTGTAATATGTGTTGGCCTGTTGCTCCAGTCACCTCCGATACAAGAGACGGGACACTGACAACACTTAGAATACACGAGAGACAGGATATTGACAACAGCCACATATCAAGAGACCGAACACTAACAACACCCACGTATCAATAGACATGGCACTAGCAACTCCCACACAAGAGACTTGAGAAGCATCACCTGCACAACACTGACTCACTAGCCCCATCAACAGAGACTGGAGGTACTTGACCCACAACAAAGCCCACATGGTGGCCACATACGTCTCAAGCCTTCATCATACAGCCTTGCCAACTTCTCTACTTCGTCCTCATCTTGATCCTGGGGCCCACCCTCTCTACAGAATCTGGCTGGGCCCACCATCGCTACAGAACCTGGCTGGGAAAATGGCTACAGAACCTGAGATCATCGCTACAAACATGGGACCACCACCACTACAGAACCCGAGATCAAATTTTTGATAGTATACAGTACCAAGTTGATGATTAAGACACATTTACAACACTCAGGTAACTTTATTGTCATAAAGATATCCAATAAAGCAATATAGATACCCAAGTGTTTCAAGTGTGTTTTATTCACTAAGTGATATTACCATCGCTACAGAGCCTGTGACTACCATTGCTACAGAATCAGGGATCACCCTTACTACAGCTTCAGAACCTGGGACCACCGTCATTACTGACTCAGAATTTGGGACTTTTATGATTGCAGAACCTAGGACAGCCATAACTGACTCAACATGGGACCACTATCACTGCAGAACCACCTATCCCACGATATCAAAGTAAGGTAATAGGGTTATTTAACCCAAGAGGGTCATTAACCCAGAAGCTATGTAGTATTGTTCATTTCCAGTCTTATTTACCACTAGGTGAACATGTGGAATCGAATCGGGTTCCTTTCGAGTGTGAGGCAAACACACTAGTACTATCAAACTACTACTCAAAAACTATTACCTGTCTGGCTAATAGGGAGAACCAGGTGCTTGATCTGGGACGGACCAGGACGCGATGACCTCCGGAAACGACTTCAAGGAAATCTATAAATGACCAACAATGAGTCACACGTCATTCCTGATAACACATAAGTTTGTAATAAGTCATGAGTAAATTGAGTATGTATTGTATCTCGCTGAGTACGAGTACATTATTAGTCCGGATGACTACTAGTAAGTAACCCATGCTAACTCGACCATTCAAACCCCTGCACAGAAGCCCTCCAAACTTTCCTCAACACTGGTGAACATCCCTCCAGATGGATCGAAAAAACTGGAACCGACCTCCGCATGAATCAGATACATGATCTATGTCAAGTAAGGCAACAGCGGCACTTCTCCGCTCCATGGAATATTACCCCATTCCAAACTACCATTCCTCCATTTCCTCCCAAACTACTTCTTAAATCACAACCAAAGCTTCGCCTTGAAGCCAAACATGATGCCTTAAGCTGTATTGATAATTTAGCCAAACAGCACACTCTCTCACAAAATATTTACGTTGATGGTTCTGTTCACCAATCCACTGGTGCAGCTGGTAGTGCTGCTGTTGTCACTCAAATGCGTCCATGTATCTAAGGTTAACACTTTAATAATTGTAACTGATTCTCTGTCATCCATAAATGCTCTCAGTATAAATTGTGGCATGCTTGTGTCAGAAGCCAGACACAGATATGGTATGATTGTTGATAGTAGAGTCAGAGTGCACATGCTGTGGATTCCATCTCACATTGGTCTTCAGATGCAGGATAGAACTGATAAATTGGCTAATTTGTATGCTTTCAAAGAGGGGGTAGATTACAATCTTGGCTTGTCAGTTAGCAGTTTGAGAAAAATAACACGAAAAGAACTTCAACTGAATTTTATTGACTTAAATTCAAGGCATTTACAAAGATTTTCTGAAAAACTGTTTTTTTAGATAAAATATACCTATGAGTAAGCCTCCTCAAAAAAAATCATAAAATTTCGCTTACTTTTCCCATAAATTTCAATTGCAGTAGAAATTCTATTTAAAAGTTTGATAAATTAAGTATTTTAGCTAAAAAATGAGTTATGTCAGATTGACACCAGTCAGTTCATCTATCATCATTCTATCATGCAGGAGGAGCCACATGTCTATGGTGCATCCAACAAAATAAGCAGACTCTTGGATGTCACTACCGCCCGCCTCCGGCTGGGTTATAAGTATCTTTGGCAGGTTAAATCACCACCACCAGATGTAGACCAAACAAAATGTAAACTTTGCCAGATGGATTATTGTCACACCCTGCGTCATTATGTACTGGAGTGCGATAAAATTGATGAATTCAGAAACAACTCACTTGGAAATGTTCAAGATATGTCAAAGTATTTTATCCACAGTGGTATATTACAGACCATTCTGGAAAAATACCCTGACTTTTCTCCATGTAAATAAAACATTACCACGTGTATGTTAGTTACCATTTTGTCCTAGGCACATGTCGATTAGACACTAGGCCTGTTTTGTGTGTGTGTGTGTGTTTGTGTGTGTACTCACCTAATTGTGGTTGCAGGGGTCGATACTAAGCTCCTGGCCCCGCCTCTTCACTGATCGCTACTGAGTCCTCTCTCTCCCTGCTCCATGAGCTTTATCATACCTCGTCTTAAAGCTATGTATGGTTCCTGCTTCCACTGCATCACTTGCTAGACTACTCTATGGCTGAAGAAATACTTCCCAACATCCCTTTGACTCATCTGAGTCTTCAACTTCCAATTGTGACCCCTTGTTTTTGTGTCCAAAATAAATCGAACCAGGATCCTATAGTGAGTCAAAGGCGATATCACTTCACCACGAGTCACTATATAATCCAACATTCAGTTTTACATTTACTGTAGGAGGAATAGTTCTTAATGGATATTAACCGGAAATGCGATTCTTTGAGTCATGGTGGAGTGCGCAGTGAATGTTGATAAAGGTAAGGTTGTGTATTATTCAAAAGTTTGGCCTTCAAGCTGTAGACAATAACACGCATGTGTAGTATATTTTAGTATGATGATCCTGGCGCAGGTCCAAGTTAGAGATGGGCATGTGTTGAGAGTGACTCAACTGTCTGCTACTCAACTCTTCTCTTGGTATGGCTGGAGAAGAAGAATTTCTTCGATTAACCTAGGATAACCCAAGACATCCAAGTAGTATATCATAACATTCGCCTGGAAAAATTCAAGCCAGAGCGATTTTGTCTATCACAGTGCTATGTATTAAGATACGTCAAGGTGGAATATTAAAAGTCGCAGTTTCTGCGACTTTTAATATTTTTATTATATCCCTAGGGAGACGCTAAATCCTTAGGGAGGAATGAGAGGTAACTAGATTTGATCAGAAGAATGGGAGGGCAGCTCCAATGCTTGGGATCATAACAGCCCATCATCGCTGGAGATTTGTGTACTATGTGGCTCTCCAGGTGCCTATGTAGCATCTTGATGCTGACCAACCAGAAGGTTTACTCCAGAGTGTGTCTGTCTAGACATCATAAGTCTGACAAACTACTGTGTCAGGTAACCTAATTTTAAATTTCTCCAAGAATACTTTGAGTGATTTATTCAAATTCAATTAGTAATAGGACATCGGGCAACGCTGCGCCAGCGGATTTATAAAGCGCTTAATTTGGAATATAATAATATGGGTTTCGATTTGGTGTGGGGTATGTATCTATCCTAACTATACCATTCAAGGAGGGTGCCTTGATGCCAGTAAAGAGTTCTTGATCCAAGGAATTGCAGTTACCCTTGTCTTCGTGAATATTAAAATGGTATACAATACCGACAGGTATTGTATAACTCTTCTCAAAGCTGAGGGACTGACCACCTCAAAACTACGTCTTCAAGATTGATGGACTGATTACATCATCTTCACATCTCTACTACTTTGCCAACTTTTCTGTACTCGACTGAAGAAGCCTACTGTGTAGGCGAAGTGTTTCGGAATAAAGATGCTTAACTGTTGCACATGTCTTCCTTATCTACCCTTGGCTTCCTCGGGCTGCAGGACCCTTTCGGGTTTAGCGTTAATTTTATTATTATTAATTAATATTATTTTCTTGGAACAAACCTAATAACCTTATATTTCTCAGGGCCTATTATCCTTGCGGGTTTTGCGCATAACTATAATTATAATAATAATATAAATTTTAATCTAAACTATAGCACCTTATCAAAGTTTTAGTTAAATATTTCGCTATGGTCACAATAATGTTTAAATATTCTTACGCAATGATTCAGCAAGACGATACTTTACATTGCAAAGTTGAAGGTCAAACAAACAACACAGCTCAAGATTAAAGTCCCGAGGTAATCCACCAGAGGATAAATCGCCCAAGAAGTGCATTAGCCTGCGATCCGCAATAGGTGACCCAGATGGACGGGAATTATAAGACCAGTAGTAAGTAGGCTTTATATTTCCTGCAAGGAAATATTAGCGTGGAAGCTTCCGTAAACGTATAACAGAATAAACACTGCAGTAGGCCTAGTGGCCCATACTAGATAGATCTAACTCACACCTACTCATATACCAGTGATACCTAAAGTTCTTGCCTCAGTGACGCTACACGGGAGTTTGTTCCGCTTATCTACAACTCTATTGCCAAACTAGTACTTTCCTATATCCTTTCTAATGAGACAACTGGTTCTCTTGATATTCAAGGAACTGGATGTATCCTCCTCTTCCTTAGATCGAACCTGAATATCTCCCATCCCCCAAGCACAATACTGCCCCTACATATTTAGCGTTTCCAATTGACCAGATGTGGGTAATTTTATTTGGTTGAAGACTACATACTGAACAATAACCCCGGAGAGTTAAACACTCAGGATAACCCAAGAAAGCCGTGTGGCTTATGTCCACAAGGGACCTTTTCAGGTTCTCTCCCGGAATGCGACTCACAACAGTCTATTAACGCCTAGGTGTCTGTTTACTGCTAGGTAATAAACGGCAGCAGGTGTTAGAAAACTTGCCTATGTCACTTCCCGCCTAGGATTCGACCCAGGTATTTGTTGTGAGCCGAGCCCCTCAAGGAAGGTTCCTTGATGCTGGTGAGGGGCTCTTGATCTAGGGAATTGGATCTGCTCCAGTTCCCTGAATTAAACCTGAATACCTTCCACATCCCCCCCACAAACGCTGTATAATTCTACGGGTTTAGCGCTTCTCCCTTGATTATAATAATGTGAGCCGAACATGCTTCAACGACGCTATGAACTAATAATAATTGCACTCATCAGTTCAATGCATGACTTACATTAGTCATGCTAAAATTATATGAATCAAGTGAAAGACATAACTTGTAGAAGAAACTAGTCAATTTGGATTAGTAGATATGTTAATTGTCTGCGATAATTAACGTCTTTTTCTATATGATTCGGTGCAAAAAAAAAAATTATGAATTTGCGCAGTTTGCTCAATATACTCAACTATTTGTGGTTGCAGGGGTCGACTCAATTTCTGGCCTGTGTGGCCTGGGATGTGACAGATATGAAGACTGTAATTACACTTGTCCCGAGTGTGAGCGAATATCATACAGGACCACACGTCCCCCTGACAATGGCGTTTATTTTTTTTAATTCGAAAACCCTTTATGGAAGTGTTTTGATGATGATAAGGGACTCTCGGCTTTAATCCGATTACCTTCCATTCCCAAGGCGCTGTATGGCTTACATTTTTTTTTAATTGGGGGAAGAGCTAAACACGTAGGAGTCATTGCGCCTGGGGAATGGGAAGCATTCACTTCGATTTAAGGAATGAGAGGATAAGTAAAGTTCCTTGGATCAAAAGTCCTCACTGACATCAAGGCAATGGGTTCAATTCCCGGCGGGGCGGAAACATTTCAGTGTTTCCTTACACACACACACACACACACACACACACACACACACACACACACACACCATACAACAGGCCTAGTGTCTAGTCGACATGTGCCTAGGACAAAATGGTAACTAACCTCCTTTGAGCTGTGACTTCCAAACCTAGTGTTATCCCATGAATTATCTGCCCTCGAACCTCCTAAATAAACTAGTATTTACTTCTCTGCTTTTAATCAAACCTGAATACTCCCGCCATCCATCCGCTCCCTCCTTTTTTCAGTCTAAATATAATCAAAATTAATGGTTTAGCGCTTAGTCTTGATTATAATAATAATAATCAAAACTAAGCACTAAATTCAGTCTAAATAAAGGAAACATTTCCCCAATTTTATTGAAATTAGTTCGTTGTTGAGGGGGGAAAGTAGCGATCATTGTCTAGCTCTGGTCAAGTGTTCCTTCTGACTCCTGTGTATTGGTTGTAGGTCGTCCCACCTGCTGGGAGGAAACTGGACCATCGTTTTAAGGAGCATCGAGTGCCATTCGGTAGATCATTTGAGAATAACCACCTTGTTAAACATTAAATAACTATCCTGTGGGTCATCTGATGGCCCAACTACTACTGAAAGTTCCTACAGATCCAGAAGTAGCAACTAGAGGTGTACAACTCTTTAAAAGCGTTTGTTCCGATTCTCCCTCGGTCATTATTCAGTGAAGGATAATTGATTATTATAATCATAACTAAGTGTAAAACCTATAAGGGTCATACAGCAAAGGATAATTGAACATTTCACGGTCTGTTGTGGAGTTACCATCCCGGTGGTGCACGCCACATGGAAGGTATTTCCGGGAAATCAATAAAGCTTAACCTCCCGAATTATTTTAATTATTATTATTTTAATAAGTGCAGTATAGTCCTTTCGGGTTTAGCGCTTAAATTTTTAAATAAAAAATGGTACAATATTACTATTATTATTGGTGGTAGTAGTATTTTTCTTTATATATCCACGAATAGCGCTTTAGTATTAATACTGTTATACAGGCCTATACTCCATTGCACAGATACGTTTTACCAAACACGAATACTTCCACCAGGTCTGGAGTTCTCTTAACAAATGAAAATTAAAGGACCCCAATGGAAATAAGTCACTCTGACTTCTTTGGGTTATACTAGGTTCTCTACACATATGCTGCTATGTATGATAATTTGTTTATTGAGTTATGTTTAACTGTATTTGTGTATACCTGAATAAACTTACTAACAATTATTCTAAGAATACGACCCACAGTAGTTGGCCGACACACGGGTACCTATTTTTACTGCTACATGAACAGATGAACAGGGGTGTAAGGAAACTTGCCTATATGTTTATATAGGCCTGGGATGGAACACGAGACCTTTCCATTGTAAGCCGAATGTTCTCACTACCGAGTTGTGTTCACTTTTTTTAATGACTCGACTCGATTAAAACCATGTTTTGTGAGTAATTTGATTATTATTATTATTAACACATCGGCCGATTTCCTCCAAGGCAGGGTGGCCCGAAAAATAAAAACTTTCATCATCATTCACTCCATCACTGTCTTCCTAGAGCGGTGCTTTACACTAGTTATAGAACTGCAACATTAACACCCCTCCTTCAGAGTGCAGACACTGTACTTCCCATCTCCAGGACTCAAGTCCGGCCTGCCGGTTTCCCTGAATCCCTTCATAAATGTTACTTTGCTCACACTCCAACAGCACGTCAAGTATTAAAAACCATTTGTCTCCATTCACTCCTATCAAATACGCTCACACATGCTTGCTGGAAGTCCAAGCCCCTCGCACACAAAACCTCCTTTACCCCCTCCCTTCAACCTTTCCTAGGCCGACCCCTACCCCGCCTTCCCTCTACTACAGATTTATACACTCTCGAAGTCATTCCGTCTCGTTCCATTCTCTCTACATGTCCGAACCACCTGGTGTAAAAACCAGCAATATATTGCAGCCGTAAATGTGTGTTAAAATATTTCAGCAGTCACGGATTTTTACGCCACAAAATTAATGGAGCAACAACTTACGATTGCCTACCTCTTTTTTCGTCAACTGAATAACGTGTAAATTTTATGTATTTATATATTTTTCCACACCTTGTTACATCGACCACTTCCAAGACAACACTGAGGGTTGTCCCATCTTGGCACCCACGATGCTGCCCACACAAATGTTACAAACTATCTTACACGTGCCAAAACGGCTTACAAAACTATATTTGCCAATCTACCACGTAAAAAACATTACTAATTTATGTGATTTACCGAACAGAAATGTATAAAATGGGATTGACAGTGGATATACGTTACAGAATTGAAGTCTATTCATCCAGGGAATGAAGATGAATTGATGCGTATTTTTTGGCGTTAATTTTACACATAACCTTTCCTGGTGTGAGGAGCTTATGCTGCCAAGTGTGTCATCATCATTATGTCTAATCTTGAAAATGACTTCCTACTCCGTCAATATTATCCCAACGTCACCAAAGGCAATTCACTGCGCTAGTTTCTAACAATTTCACTCTTAATTTACTCGATTATAATCAGTGGTATTCGTTATAATAATAATAATTATTATGGGGAGCAATAAACCCATAGGGATTATAAAGCGCCTGTGGGGGATAGGGATGGAAGGCATTCAGGCTTAATTCAGGGACGTAGAGCATAGATGCAATTCCCTAGATAATTATTATAATCAAAAGTAAGTGCTAAACCACCAGGGGTCATACAGTGCTGCATCAAGGAACCTCCCATAAGGGGTCATTATAACAACAATTAGGGGAAGCTTTAAACCCAGAGGGGCTGTACAGAGCCCGGGAATGGTGAGTTATTAGAATCGACCCAAGGAAGAGGTCTGCTTCCATGGATGAAAAGCCCTTCATTGGCATCAAGGTATGGCACTTCTCTTAAAGGGAAAACACTAAACCCATAGGGTCATACAGTACAATGGAGGTAATCAGGTTTAACCCAAGAGAGGTTAGGGCAGCTTCCATTCTTTGGATTAATATCCTTCACTAGCATCAAGGCAACCCCCTCCCAACCATAAAGGGACCAATGGGCAAAGAAAAATGCTTTAACACCTCATGGTTTATGAGGAAGCGCCAAACTCATAAGGGTCATATCATTACTGTATATTAATTTTATGTGCTAAACCCATATGGGTCATGCAGCCCTGACAGTAAGGGTGTGCAGGGGACGAGGGTGGTGGTATATTATTATAATAAAAAAGAAGCGCTAAACCAGGTGGTGGTATAGGGGTCAAATAGTGGCAGGAAATGGGAGACTCCGGTTCAGTCCAAGGAGAGAGAGATATTCAGTTCCTTGCATGAGCATTATATTCATACGGGAAAACAAAACCCAGAGGGGTCATATAGCACCTAGGGAAATGGAAAAATATTAGACAGTCAGGTTTAATCCAAGGAATAGGAGGGTAGGTACAATTTCTTGAATAAAAAGCCCTTCCCACCCATCAAGAAATCATCTGAGGGGTGAAGTGCAAAGCAACAAGATTGTTATCCCCTCAGTGGAGGTTTCTTCATGATAAGGGGCTGTTGATCCAAGAAATTGAACCTGACCTTTTCCTTGGATCAAACCTGGCTGCCTTCCATTTGCTCAGGCACTGTAATAAGACACTGTCATGCTTGTTGCCTATGATTTGCTCCCACAAACGAGTAAATGTTTTATATTTAGGCAAAGCTCTAAACCCATAAAAGTCATTCAACACCAAGGGAACGAGAATTCAGTTTAATCCAAGGAAGGGAAGGGCAACTACAGTTCCTTGGTTTAAAAGCCTATCAGCACCAAGGCACCCTTTGCAAAGGGACTTCCATTCAAATGTTTTTGTAATTATTTTAGTGATAATTAAAAAATAGTTTCAGTGCTATAAATTTTATTGAAATTGATAATCATGTCATGAAAATACACAAGATTTCCCATAAAAGAACTGTAAATTCAGAGATAAAGAAGCATCATTAGTGGAGACTACAGCATCCTACAACTTAAAAAGTTAAGGCACTATGGAGATGAAAACCTTCAGCTTGCGTGGAGACAAAGCAAGGACCAGTAAATCCATATGGCCTGTCTACCAAGCCTGCTTGGGTAAAGGATATCTACCACACCCACCTAAATATGGGATATCTATCATACCTACCTGGATATGACAACTCTGTGTTGCTGTTTAACAGCAATACGGTTTTCTACACTGGTAACATTTTAAATATTGTATTAACTCTTTTACTGCACAATAAATTTTCAGGATTGTTTCCATAAATGTTAATTATGATTTTTTCCTTTTGTATTGTTATATACCTGTTATAATCCAAAATCCATCATATCAGTCCAATAAATCTAGGTATAATACATTAAACTAAACATCATAAAGTACATAAATAAATCACAAACAGTTCAGTAATAATATCAAGAAAAAAACAGGGATGGGTGAGGAATGTCAGCTAGGCAGTCAGCCAATCCTCTTCACCATATGTTGTGGCATATAGTCAACAGACAATTGCATGTAGAAATTTGGTGCAATTTTCTTTGTTACATAAGTACTATTGCACATCCTACTATAAGGCTATAAGGGAAAATTTCTTAGTACTACAGCAAATTATTATTTTTTTTTTTTGCAGTCAAAAGCTATAAATATTTGTTGAAATACTGTACCATATACTATTTTGAATGTCATAGTGAAAGGGTGAAGCTATAGAGTTTATACAAAATTACACTATTTACAATTATATGCAATTTCCATAGTTACTAACCTTGCAACTCTCAGCTGGTATCCTATACTGGTCTCCTCTAGGTGCACATCTTTTAAAAGGCCACAGCCCAATCCAGGATTTCATCACATTAGCAAATCCAGAAAGTGAATGAAGATTGACAAGTATACTTGCAATATACGTACTGCATTATCATTAATATAACTGTGGGGAAACATTAACCCATAGAGATCATACAGCCTCTGGGGAATAGGAGGTAATCATGTTTATCTAAGAAAGTGGAGGGTAGCTCTAATACTCTGCATCAAGAGCCTTTCAACAAAAAGGCACCTTCAGTGAAGGGTACATACTACAGTTTTCTACATTAATCGCATAAATAAATTACACAAAAGCCTATAAATTTATATAAAAATATGCATATTTTTTATCACCTCAATGTGTACTTTTTCCACCATGTAAACTGGAAGTAACATGTCGCACCTCTTCCTTGCATTTCACATTTAGTTTCATGAGCTAATTCATAGTGACCAATCTTGGATCCTAAATGCCACACCCAGTTCAGCAAAGTTCAAGTTAATATAATACAGCATCAGGGACCTTTAGTGGTACACGAAAGTGGAGATAAAAGATCTTTATCAGTAAAATGAATGGAAACGAAGAACAATTATAGCTAATTTTATGTTGTGAATTATCTTGTAACTTGTAAAATTTTTAAGCTCCCTCAAAAAATAATAATACTTTGTAGATTATAAGATTAGATTAAGCTTTGTCTGAAATGTTATGCATCCTATGGCCTTCAGATTGTTTCTTTTTATGCACAATAATTTTGAAATATTGACTCTGATTATATCAACTTACAGTCACGTTTACTACCACTGATGTGGATGACCACATTGAAAAATATGCATATGAAATTAGAGATTCAGAGTTAATTTCATTATTTTTTCACCCCCCAAAATTAAAGGGGGACTGCTACCCTTCACCCATACTTTCCATGTACAGTACCACCAAGGACCCAACACTGTAATGAATCATTCTTCATAATTCACAAAAAATAATTCTCTATTTTTCATCCTTAGAGGATGCAGCCTATTCAAAAGAATACTGGAAATCAAATTGATTTGCTTCTTGTAATGTTTCATAGTGCACTATTCTAAAATATATATTATTTAAATATTTAAGGGACAGAAAATGAAAAACCACATCCTCTGCTCAGGAAATTAAATGATTTTTAAGTATTTTAATAATTTAAGCCCAAACAACTGGCAAACTGACAGTCATAAAATCTGACATTTATCAAGGTGAGCATTTTATTCCAAGACCTTTGGTTAAAGCAAGAGCTTTTGTTATGTCTCTTTTATTGGACGATTGCTCCTGAGTGAAACATTTTTCTATGAAGCTCACACTTAATGCAAGAACACTGTAAATAAAGGAGATTATCACTTAATCATCCAGTAAATTTTCACTTTGGTATGTCAGTTTCATTTGGTGCAACATTTTTAATTACTTATAAAGCCATATAAGAAACATAATTAATAGTTAATCAAGTTATTTCACTCACCCTCACATATCTAACAAAAAATATCCAACTTACCTTTTCAGTTCCTTAAGCTTTAAATGCTGTAATTCAATATGTGTTCACATTCATAATACACAGCACAAATGAGAACCATCACTGTATTGTATAATGCATAACATTAAATGTCAAGGTATAACATGTTTGTGAAATAAGCAATGCCAACAAACTAGTCTTCAATGTGTACAGATCAATTACACTCCACGAAAAGCACTTCACAATGCAGAAAAGGCCTCTCAAGGGGTAGGTTAGTTTTAAAGCTTTTACTTTTTTCACTATGACTGAGATCACCCATCAGCTTAGTTGGTAATACGTAATAGAAAATCCTTGATTTACAAGACTTCAGAAATATGGGACAAAATGCACCGGGTCAACTGATTCACAAACAATGGACAAAGTCCATTCTTTACAGAATTGTCTACCATTGTTGCAATCACAGCAAAATTTTTTATCTCTATTCACTACAGTTGCCATTATCACCCCCATCTACATTAGTCTATTAAATCCAAGGTTTGCCAAATATGCATCCTACTGAGGAGATCAGATGCTCTGGTTCGTAAAACCTTTTGCCGAGGGGGAGCACTCACACATATGCAACATAACATTTTGCTTAGCTAGTATACTGAATAAATATTTCATTACTTAACAAAACTTTTTCAGGATAAGCAACAGTTAACTAGAAAGCACCTAAATGACTTACAAAAATGTTTGCCATTATGCCTGATGTATATACCAATGCTGCATCTTTCATCAAGTGCATGTTTTAATTAATACTAATACACCTTGGAGCCTCATTTCCAGCAGGACTTGTGAGGGTTAACATATGCTGAAGCTTTCCCAAACATTTGTGCCCCGCTCCCCTTTTCCCTCCACCTGCACATATAAGGCAAATATTTCAGTTTCAATTTTAGCCTGGGGATGGCCAACAACTTAAGAGATCAAATATATACATACTCTTGATGCTGTAAATTGTCAACTGTACACATTTTCAAAAATGAGAACACTGAAGTTGCATTTAATAATGAACTTATGTTTTGTGCTTCATAAAGCAAATGTTGCCATTCCTCCAGTACTTAAATCAAGATTTATTGGTTTAATAAACTACATTATAAATTAGCACAGTATTACTGTAACACAAAGATAATCAACAAAAATAGTAACTAGTATCTCAGCAATGCTCATAATTTATTCATTTTTTTATGTACAGTGGACCCTCGGTTTTCGTACAACATAAGAACATAAGAAAGAGGAACACTGCAGTAGGCCTGTTGGCCCATACTAGGCAAGTCCTTCACAAATCCAACCCACTGACAGAATAAACGCTAACCAAGCAATAAGCTTTGATAATTCCATTTACTCACGTGCAAGTCCCACTCAAATCCAACACCTCTCACTCATGTACTTATCCAACCTAAATTTGAAACTACCCAAGGTTTTGGTTTCGATAACTCTACTAGGCAGACCATTCCACTCATCAACTACCTTATTTCCAAACCAGTACTTTCCTATATCCTTTCTAAATTTTAACTTATCTAATTTGAATCAAATATTGCGGGTTCTCTCTTGGAGGGATATCCTCGAAACCTCAAAACAAGCTTTCCCAATAATTTAAGTGCTTGACTGAATTTATACTGGCAGGCAGAGTTCTCTTATACATCCTTCGATTTAGAGGATTTTGTTTGCCTTAAAAATGAGCTATTAGTGTACGTACTGTATAGCAAAAATACCAACGTCTCGAGAGCAGAAGTGACTGAGTTTCATTAGCTTGGCATTTCATTTTTTTTAAATGTTCGTTATACAGCCTAACAATTCCTTTGCGTTTGTGACAGCAAACAATTATGTAAGTGTAGTGTATTTTTGGGGGTCTGAAACGACTAATCTAATTTACATTCGTCCTTATAGGAACAAATTCGTTAGGTAACGGCACTCGAACAGCATTCTGGAAATAATTATCAACGAAAACAGAGGGTCCACTGTACAATATTTCTACTTTTATTTTAGTATAATCTTTAAACAAGTAAGCATAAACTTGTTTGTATTTTTGACAAAGACATAATAGCATAATAGTACTTCAGAACACCATAAGTGATAAAAGTACATAATTATCGTCATCCATGCATGTTGTAAGAGGTAATTAAAATGCTAGGAGCAAAGGGCTAGTAACCCCTTCTCCTGTAAAAATTACTAAATTAAAAAGAGAAACATTCATTTTTCTTTTTGGGCCACCCTGCCTCGGTGGGATGCAGCCAGTTTGTTGAAAAAAAAATCATTATTGTATTTTTTTTTCTCAATGGCTGTCTCTTGCCAAGACAAGGTGACCCACAGAAAACATATTCAACATCATTCATTCAATCACTGTCTTTCTATAAGTGTGCTGACATCACAATCAGTTTACCCCTCATGCTGCAACATCTCCAACTCTCCTTCAGGATGCAGGCATTACTTTTCTCACCTCCAGGACTCACGTCTGGCTAACTGGTTTCCCTGAATTCCTTCACATTCTAACAGCACATCCATTAAAAACCACTTACCTCTATATACTCCTATCTAACATACTCACACAAGCCTGCTGGATGCTCAAGCCCCTAAAACCACTGTAGTTTTAGTTAAAAAATTGACAAAGTTCACAACAACTGTACAACTGTACAATATTTATTTAAACATTTGCACCTTACACTAAAATTATTAGAAAAATCAAATAAAATTTTACAATGAATAAAATGTAAGTTCATAATGTAAATTAAATCATCACAGCAATAAGTAACAAAACATATTTGTAAAAAAAAATCATGAAAATTATCACTTATTTATTTCACCTTGGGACTGGAACCACAAATATTTTTGTTTGGCCCAAATGCAAGCTATCTCCTGCAGCAATATACATTAGTGAAATACTCCATAAAAACATTATAATTACCACAATTTGTGCATTCTGTGACTAAAAACAAGAAACTGCTATAAACCACCAAATAAAATATTTGTAATATTACAAATAGCAAAAGGCTTAAGGCAATAGAAAATGAGAATTGATAATATATTTAGATATGGGAGTAAAATGTAATAAATTTGTGCATATGCACCCACCCACACACTTCTTGAAATGCACACAAACAAAATATTTAATGCTACTGTATTACATGAACTAAGACAACTTGGATTACTTCTTGTAGCCAATTATATCACAATCTCTCTCACTCTCTTACACAAAGACAGACACACAAGCACATGATAGGAGCATATGTAGCTGATTCTCAGAGACCATTCAAACTATTTTTCAAAAATACTGGTTAAAAGATGAGATCTTAGAACAAAGTGAACATCAGTAAAAGTAACAAAAAAAAAATTGTATTTTGTGACATAGAACAAAAATCTTTGAGAAACAAATCATTCTGAACTTTGGTAAGATAAACTAGAAAATATAGATTCCAACCACTGGCAGACCTTTTTTCCCCAACCAATCTCCCCATCTGCCAACTCCCTAATAAGCCCCCACCCCCTGAATCCCTCTTATCACCATCACAATGCCGACACAAGACTTATCCATCAACCTCCACCCACATGAAACCCCACTTACCACAAACACCAGTCAATGCCTCGCCCCTTCCCCACACCCATACACCTACCTAATACCCCCACCACTGAATGGACTGCCTCCACCCCACAAATACGTATACCCACCCACTCTTGCACTATCATTCTACACCCACACTTCAACCATTCTTCACTGACTAGACCCCAGTATTCGTGACCCCCGATTCATAGTCAGCTAACTCACAGAAACAGTTAAAAGATGAAACTTTAGAATAACCATCACCCAAATTTACCCCCTGAAGCTCGCATAGCAGAACATCAGCAGGAGAGGCTAAACTTGTATACATAAGAGCAGCATTCAAAATCTTGACAAAAACTGATTCAAAATATTCTTTATCTCATCCAGTGACAGGACAAAACCCTCACCTAGTAAAACATTACATGAAATGAAAAAATACAGAGGCAGGTACAGTGGACCCCTGAGTAACGAGCATAATTCATTCCAGAAGCCTGCTCAAGTGCCATTACCGAACGAATTTACTCCCTTAAGGAATAATGTCAAGTAGGTTAGTCTATTTCAGACCCCCAAAAATACACTTACAAAATCACTTACAATATTATACTTACATAATTGTACGATTTCCGGGGTGCTCGTTACTTGGGGGTCCACTGTATTAAAATTAGTGCCTGAAGAGAGAATGAGCATTAAAGAAAGAATGCAAAAACAAACTTTAGTCAGTGTAAGATCTATGTTCAAAATAAGAATATTTAAAAATTCTAATAGGACAGACACGTCACATAAGGATAGCAATAAAGAATTAGAGAGACAAGCTGGCAAGACATTACGTGGTTTTCAATCTCAATGAAGATAACGTGAGAGGAACTGACAAAGTGAATCACTAGGTGTCATCATGCTATTTTAAGTTTTGAATATCTAAGTTATAAAATTCTTGAATTCCACTAAACTATAAAGCTTAAGAGATGACTTTCTTATTAAACACAGCTTAAAATTATTATTTTTGTTTCTCTTTCCTACTTATAATTTATTATATAAATAAATCACTACTACTAAGGGTCATTCGGTGCTGTTTAAATTCCTAAAGGAAATGAATCCGGAGAGACAAATGAAGGAAGAGATAAAAAGAAAAGCAGACTACAGAAGAAGGAACTATAAAGACATGAGAAATTTTCAATACATAATGATAAATGGAATTGAATGGTAAGGCAATGTAAGAAATTGTTGAGGCAAGTAATGTGGCAAATAGTAAAAGATATGTAATAAGCACAAAGAAAAGAAACAGACATAGAGCATCACTGGTTCAATCCAGAATGCAGATGGAATTTTAAGAAATTAAGAAGAAAATAAGAGACATAAAAATAGAAGAGCTAGGATATGATGGGAGGCTGAGTGTAAAAAATATATAGCATCAAAGATTATAACAAAACACAAGTAACTATTTAGACAAATATGAATAAAAAAAAAGTCTGAAGATTTAAGTAATAAGCCAAAAGACAAATGGAGAAACATTGATGGAAGATGGTTCAAGTATGCAAAGAAAAGCAAATCTAAGAAGAACGTCATAGAACTACTACATTTGTTTGCTTGTAAAGGAGTCTGGTAAGGTACAAGTGACTTTACAGGTACACAATTCTACTGACAGCTTATGACCAGAACTGAACACACAACACATGATTGTATATTATGCAGTATCAATTACTGTACCATTATTATGATACTTATCAACCAAAATGTATTTTCTCCATTTCAATTCTTTGTAATGTTCACTGAGAAGGTTACAAAAGCTTTAATTCATATAAATTTTTTTACCATAAAGATTCCTCATGCACCAGTTGCACCATTAAACTCACTAAAGAAAGGAACCACACATGCTTATGCACGCACATGTACAACTCTGCTTATGTAGTTACAAATAATTACTTGTTCTTGATCTCACTCTAACATACACGCACAAATTGATCCAAGTATCGTTGATTCTTATCCAGTTTGGTATTTGTATACTGGCATTTCTTAGAAAATGGGCACATTCATGTTGAACGAAGTGTGGAATCATATTCCATAAAGGCAACTAATGTGATAGCTCACAAATACATTACAAGTTTCCTCACTCTAGTCTTAACTCTATGGAGGTCATGGTGTCTGCTTACTCAGGAATGCCAGACGCCTTTGCCGCACTTCCTCAAGGTCTGGCTCCTCCGTGCCAATGGAACCTGGAGGAACTTCAATAAGTTAAAATTCATGATCTCCACACTAAGCTACATAGTCAACAATGTCACTGCAATAAATGTTAAGGATACAGTGCTCAGTGTACAGTGGACCCCCGAGTTTCGTAAAAACTTCACTCCTGAAGTCTGCTCAAGTGCCATTACCGAACGAATTTACTCCCTTAAGGAAAAAATTCACGTAGGTTAGTCTATTTCAGACCCCCAAAAATACACTTCCACAAGAACTTACAAAATTATACTTACATAATTGCACGATTTCCGGGGTATTCGTTAACCGAGGGTCCACTGTACATAGAAGTTATTCTATGTGCTCCAAACATGATGTTCAGATGAAGGCCAAACTGAGTGTAAAGAAAGCTATTAGAAACTAACAGTAAACTAATTATGAAAGTCTACAGACAATGGGAGCCTATTTTTAAGAACTCCAAAAGTGTTTGCAAGTGAAAATATCAACCATGACCAGAGTATTTAGCTCAGTTTGCATGGAGGTAGCTGCTAACTCTTGCATGGAAGCAGCCATGATGGCTTTTGCTAACAGGATTCAATTGCATTAGTCTGTTGAAAGAGGCAGAACCAAGAGCTGGAGATAAAACCTTCCCACTCCAACTATCCACAAAGTCAAACAAGTATCATATTTTCTAGCATATACATGTATGGCACATCCCAATTTTGACAGGCATATTCTAGGAAAAAAATAAATGCAATATTTGCTTCAAAATGATAGTGAGCCAGTGACTGACTGTTGATGCATATAATGTAGCTAAAAGAAGTGGGACCTTTCATAGTCTGTCATCTGCTTCACTGTCACATGGCTATCTGTTGTTTACAGACTGCTACCTTACAATTATTTACAGCCACTGAGGATGGTTTGCTTATTACATACCAGTAATATGTAAAATATAACTTTATAATAGTTTTTTTTTTAACACGTCGGCCGTCTCCCACCAAGGCACGGTGAACCAAAAAGAAAGAAAATACTTTCATCATCATTCAACACTTTCACCTCACTCATACACAATCACTGTCTTTGCAGAGGCGCTCAGATACGACAGTTTAGAAGTCCCTCCAAACTGCCAATATCCCAAACCCCTCCTTTAAAGTGCAGGCATTGTACTTCCCATTTCCAAGGCTCAAGTCCGGCTAACCGGTTTCCCTGAATCCCTTCACAAAATATTACCCTAATCAGTAAAGTAATCTAGGAAACAGTAATATAAAGCCTACCCTTGTTCCTGACTTTGAACATGTAAAGTGCAAAGTGATTTTATGAGGCATTTTTTTTGGAAAAAAAAAAAAACATGCCAGAAAGTATAGTAATTACAGACAATTGTACATACCAGAAGTCTCTGGAATGTGATGACCCAGATTACTAAAAAGGTGATTGTCATTGTTAGATGGACCAGCAGCAGCTTGGCCTACTAGGTTGCTTTGCTCCTCCTCTGCTGACATGCTCAGCTGCAGTGCTCTCTCCAGATCATTATCTGTAGTGAGAAAAATCAAAGGTTTCTCAAAGTTACATCTTGATCTACACAGTACCTTCCCTACTAAATCCTCTTGTTTGTTTAGCCCTTTGACTGTCTGTCCCATAGAACTATGTCATTGAGGCCAAGGTCTGCCATGTAGATCTACGCCATGAGCTCAGCTCACTCAGAAAAACAGTGAGTGGTAAACTTTGGTCTAGATATAAGAGAACGAGTCTGTGTAATAAGTGTGCACAGCATAAAAAAAAAATCCTGCCTCATACAGAGCATGATGGGAAAAGCAAAACTCTGACCTTGTGTTAGGTTTAAAATAGTGACTTTGGGGGGTTTTCTAGGATGGTTTTTATGGGTTTATTGACTGTTTCTTGGTATCATTTGATAGAATGGAGGACATTCTATTGAAATAGAAATTATTTTAGTTGGTTCCAGTACTGGAAGAAGCTTAAAGTTGGCCTCAAAGTAGTGGAAATGTTAAATTTTTGCTGATATCCCTGAGGATGAGTAAGGCCCCCCCCCCCCTGGTCTGTTTTATGGGTTTTACTAGATGTGGTCCAATTATTGGGATGCCATAAATCATGACAAATCATTCCTGGTTACATTTTATCCGAGAAACGGTTAATCTTCAATTTTTGGGGTGATGTATTCAAAACGGAAGGCAAGTGTAACATAGGAGAGGCTTCGGGACGTGATTACTGCAAAAAGGAAATGGTGTTTTAGTGCTTGGAATGTCTACATTATTTATTTTTTACTGTTTTTCAACTGAATTTTTTTAATTTTGCTTAAAATTGGCCAAATTACCGAATTCTGTGCACTTCACAGGGTGGTTTTGATAGCTGAATAGGCGGTTTCTTGTACTGAATCAACAGAAGGGAAGGCATACTAGCTAAGAATTTAGTCAAATTGAACCATGGAATTGGCTTAAAATGGGACTCAAAGTTGGCAAAAATGCTGATGTGTAAAATGTGCCCAGACTGCTAAATTTGCGCCTGTGTAATTCCAAAAGTTTTCCATCAAATTTCGTATTTTTGGTGTCATTACCTTCAGGAAAGGATTCTCTACAATTTCAGAAGAAAAAATAATTTATGTCCACTCTTCTTTCTAAAACTGTTCATTAATATTACTGCTACTCCTCCTCCTTTAAGTTCTCCTGGATACACTTCACTTCATACAACTTATCCTTCCCCATTCAAACTCTCAAACTTCTTTTAACCTTGTGTCACTCAGTGCTAAGACATCCACCTCCTTTCATTCATAACATTAGCAATTAGTTATTTTTTGACAATTTTACTATGCAAACACACATTCCAATGACCCAGCTTCAAAATGTTTCTTTTAGTAAGTGCAGATAGAAAATTAGACAAAGGGGCTATATTTTACAGTAAGAGTTTTGGTACAAAACTAAATTTCCAAGCAATGTCTCACGGCCCAATCCAGAGAGAAAAAGTGTTGCCACCAAAATCATATTTTCCAATAGTTTTTGCTTCAACCATAATGTGCACCTTAATTTACCCATTTATTATACCTAATCCATGCACTTACCCAACTTATTTCACAATTAATTAATAGGAGTAGAATAAATACATTAAACATACAATTAAAGTTAATGCTAGTCAAATGGTTGATTTGAGATCACATCCATGTATACAAAACAGAAGTCATACCAGCAACTTCTGGACTGTATTGACCAAGACTCAAGCGAATGGCTGCCTGCAGGTGCTCATCATCAGTGGAGGGTCCTGTACTAACTTGGTCCCTCAGGCTGACTGTGTGTGTCTTGCTAGATAGACTCTCTTGTAGGGCTCTCTCCAAGTCACTGTCTGGTGTGGAAAAATTTATGTAATTAAATATGAGTTTTACTCATTTCCAACAAAATAAAATGAAACTAATGCATGAAGACTGTAAACTGTTAATCCAAGAAATTTCCATTATGAGATGTACGTAATATGAGTTTGCAATAACAGAATCCTTATTGCCACAAAGGAATAGGAAGGCTCTAACAGTCCTAAACCCCAAAGCAATTTATCTGAAACAGGACTGAAAAACTCAATCTTCCATTAAAGCAAGTCTCCAATGTATTATACTATACAGGTTATTCTACTACCACAGTATACAATTTAGGGTGGTCCTTATTTAAAGATAGCTATTTAAAAATTCATGCCCTTAATCTTTCAATATTTTAAACTGGGCAAGAAAGCAAGAACTAAGAAATTTTGTACAAATCAAATTAATATTTGCTGGTGCCTCAGAGCATATTATAACTAGAAATGTTGCTGTTAACCCTGAAACATACACACTGCACAGTTGTCACATTCTCATTCTAATTTCATGAACTGTTGATTTAACACAATGTTAACAGGCCAAATCCATTATGCAAGCATTTCCTCAGAGCTTATCCAACACATTTTACTTTCTTCTGCATCATCACAGATTCAAGTTTAAGCATCATCAATGAACTTCCAGCATCATTAGTGATCCTCTGGGTGTCATGGTTAATATGAAAAACAAAAATAATAAAAGAGGAGTGATGTAGTGATATTAAAAAAAAAAAAAAAGTCCTTGGTAAACACAAGATCAACGTGGAACAAGGTAGTTCTGATTAGCTTCTGAGATGGTTTATATGTTCAGTTGTTCATGTGAGGTAGGGAGGTTAGGGAGGGGATAGGGAAGTTTTTTTTATACTCTAGCCTTCTCCCACTGAGGTAGGGTGACTTGACAAAAGAAAACCCTGTCACTCGTTCAATCACTGTCTTGCCAGAATAGCACCCACATCACAGTTCAGATGACCCCAACCCCAACCTGCAACATCCCCACTCCTCCTTCAGAGTGCAGGCACTGTATTTCCCACTTCAGGGACTCAAGTCTGGCTAACCAATTTTCCTTCATAAATGTTACCTTGCTCACACTCCAATATCATGTCAAATCATAAAAGACACTTGCCTTAACTCTCTGCTATCTAACATGCTCACACAAGCATGTTGAATGTCCAAGCCCATAGCACTCAAACCCTCTACCCTTTTCCAACCTTTCCTAGGAGGACCTCTATCCCTGCTTCCCTCCATCTCAGATTTATAAGACCTCCTAGTCATCTTTTTTTTTTTTCCTACACTCTCTCTCTAAATGTCCAAACCACTTTAACAAACCCTCCCCAGCCTTCTAAATAATACTTCTGGTAACTCCACTCTTCATCGTAATCTCCAAAATCCAAATTTTCTGCTTCAAAACCCATGCTTCACACTCAGAACAGTGTTGGTATCACTATACTCTAAGACATTTCCCTTTTTGCCTTCCTTGACAAAGTTCTTTGTCTCCACAGATGTTTTATTGCACCACCCACCTTTTTTCCTTCATCAATTCTATGGTTCACTTCATCTCATGTAAAACCATTTGCCTTCAAGTCTACTCCCAAATGTCTATATACCTTTCCTCCAATCTGATATCCAATCTCTGATTGCCTAATTTATTTATATTCTCATTATGTTGCTCTTTCCTACAGTCACACATAATTTCCTTCTTTTACATACCCTCCCAAATTTGTTTACCCAAAAAAAACTCTATCATCGAAAAAAAAATAACTGTGGCAACTCCCACTCTGTACCAGATTCACCCTCTTCCAATTCCACACCCTAGCATTCACTTCTTTTACATCCCTTTTTATTGTTATTCCTCGATTATTATTGTAATCAAGGAAGTGCTAAACCCATAGGGGTCATACTGCACATAGGGAATGAGATAATCAGATTCAATCCAAAGAAGGGAAGGATAGGTTCACTTCCTTGAATCATGAAACCCTTACCACCATTCTCTCTTGAGGAAGAATGGGAGATGAAGTAACTTAAGGAGGTATACCTAGCGTATACCTGGAGAGGGTTTCGGGGGTCAATGCCCCAGCATTGACCCCCGTTTCCCACCAAGGTAGGGTGGCCCAAAGAGAAAAACAAAAGTTTATCTTTTTAGCTTTAGTAATGTATACAGGAGAAGGAGTTACTAGCCTCTTGCTCCTGGCATTTTAGTTGACTCTTACGACACGTATGGCTTACGGAGGAAGAATTCTGTTCCACTTCCCCATGGAGATAAGAGGAAATAAGAACAAGAACTAGTAAGAAAATAGAAGAAAACCCAGAGGGGTGTGTATATATATGCTTGTAAATAAATGTGTAGTGTGACTTAAGTGTAAGTAGAAGTAACAAGACATACCTGAAATCTTGCATGTTTATGAGACAGAAAAAAGACACCAGCAATCCTACCATCATGTAAAACAATTACAGGCTTTCGTTTTACATTCACTTGGCAGGACAGTAGTACCTTCCTGGGCGGTTGCTGTCTACCAACCTACTACCTAGATTTTACTAAATGCTACCTATTAACCCTTTCAGGGTCAGTGCCGTAGTTCTACGGCTTTGAGTTCTGGGTCCAAACCGTAGTTCTACGTCATGAGCTCAGCTCAATCAGTAAATTTGGGCCTAGATATGAGAGAATACATCTATGTGGTAAGTGTGCACCACATAAAAGAAATCCTGCAGCACACAATGCATAACGAGAGAAAAAAAATGAAACCATAATTTTCGATTAAAACAGCGACTTTGCAGTGTTTTTTCGTATACTATTTATAGTTGTATTTGCGATTTCTTGGTCTCATTTGATAGAATGGAAGATATATTACAGATATAGAGATGATTTTGATTGGTTTTAGTACTGGAAATGGCTTGAAACTGAGCTCAAAGAAGCGGAAATGTTCAATTTTTGCCGATGTTCAAGAGTAAACAAATGACCTCACACGTCTAATACGCGCCACCTGGTGGGTCTAATATACATTCACAAATGTGGTGATATTATTTGTACAATTATTACAGTATTACATAACAGTAAATCTTCCTTTTTTTTTTTTGAATAAAAATTCATTATGTGAATAAAAAATAAAAATGGAATTCATTTGTAAAGACTGAAAACGTAACTAATGAACAGAGGAAATGTTAGTTTAGTGCCAGGAATGCCTGCATTGTTTATTCTGCACCCTATTTTGAATTTGGAATATTTTGAACTTTGAGTTAAATTGGCTAAATTACCAATTTCCAATCACTTTATTTTGTAGTTGAAAAAGTTGACTGCGCAATTTCTTGTGCTTAATCGATAGAATAGAAGTAATACTAGTGAAATAGCTGAGAATTTCGTCGACTGAAATAAGGTAATTGGCCTAAAATGGGAGTCAAAGTCGGCAAAATCGCCAATGCGTAAAAATCGCTGACACATCTAAATTCGCAAGAGCATAATTTCGTCAATTTTCATTCAAATTTCGTACTTTTTGTTTTATTACCTTCAGAAAAAAGATTCTCTACCATTTCATAAGAAAAAATAAAGATTTTTTTTTTTTTTAAATTCTTGGACACTGGTGCACCCCTTCCAAAAATGGCCTTGGACCCTGAAAGGGTTAATATCCCACACAATAATATATGTTACTGGCTGACCAAAGTCAAATCTAATTCTAATAAAATAAAATAAATGGTAATATAATTTAAATGTTTCAGAGGATGAACGTCTCTAAGAGACATCATGTGGGAACACAGCCATGCCACAAACAAAGGTCATACCACAAACCAGCTCTTTGATTCCCCAATCTTCAAAAGTTGAATCATGCACTTCAGCTACTGTAGCTCCAGTACCCTTGTTTAACTTTGGTACTAAATAGAGATGCTGCACTCCAGATCCTGACACCAGAATGTGAAGACCAGCTTTCTCATTGCCAGTAAGATCAGGAAGCAACTTGTCATCCAAGTGGATTACTACAGGATCATGGAACTGGATGATGAAGTCTTCTGTGAGTCGACATTCAATATTAAAGCGGTAGCGCATTCTTGCCCTGCGTATCGAGGATCTGTTGATATTCAGCTCTTTTATATTTTCACCTAAACGTGCAGTGGATGCAGATGTAACAAACAGCATTCCTACTGCTTATCGTCCTTTCATTATGAGTATTTTACTGAGGCTAATCAAGTTGCACAAGTTAAAATAAATAATGCAGCACCTCCTGCATACTAAGAATTGAAATGTACTCACCAAACTGTTAGAAAAAGAAGAAACAAAAGAAAACAAAAAAGTAAAATATTAAACTGAAATATCCATGAGGCACCTCTAAAGTCAATCTATTTTCTTTGAAAATTTGCAGGGACTGTTTCTGCATGTACTGAAAACTGATGAGAGAACTTTTTTTTTTTGGGGGGGGGAGGGGAGCGAGGGGGAGAAGGGTAGAGAGTTATTAGTACTAGAGTATGGACCACCCTAAAATAATACAAATATAACATACATACATCATACATACATGTGTGTGTACTCACCTATTTGTGGTTGCAGGGGATGAGTCATAGCTCCTAGCCCCATGTGTGTGTTTACATATATTTTTTATATACATACAGTAGTCCCCCGTATCCACAAGGGATATGTTCCAAGACCTACCGTGGATACCCGTAACCGTGGATAGTAGCGAACCCTATATATAAGTTGTTTTTCATTTACACACATACCTATGATAAAATTTAATTGATAATTTATGCACAATAAGTCAAGAATTAACACTTTTCACTGATGGGAAGCATTTTCACAGGTTCTCTTAGGCTCTGAAGAACTGCCAGTATCACTACTTTTATACTTTGTGGCCATTATTAAGCAAAATTACGTGTTAATTTTGGACCATGGTAAGCCGTGGATAACTGAAACAGCAGAAATCGAATCCACAGATACAGGGGTTCTACTGTATACATAAATAAATAAAAAAATGTTCAGTGTTAAAAAAACTACTATGTAAAAGACTGAGATTAATAAAAGTGATCTGACTAATGACTACCCACTTGACTTAGGTGTCGAGGAATTTTGGAGAGACATCTGTATGGCTGCTTGTAATTCATCATACTCCCCTGAACGAGGTGGTTCACTTTGTTGGTTATGGGACAAACCAACATTGGCCAGACTGGCAGCCAGAGCAGCTTTCAGATCTCCATCATCTTTGTTATTTCTTTGCTCCACTGATACCTAGTCAGAGTTTAATTACAAAGGCACAATGAAATTAGCATGTCCATATTTTCCACTTCTTATATATACACAAATTTAACCCCTCCAGTGGCTGTCACATAGAACTACGTCACTGAGACCTGGGTCCTTCACGTAGTTCTATGTCATGAGCTTAGTTCACTCAGGTAAGTTGAGTGGTAAATTTTGGCTTAGATATGAGAGAATGGGTCTGAGAAGTGAGTGTGCATAGTATAAAAAATCCTAACTCATATAATATGTGAGGATAAGCAAGACTGGGGCCATGTTTTTGGTTTAAAATAGCAACTTATAGGTGTTTTCTATAATGATTTTATTGTTTCATTGGCTGTGTCTTGGTATCATTCAATAGAATGGAAGACATTCTACTGAAATAAGAGATGATTTTGGTTGGTTTCAGGATTGGAAGTAGCTTGAAATTGGGCTCAAAGTAGGGTAAATATTTGATTTTTGCCAATTTTCCTGAGGACAGGTAAGGCCCCTCTACACTTCATAGTCTGTTTTATGGGCTTTTAATATGTTTGATTCAATTATTGGGATGCTGTAAACCATGATCAATCATTCCTGGTTATATTTTATTATCAGGGAAATAAAGTAAATCTTCTGTTTTTGTGTTTTATAAAGTCAAAATGGAAGACAAGTGTAATACAGCCTCTCCTCATTTAGCGACGTACTCGTTTACTGACTACTCGGACTTACGACAGGCTCTCTGACCAGTATGCATACCTAAATACGTAATGTATATTAGAGCTGTTTTCCTCGATTCTATTTATTACAATATACAGTACACTACTGTATAAACATTTAAAAATATACTAAAAATTTTATAAATGGTGCAAGGGTGACATTAAAGCATCATCAAAGATGGTTGACATAAACCCACTACGTACCATTATAATATGCTCCTTGTTTAGTGATGAATTCGTTTACTGACATGGTATTAGGAACAGAACTCCATCGTTAAGTGAGGAGAGGCTGTATAGGCAAGGCCTGGGGATGTGATTAATGAACAGAGGAAATGTTTTAGTGCCAGGAATAACTACAATATTTATTCTGCACTCTATTTTAATTTTGTGAAAAATTGGCCAAATTGCAGACTTCTGTTCACTAGACTCAAAAATGCCTTACGATGACCTGCTCAAAAAATATATTACAATTAATAAAAGTTTATTATATTCAACAATAAAAGTTTTTTTTTTTGCAAGGGCCATTTCGCACAAAGGTAGGTAGATGCAGAGAGGGGAAAACTCATTCCATATTACTCATTCAATAGTTCTCTTACAAGATGTCCATGGATAACAGAATTTAACCCTTTGACTGTTTCGGACGTATATTTACGTCTTACGAGCCAATGTTTCGGACGTATTTATACGCCTAAATTCTAGCGGCCTCAAATCAAGCAGGAGAAAGCTGGTAGGCCCACATGTGAGAGAATGGGTCTGTGTGGTCAGTGTGCGCAGTATAAAAAAAATCCTGCAGCAAGCAGTACATAATGAGAAAAAAACTCCGACCGTTTTTTTAATTAAAACGCCGTCTTTGAGGTGTGTTTTCGTATAGTATTTATGGTTGTATTCTCTTTTCATGGTCTCATTTGATAGAATGGGAAACATATTACAGGAATAGAGATGATTTTGATTAGTTTCATGATGTAAACGATCTTGAAATTGAGCTCAAAGTAGCGGAAATGTTCGATTTTTGCTAATGTTCAAAAGTAAACAAATCACACCATGCGTCCAATACACATCACCTGGTGAGTCTAATATTCTTTCACAAGTGCACAGATATTATTTATACAGTTTTTACAATAATGCAATAGTCTGCATAACAATAAATCTTCTATTTTTGTATGAATAAAAAATCAAAATAGAAAGCAAGAGTAATGTAAGAGGGGCCTAAAGACATGACTAATGAACAGATAACATCTTATTTTAGTGCTAGGGATGTCTGCATTGTTTATTCTGGACCCTATTTTGAAATTGACATCTTTTTATTTTGCATGAAATTGGCGAAATTGCCATTTTCTGACCACTTTATTGGGTAGTTGAAATCGGTAAATTGGTGATTTCTTGTACTCAATCGATAGAACAAATAGAGTTCTAAAGAAATAGCTATGAGTTTGGTCGACTGTCCCAATGGAATTGGCCTAAAATAGGGCTCAAAGTCGGCGAAATCGCCGATGCGTATATATCACTGACATCGCTAACTTTGCGAGAGCGTAATTCCGTAAGTTTTTAATCAAATTTCATACTTTTGGTGTCCTTACAATCGGGAAAAGATTCTCTATCATTTCATAAGAAAAAATAATTTATTTTTTTTTCCAAAATTTTCCGACATAGAATGACAGTTTCAGAATGGGGCCTCCGACAGTCAAAGGGTTAAATGCCTAAACTGCAATATCCCCACACATTATTTAATCAATCACCTGAGCTAGAGATTTTCCAGTGACAGCAGCAGCAACACTGAACAGGTAACAGATGAGTACACAAACAAGAGTGCAAACAAGAGAGCAAGCACAAAACAGGGAGTGTGAGAGACAGGAGTGAGCTGAAGGTAGAGAATGAGCAAACCTTTTATATCTTCAATGCAGTTATGTCTCATTACACAAATAACCCGCACATAGGAGAGAGGAGCTTACGACGACGTTTCGGTCCAACATGGACCATTTACAAAGTCACACTAACAAAAAGAAGAGGAGGGAGTATATATAGGCCAGCAGACAGGGACGGGACAAGTGAGGTGTAGTAGGAAAGGAGGAAGAGAGGTAGTGGTAGAGGTAGTAGTAGTGGAGTCAGTCAAATACTAAGAAAGAGGAGCACTGCAAGGGAGCTAGGGCCCACAAAGGGTAGGAACAAGAGCAAAGAGGGGGGAAAATAATAATAAAGGACCAAATACCCAAGGCAGAGGAAAGAAAACCCAAAGGAGAAAGAGGAGAGAGGAATGGGGAAAAAGGGAGAAGGGGAAAAAAGAATCAGGTTAAGTCACGGGTGTTCTGAAGTTTGGAGCATTTTACAATGTAATGGGAAAGGAAGGCATCTACAGAGACAAAGCCAGGACTAAGATTCATACAAGGAAAGTTGTGTACAAGGGAGGATTTAACCATACAGCGACTGTGAAAGTTAGAAGTAGGGTACACAGTTTTAGCAGAAGACCAGTCAATAGGATGACTGTGATCTCTGACATGACAGAAAAGAGCATTGTTGGTGTCGGCAAGCCTAACACTACTTTTGTGCTCCCTGAGTCTGTCAGAAAGAGAACGGACAGTTTCTCCAAAGTACTGAAGAGGACAGGAGGAACAAGAAATAGAGTAGACACCAGGAGCATTTATAGAGGGAGGAGAGGTATGAACTAGATTGGTGCAAAGAGTGTTAGTCTGGCAAAAAGTAAGTTTGATGTCTAAGGAACGGAGAGAGTTGTTGAGATTAGAAAGACTGGAAATGTAGGGAAGGCAGAGGACAGGAGAGTTCCCAGGAGTAGAGAGTTTGAGAGACAAGAAAGTCCGTTTAGCACGTGAGAAGGCAGAGTCTATGAAATGGGAAGGGTAGCCAAGACGGGAAAATGAATTATGAAGATTGGAAATTTCTGAGCCAAGGAACTGAGGATCACAAATGCGGAGAGCACGGAGAAATAGAGAGATAAGAACACTTTTCTTGACAGAGGAAGCATGATAACAAAAGCAGTGAATGTACATGCCACTGTGCATAGGCTTGCAGTACACGGAAAAAGCAAAACCTGTATCTGAGCAGTGGACATGAACATCAAGGAAAGTAAGCAAGAAATTAGATTCCAGTCATGGTATTGTGCCTTTTTTTGTTAATTATGTCTCATTTTTTTTAGCGCACTGACCATTTCCCACAGAGACAGGGTGACCCGCAAAAGAAGAAACACTTTCATCATCATTGTTCACTCCATCACTATCTTGCCAGAGGTGCACTTACACCACAGTTAATTAAAAAACTTCAACATATCTCCACCCCTCCTTCAGAGTGCAGGAACTGTACTTCCCACCTCCAGGACTCCAAGTCTGGCTAATCACTTTGCTCACACTTCAACAGCACATCAAGTCATAAAAACCATTTACCTCCACTCGCTCCTACCAAACACGCTTGCTGGAAGTCCAAGCCTTTACTACCTTCCTCCAACCTTTCCTAGGACGACCCCTACTCTGCCTTTCTTTCACTACAGATTTATGCTCCCTCCAAGTCATTCTACTTTGTTCCATCTTTTCTAAATGTCTGAACCACCTCAACAACCCCTCCTTGGCCCTCTGGATAATACTTTTAAATACCCCACACCTTCTAATCTTCAAGCTATGGATTCTCTGCATAATATTCACACTGCACATTGCCCTCAGACACAACATCTCCACTGCTTTCAGCCTTCTCCTTGTTGCAACATTCACCACCCATACTTCATACCCATATAAGAGCGTTGGTACCACTATACTCTCATACATTTCCCTGTTTGCTTCCATGGATAACAATCTTTGTCTCCCCAGATTCTTCAGTACACCACTCTCCTTTTACCCCTCATCAATTCTATGACTCACCTCATCTTTCATAGACCCATCTGCTGACAAGTCCACTCCCAAATATCTAAATACATTCACTTCCTCCATACTCCCTCCCTCTAATCTGATATCCAATTTTTCATTACCTAAATTTTTTGTTATCCTCATCATCTTGCTCTTTCCTATGTTCACTTTTAATTTTCTTCTTTTACATACCCTTCCAAACTCATCAACCAACCTCTGCAACTTCTCTTCAGAATCTCCCAAAAGTAGTGTCATCAGCAAAAAGCATCTGTGACAACTCCCACTTTGTGTTACATTCTCTCTCTCTTAATCCCTCACCTAAGCATTCACTTTTCTTACAACCTTCTCTTACATACTCTAACCTGAGCCTCGCTATCCTCGTAAAAATTCTTACTGCTTTCAGTAACCTACCACCTATTCCATACACTTGCAACACCTGCCACACTGCTTCCCTGTCCACCCTATCATATGCCTTTTCCAAATCCATAAATGCCACGAAAACCTCTTTCCCCTTATCTAAATACTTTTCACCTATATGCTTCACTGTAAACACTTGGAGTCTACACACCCCCTACCCTTCCTAAGGCCTCCTTGTTCATATGCGATCCTGCTCTCCATCTTACTCCTAATTCTTTCAGTAATAACTCTACCATACACTGTATCAGGTATGTATACTCAACAGGCTTATTCCCTATAATTTTTACACTCTCTTTTGTCCCCTTTGCCTTTATACAAAGGAACTATATATGCTCCTTGCCAAACCCTAGGTACCTTTCCCTCTTTCATACATCTTGTCCATCAATAAAGCAAATTATGATATGTCCAATGCTTTAAGCCTTTCTTCACAACTTTTTTTTTCTTTTTAACTTTGGAAGCCATTTTATAGCTTGTCTCTAGAACTTTCTCTGGCTTGTCCAAAAGCTGTCTCAGGTGCAAACACTATACCAATGCTGTATGCCATAAATTTTGCTCTAGCCTATATTGTGATCAGCTTAGCATTTTCTATTCATATATCCAATGGTCTCCATGGGGAATTGGAACAGAATTCTTCCTCCGTAAGCCATGCGTGTCGTAAGAGGCGACTAAAATGCCAGAAGCAAGGTGCTAGTAACCCCTTCTGTATATATTACTAAATTTAAAAGGAGAAACTTTCGTTTTTGTTTTTTGGGCCACCCCGCCTCAGTGGGATAAGGCTAGTGCGTTGAAAGAAGAAGATATCCAATGGTCTATTAAAGCTTGCCAGTGTCATATGGATGTTTTTTCCAGTGACATCTTATTATCCATGGGGAAGTGGAACAGAATTCTTCCTCCGTAAGCCATGCGTGTCGTAAGAGGCGACTAAAATGCCAGGAGCAAGGGGCTAGTAACCCCTTCTGTATAAACTATGTATTAAATTTAAAAAGAGAAACTTTTGTTTTTCTTTTTGGGCCACTCTGCCTCGGTGGAATATGGCCGGTTTGTTGAAAGATGATGATCTTATTATCAATGGTGACTAAGGTCCCTCTCTATCTGATGCCTTAAAAATATAATCACACAATTTACACTTTGTGTGACCTGTTTTCCCTTCCTCCTATTTCTGTTACATGGCAATTCTTCATAAGTACTGTAATTTCATCATCTATCTATTGCTCCACTAGATCAATTTGTTTAGATCTTCCCATAAGAAAACTGGAAATTGTATTGTGCGTATACTTCTCAGCTTCTGCTGGCTAGTAATTTATATGGATTAAAAATATTATCATAGCAAGCAATGACCCTTGTGTCCTGCTAATGACATTATCCCATAAGGTATGTGCTGCCTCCCTCTCTTTCTGGATGAAAGAGCCTTGATCAACCAATCAGGGCCAGTGATTGTGTCACCGAGATATACGACAGGGGTCACTGCCATGGTGCATGCTCTAGATGACAGCAATAAGGTTCATATGATCCAAGGACTGTCACAACCCTTTTACCCAAAAATAAAGCTGCTGTAATATCCCCACACTTTTTCTAACTCTTCTTTAACTTGTAAAAAATACACTTTCCCACATATTTTCTTTTATATAACTTGTAAAAAATACATACTGCATCTTTGTAATATATAACTTAGGGTATATTTCTTGAGTAAAAAAAAAAAAAAAAAAAAGGGTCAACCATACCCTGAAATAGTATATGGAATTACCTTTGTAATCCCACCTCCCCCTCCTCCCTCCCAACCCTTTCCCATGCTTCCATCCTTCTTCCTTACCCATCTTACCAAAGCTCTGGTCAGAACCTCGTAACCTCGTACGGTTATGGAATTAAATGCTACACTGACTGAGTACAGAACACCCTTGATTTAGCTGATTAATAAAGGAAAACAGGTGGCTAGTATTGGCCATATTAATGGACAGAGATGAAATTATTTTCTGTGATCATGACAATTAACCCTTTCAGTGTCGGTCCTGTTGTACTATGACTCTGAAGCCAGGGTCGGTCCCGCAATACATGTACTATGCCATAAGCTCAGCTCTCTCAGATAAGCTGTAAGCGGTAAATATGAGAGAATGAGCCTATGCAGTAAGTGTGCACCATATAAGAAAATCCTGCAGCACACAGTGCATGAGAAAAAACTGCGACAGTGTTTTTGGTTTAAAACAGCGACTTTGCGGTGTATTTTCGTATGGTTTTTATGGTTGTATTCTCCATTTCCTGGTCTCATTTGATAGAATGGAAGATACATTACAGAAATAGAGATGATTTTAATTGGTTTCAGGACTGAAAGTAGCTTGAAAATGAGCTCAAATTTGCGGAAATGTTTGATTTTTGCCGATATTCCAAAGTGCACAAATGACATCACGTGTCCAATACGCATCCAACTGACCAGTCTAATATACATTTAGGAATGCATTGACATTATTTATACAATTATTACAATAATGCAGCAGTATGCATAACAGTAAATCTTCTATTTTTTGTGTGAATAAAAATTCAAAATGGAAAGCAAATGTAATATAAGAGGGGCCTCGAGACGTGACTAAGGAACAGAGGAAATGTTTTTTAGTGCCAGAAATGTCTACATAGTGTATTCTGGACCCCATTTTTAAACTGGCAGTTTTTGAATTTTGTGTGAAATTGACCAAATTACCAATTTCTGATCACTTTATTGGATAGTTGAAATAGGTAAATGGGCAGTTTCTTGTACTTAATCAATAGAAGAAATACTAGTAAAATAACTATGGTTTGGTCAGCTGGAACAGTGGAATTGGCCAAAAATAGGGCACAAAGTGGGCGAAATCGCCAATGTGTAAATATTGCCAAGACCATTAACTTTGCGAGAGCATAATTCCGTAAATTCTCCATCAAATTTTGTACTTTTGGTTTCATTACCTTTGGAAAAAAGACCATCGTTTCATAATTTTTTTTTTTTTAAATTCTTCGACCCTGAGAGCAAGTCGTGATATCAGTGGTCTTGACCCTGAAAGGGTTAAAGACAATTCTGTAAAAAATAAACTTTGTCCATTGTTTCTGAAATGACTGACCCAACAGATTTTATCCAGTATTTCCATTAAATTGAGGGATTACTATTCAATTATCTGGAAAAATTTCCTTCTTAGCAATTACTCAACAATCCACAAATTAAAAAAAAAATTAATGAAAAATACTGTATGCGGGAGTATACCTCAGATAGAAGTCTCGGCTTGATGGTCTGCTGAGCAGGGTGAAGACGCAGTTTTTCATCTGCCTCTGATGGGGGTAGGTTGCCATCCACCACAAATATTGAGTAACCTGAAGAGCAAAGAGATCTCAGCCTCTGATTAAAGTCAAAATTATGAGAAAATGCTAACTTTAATAAACTTGACTTTATATTCTTTTTTTTTGTAGCTTTCAAGCTTCATGGAGTACCCAACTGAGGGTAAAATAGTTAACTACAGCCTAGGACCTAGTGTAAACCCTAATTAACTTTTACTCCTGAAATCTATTTCTTACATTTTTCTTTTTTAACCCTTAAACTGTCAACACGTAGATATACGTTGACTCGCGTACTGCTCTGAACGTAGATCTAAGTTTTTTTTTTCAAATGCTTTTAACCTTGCCATGATAAGCCTGAGTTGCCTAGAGATTAGAGAATGGGTCTGTGCACTCAGTGTGTGCAGTATTACAATATTTGGGAATGACAAAAAAAATGCACTCTTCATTTTAAAGAAAACGAACAATTTATTTTTTTCTCAAAATATTCAGTCAGCTACGCGAGTCAACGTATATCTACGTGTGGACAGTTTAAGGGTTAATTGTTTGAGTGAAAGCCTTACATTTTTAATTCATCAATCTATCTTCATCACATACAAAACAAATACAGTGGACCCTCGAAAATCGAACACTCCAAACTCGCCCTTTTATGTAAGTTTATTATTGTAAGTGCTTTTATAATTGTATTTTTGGGGGTCTGAAATGGACTAATCTAATTTACATCATTCCTTATGGGAATAAATTCGTTTGGTAACAGCACTTGAACAGCATTCTGGAATGAAGAATGTTCGAAACTCGGGGGTCCACTGTAACTAAAATAACTAACTAAAATTAACTAAATAAATAATATATAGATATATACAGTGGACCCCCGGTGTTCGTTATGCTCCAAACTCGAACAATTATGTAAGTGCATTTTTGTAAGTGCTTTTGTAAGTGTATTTTTGGGGGTCTAAAAGGACTAGTCTAATTTACATTATTCCTTATGGGAATAAATTCGTTTGGTAATGGCACTTGAACAGCAGTCTGGAACGAATAAATTACGAAAACAGGGGGTCCACTGTATATACAGTGGACCCCCGAGTTTCGTAAAAACTTCACTCCTGAAGTCTGCTCAAGTGCCATTACCGAACGAATTTACTCCCTTAAGGAAAAATTTCACGTAGGTTAGTCTATTTCAGACCCCCAAAAATACACTTCCACAAGAACTTACAAAATTATACTTACATAATTGCACGATTTCCGGGGTATTCGTTAACCGAGGGTCCACTGTATATATATTTTTTTCAACAAGTCAGCCGTCTCCCACCGAGGCAGGGTGACCCAAAAAGAAAGAAAATCCCCAAAAAGAAAATACTTTCATCATCATTCAACACTTTCACCTCACTCATACATAATCACTGTCGTTGTAGAGATGCTCAGATACTACAGTTTAGATATACATATCCTAGGTAGTAAGTTGGTAGACAGCATCCACCCAGGGAGGTACTACTGTCCTGCCAAGTGAGTATAAAATGAAAGCCTGTAATTGTTTTACGTGATGGTAGGATTGCTGGTGTCTTTTTTGTCTCATAAACATGCAAGATTTCAGGTACATCTTGCTACTTCTACTTACACTTCGATCACACTACACATTCATGTACAAGCATATACAGTGGACCCCCGAGTTTCGTAAACCCCGGAAATCGTACATTTATGTAAGTATAATATTGTAAGTGCTTGTGGAAAAGTATTTTTGGGGGTCTGAAATAGACTAACCTACGTGACATTTTTTCTTAAGGGGGTAAATTCGTTCGGTAATGGCACTTGAGCAGACTTCAGGAGTGAAGTTTTTACGAAACTCGGGGGTCCACTGTATATACTCTCCCCTCTGGGTTTTCTTCTAATTTTTTACTAGTTCTTGTTCTTATTTCCTCTTATCTCCATGGGGAAGTGGAACAGAATTCTTCCTCCGTAAACCATACATGTCATAAGAGTCGACTAAAATGCCGGGAGCAAGGGGCTAGTAACCCCTTCTCCTGTATACATTACATAAGTTAGAGAGAGAAACTTTTGTTTTTCTTTTTGGGCCACCCTGCCTTGGTGGGAAACGGCCGATTTGTTGAAAAAAAGAAAGATATACAGTGGTACCTCGGCATACAAACAGCTCCCAACTCGAACAATTATGAAAGTGCATTTTTGTAAGTGCTTTTGTAAGTGTATTTTTGGGGGTCTGAAACAGATTAATCTAATTTACGTTATTCCTTATGGGAACAAATTTGTTCGGTATCGGCACTCGAACAGCCTTCTGGAACGAATTAAGCTCATAACCCAGGGTACCACTGTATGTTTATATATACAGTGGACCCTCGGTTTTCGTTGAAAATTCTTTCCAGAATGCTGTTTGAGTGCCGTTACCAAACGAATTTGTTCCCATAAGGACAAATGTAAATTAGATTAGTCATTTCAGACCCCCCAAAAGTACACTTACAAAAGCACTTACGAAAATACTTACATAATTGTTTGAGTTTGGAGGTGCACGAAAACCGAGGGTCCACTGTATACTATATACTATATATATAGCAATGAAATCACGAAACACGAAATCACTTGTTTCGTGATTTCATTGCTATATAGACTACTTGTTGAGGCAGGTATTCAAACAGGAGGAGGCTGAAATTAATCCTTGAGATACCACTGCCACAAGTGTCCTTGGATCATGAGAAAAACATCTAGCTCTGCTGGATACGTGATCTTTGTAGGATCGCTGGCTCAGTGGTCAGGTGATATGGTATGTCGTAGGGTCGAGTCCTGGCCTGCCGCAGTTTGGTAAGTGATATATACAGTGGTCCCTCGGTTTTCGGTCATCTCCAAACTCGAACATTTATGTAAGTGTATTTTCGTAAGTGCTTTTGCAAGTGTATTTTTGGGGGTCTGAAATAGACTAACCTACGTGACATTATTTCTTAAGGAAGTAAATTCGTTCGGTAATGGCACTTGAGCAGCATTCTGGAAAGAATTTTCGGCGAAAACCGAGGGTCCACTGTACATACATACAGTGGACCCTTGAATTTCGTCCACCTTGAATATCGTGAATTTTATCGGCAACTTTTCTTGTCAAAATATTGCCTTGATTTTCGTGATTTGGCTTAGAATTCGGCGGTCGTATGAAACGCATACGGGCAGCCTCCCAGCCGCCACGTGCACACAAAGATTTCCAGACACCACTCAGAGTCAGTCTGGCATTGTATCTCGGCGAGTGACGATCACCTCACCCGTTCATACAATACATTTCTTAATAATCCATTGTTTTTTTTTGCTTGCAATTGCTAAATAAGCCACCATGGGCCCAAAGAAAGCTCCTAGTGCCAGCCCTTTTGTAAAGAAAGTGTAAGTAAGTAAGTTTATTCAGGTTAACACAAATACAGTTACATAGATTATCATACATAGCAGCATATGTGCAGAGAACCTAGGATAACCCAAAAAAGTGAGAAACACGATAGAAGTAAAGAAAGAAATCGTAGAAAAATATGAAAGTGGAGTGCGTGTGGCTGAGCTCTCCAGGATGTACGGGAAGGCCCATTCAACCATCACTTCAGTCGTGGCGAAGAAAAAGGAAATCAAGGAAGCTGATGTTGCGAAAGGGGTGAATATGCTAACGAAAAAGAGATCGCAAATAATCGAAGATGTTGAGAAGTTGTTGCTGGTGTGGATCAACCAAAAACAGTTAGTAGGAGATAGTGTTATGCAGTCGATAATTTGCGAAAAGGCAAGGCAGTTGCATGCCGATCTCGTAAATAAAATGCCTGCAACAAGTGCTGATGTAGGTGAATTTAAGGCCAGCAAAGGCTGGTTCGAAAATTTCAAGAAGCAAAGTGACATACACAGTGTTGTAAGGCATGTTGAGGTTGCAAGTTCAGACAAACATGCGGCTGAAAAATATGTGAAGGAATTCAAAGACTATGTAAAGGCTGAACAATTCTTCCCCTAACAAGTGTTCAATTGTGACGAAACAGGCCTCTTTTGGAAGAAAATGCCAAAGAGGACCTACATCACGCAGGAGGAAAAGGCACTGCCAGGACACAAGCCTATGAAAGACAGGCTAACTCTCTTGTTCTGTGGTAATACCAGTGGGGATTTCAAAGTGAAGCCTTTACTCGTGTATCACTCTGAAAATCCTAGTGTTCAAGAAAAACAGTGTCGCCAAGGCTAATTTGTGTGTGATGTGGAAGGCTAACAGTAAGGCATGGGTCACGAGGCAAATTTTCCTTGATTGGTTCAATGAAGTGTTTGGCCCGAGTGTGAAGAAATACCTCCTGGAAAATAACTCAAGTGCCTCTTGGTAATGGACAATGCTCCTGCTCATCCTCCAGACTTGGAAGAGCAAATGGTGAAGGAGTTTAATTTCATCACAGTGAAGTTCTTGCCCCCTAATACCACTCCTCTCATCCAGCCCATGGACCAGCAGATCATTTCAAACTTCAAAAAACTCTACACCTAAGCAATGTTTCAAAGGGGCTTTGACATAACCTTGGACTCTGAATTACCCTAAGAGAGTTCTGGAAAGATCACTTCAATATCCTCCACTGCATAACCCTTATAGATAAGGCTTAGCAGGGAGTGACTTCCAGGACAATGAACTCTGCTTGGAGAAAATTGTGGCCAGAATGTGTCCTCGAGAAAGATTTTGAAGGGTTTGAGGCTGACCCTGACAACCCTATGCCAGTTGTGGAATGTACTGTGACATTGGGAAATTCCATGGGGTTGGATGTGAGTGGCGAGGATGTGGAAGAGTTGGTGGAGGACCACAATGAAGAGCTAACCACTGTAGAGCTGCAAGAGCTTCATCTGCAACACCAACAGACCACAGCTCAGGAAATTGCTTCAGAGGAGGAGGAAGAGAGATGGAAGTAGGTGCCTTCTTCAGAGATTAAGGAGATTTGTGCAATGTGGAGTAGGATGGAAAGATTTGTGGAGGAACATCACCCTGATAAAGCTGTTGCAGGCCGTGTATGCGACATGTTCAATGACAATGTCTTGTCTCATTTTAGGCAAATTTTAAAGAAACACTAGAAACAGACCTTTCTGGAACAATATTTTGTGTGACAGGGGTCCAGTGACTCTCAAGCTGGTCCTAGTGGCATTAAAAAACAAAGAAGGGAAGTAACCCCAGAAAAGGACTTGGTACCTGAAGTCTTTATGAAAGGGGATTTCCCTTCCAAACAGTAATTTGTCCATCCTCTCTCCTCCTCCTGTCTTCAATACATTAAGAAGTCTCTTCAATAAAGGTAAGTGTCATGTTAATATTGTTTTATTCTTCATGTCTCATTGTTTTCTGTGTAGATAAATGTACATTTCATGTAAAAAAAACATTTTTTTTTAATACTTTTGGGTGTCTGGAACAGATTAATTGGATTTACTGTACATTATTTCTTATGGGGAAAATGGTTTTGATTTTTGTGAATTCTGACTTTCGGCGGACTCTCTGGAATGGATTAATCATGAAATTCAAGGTTTCACTGTACTGTATAACTGCTGCTTCTCCTGTATAAATTACTAAATGTAAAAAGGAAAAACTAAACTATAGCTTTCGTCTTTTTCAGGTAACGCTGCCTTGGTGAGAGATGGCCGGTATATCGAAAAAAAAAATATACTGCATGTGAAAAATGAGGTGACCTATCGGCCATCCGGGGATCGTCCAATTCGGATTTCAGACGCTTTTTTGGCCGAAATTCTATCCTGGATTTTGGCTGTCAAATCGAAAATTGGCCATATTGGACGCGTCCAGCCGCCACTCTGCCGCGTTCATGAGTCAGTCTGGCTGTGTGTCTCAGTGAGTGAGAAAGACTCCGCGCATTCATCCAAACATTTCGTTATAATCCATTGTTTTTTGTGGTTGTTGATTGAGTGCAACTGCGAAATAAGCCACCATGGGCCCAAAGAAAGTTCCTAGTGCCAGCCCTTTGGTAAAGAAAGTGAGAAACACGATAGAATTCAAGAAAGTGAGTGGCGAGGATGTGGAAGAGTTGGTGGAGGACCACAGGGAATAACTAACCACTGAAGAGCTGCAAGACCTTCATCTGCAACAGCAATAGACCACAGCTGAGGAAATTGGTTCAGAGGAGGAAGAGAGTGGGAAGGATGTGGCTTCTTCAGCGATTAAGGATATTTGTGTGAAGTGGAGGGAGGTGCAGTTTTGTGGAGAAATACCACCCTGACCAAGCTGAAACAAGTCATATCTGCAACATGTTCAGTGACAAAACCTTGTCCCACCTCAGGGAAATCTTAACCCTTAAACTGTCCACACGTAGATATACGTTCACTCGCGTAGCTGACCGAACGTAGATCTACGTTTTTTTTCAAATGCTTTTAACCTTGCCACGATAGAGATTAGAGAATGGGTCTGTGCACTCAGTGTGTGTAGTATTACAAAATGTGGGAATGACAAACAAAATGCACTCTTCATTTTAAAGAAAATGAACAATTTATTTTTTTCTCAAAATACTCGGTCAGCTACGCGAGTGAACGTATATCTACGTGTGGACAGTTTAAGGGTTAAAGAGATGCCAGAAACAGCTCTCTGGACAGTTTTTTGTGCAACAGGGGTCCAGTGGCTCAAGCTGGTCCTAGTGCCAGTAAAAGACAAAGAAGGGAAGTAACCCCAGAGAGGGCTTTGATACCTAAAGTCCTTATGGAGGGGGATTCCCCTTCCAAACAATAATCAGTCCTCCCTCTCTCCTCCTCCCTGTCTTCCATACACCAACAAGTCTCTTCAATAAAGGTATGTAATAGTGATTTAAATGTTCATTTATCCATTTCATTAGTCATTTTATTTAGTTCTCATTGTTTGGTGCATGTAAAACTATAGTTAATCTTTAAAACAATTATTTTTTTGTTAATATTTTTGGGTGTCTGGAACGGATTAATTGTATTTACATTAATTCTTATGGGAAATATTATTTCGGTTTTCAGCCTTTTCGGATTTAGGCCGACCTTCTGGAACAGATTATGGCTGATAACCGAGGGTCCACTGTATAGGGGTACTAACGCACTTACATGGATGTAAAGCATGTGTTTTAAAAATTGCAGCAAGGAGGAGGCTGGACACAGTGGAGATGTCATGTCTGAGGGTAATGTGTGGTGTAAATATTATGAAGAGAATTTGTAGATTGGAGATTAGGTGTGGGGGTTACTAAAAGTATTATCCAGAGGGTTCAGGAGGGGTTACTGAGGCGGTTTGGACATTTAGAGGATGGAGGAAAATAAGATGGCTGGAGGATATATAAATCTGTAGGGGAGGGAAGGCAGAGTAGGGGTTGACCTATGAAAGGATGGAGGGAAGGGGTAAAGGAGGTTTTGTATGCTAAGGGCTTGGACATCCAGCAGGCATGCGTGCTGTTGGAGTGTGAGCAAGGTAACATTTATGAAGGGATTCAGGTAAACCAGTTAGCCGGACTTGAGTCCTGGAGGTGGGAAGTACAGTGTCTGCAATCTGAAGGAAGTGTAGGGATATTTGCAGTTTTGAACTGTAGTATTGGCACCCCTCTGGCTAAACAGTGATGGAGCGAATGATGGTGAAAGTGTTTCTTTTTTTGGGTCACTCTGCCTTTGTGGGAGACAGCTGGTTTTTATGTATAGACATACATACATTATACATAGATACTTTATACATAAGCCATGACAATACCTGAAACACAAGGCACACAATTATAAAGCAGACATCTTACAAGTCTACATGCCAACTTATGTTGGCAGAGGCATCTAACACCTCTTTATTCTGTTTCACTGCTCCTCTTTGATATATTTTCTGAGGATAAACTTCCTTGTTAAGTACATTATTGGCTACATCACTTTGTCCCAGCTCTCAAGTATCATCTCATTTTATTGATTTCTTTACTAAAGATTTGTGTGGTAATTAACCTTCATGCTGCAGCTGTGTGAGGAAAAGTGCCAGGTAAGTATTGGAGATGAGCTCAGGCTGTGAAAGGAGGCTGTTAAGGTTGAACCACTGGTGACCCAACTTCCGTACTGTCAGCCAGTGTTCCTTGAAGTTACATATGTATGCCTGTTGCTCCCTGAAAAACAAAAACAAAATAAAGATTGGAATAATTTATACAGTTTTTAATTCTCTGAATACTCTAATGAACTAAACCATCACTATTCTGCAGATTAACCAATACAGATGCTCTAAGATTTATGAATATCTGGGTTATGAATAATGGTACAGTACAGTACTTACAAACAAGGTCTATAACAATACTTTAGGTCTACAAAATAATTTTCTTGAAAGTTCTTGCTCCAACAAGATTGAATTTCCAGAGTTTGACTGAATAGTACATTCAAAAGATCTGCAAATCAGCTACAAAAATAAAATCTGGAAACAACCTACGTTGGGTTGTCTCGAGCAGCTTCTGCCAAGGGACTACTGGAGGCAAAGGGCACCAATGTAAGGTCCCACACTCGCAAAGCAGATGTCAGTACCTGGACACTGAACATGCCACTGTCGTCCATGTTCACCGATGGTTGCTGAGGATTAAATTTTCGCTTAAACATTTCTGCACTAAATTCTGAATTTGACAGCCTCTGTGACCCATCTAATAATTAAAATGCATAATAATAATACAGTGGATCCTTGAAAATCATCAGTAATCCCTTCTAGAGAGTCTGCCGAAAGTCAAAATTGACGATTTTCAAAACCATTTTCCCTATAAGAAATAATATAAATCAAATTAATCTGTTTCAGACACCCAAAAGTATAAAAAAAATTTTTTTTTACATGAAATGTACATTTATCTACACAGAAAACAATGAGACATGAAGAATAAAACAATAATAACATGACACTTACCTTTATTGAAGAGTTGTTGATGTGTGGAAGATGGGAGGAGGGTAGAGGATGGAAGAGTTACTATTGTTTGAAAGGGGAATTCCCTTCCATAGACTTCAGGTACCAAGTCCTTTTCCGGGGTTACTTCCCTTCTTTGTCTTTTACTGCCACAGTACATTCATTACTTACTTTAAAATATTTGTAGTCTTAATGTAGGGAGAGAGGTGTGTAGTATTTATTTGTAGGAATTCAGTGTAGGTAGCCTGTAGACGTAGGTACACGTATGTAGGCCCCCACCCGGGGCTTCACTACACAGCCATATTACTACACTACACAGCCATATTATTACCACGTTCACTGAGTTTAATCGTTTCTAACAACTACCTTTAGATGCTATCATAAACAAAGGGAGAAGTAATGAATAATTTATGCCGAGAATTGTAAACAAACGCGTATGAAGGGTGGTTACTGCACCAGATGCCAGATTTACAGTTTTGTCTAACGCTGCATCAGAGAAAACGTAATGTTTACTCTCCACCCGACTCGCCACTCGATAGCATATACACATTGTATCAATGTTTATATGCTATATGATATGTAACGTGTTTCTTATATAATTTTGAAGAAAATATCATAGATGGAGTAATGAAAATCTATATTTACCTACAATAAAACATTTAACCTAAAATAAGATTTGGTTTGAGCTTGGTGTGGGGAAGTACCCTTACTGGTTTGTGTGGGGAAGTACCCTGGCTGGTTTGTGTGGGGAAGTACCCTGGCTGGTTTGTGTGGGGAAGTACCCTGGCTGGTTTGTGTGGGGAAGTACCCTGGCTGGTTTGTGTGGGGAAGTACCCTGGCTGGTTTGTGTGGGGAAGTACCCTGGCTGTGGTTCCCGGTGGTTTGGGAAGTACCCTGGCTGGTGTGTTCTTTCTTGAATTCTATCGTGTTTCTCGCCTTCTTTAGCAAAGAGCTGGCACTAGGAGCTTTCTTTGGGCCCATGGTGGCTTATTTAGCAGTTGCATGCACTAAAACGAATGAAATATTAAGAAATGTATCGTATGAATGTGTGAGGTGATCGTCACTCGCCGAGATACAATGCCAGACTGAAGCTGAATGGTGTTTGTGTGCTAGTGATGGCTGGCACGTCGCTCGGAGACGTTTCATATGACCGCCGATTTTTAAGCCAAAGGACGAAAATCAAGCCAATATTTTGGCGAAAAAATTGCCGATTTTCAAATTTGCCGATATTCAAGGGGGACGATTTTCAAGGGTCCACTGTAATAATAATTAAATTTTTTTTGTTAAATATTAAAAAATACAAAGAACACAACAGCATAAAAGTTAGATAATATAAATGTACACTATTTTAAATTGTTCTACAAAATTACTTTCACAAAGCCCCATACAGAGAGTTATGTACATAAATGCATTACTCAACTATACCAGATATATACCGGACTTGTTTCCATCTCATACACACTCCCTAACTATTCTAATGCTTTACGGCTAGTTTTATTTTATTATTACACTATTATTTTATTTTTAATTATTATCATTAATTATATTATTATTTACAATCACCTCTATACATCTCAATTCCTGTACAGTATTTACTCGTCTGTTTATCTTTCGTGTATTTACCTCATCCAACCATATCTTACTGCATCTGGTACTAATGACTTGTAGGTCATGCCTTAATTTCCTGGACTTTGGCAAGCTCTATTTTCCTTCCTGTCAGCATCAACTCCAAGATAAGAATTATTAACATTGATTAGCAATGAAATCTTTGCAAATTACATCATAAGACTACACAGCACTAAAGCTGCTTTGAAAAATTTGGAAATTCATGCAAATTGGTGCAAAGTCCTGCAACACTTTTCATATCTCTTGTCTATGATCCATCCAATGTACCTTTCTCATATACAACACTATCCTTGCATCCTATTTTTTGTATGGTAGTTTTTCTATACATCTATAGCTGAACAAGAAATTTAGTTGAGATTCACTACATATAGTTTTACAGACTACAGTGGACCCTCGGTTAACGAATACCCCGGAAATCGTGCAATTATGTAAGTATAATTTTGTAAGTTCTTGTGGAAGTGTATTTTTGGGGGTCTGAAATAGACTAACCTACGTGAAATTTTTCCTTAAGGGAGTAAATTCGTTCGGTAATGGCACTTGAGCAGACTTCAGGAGTGAAGTTTTTACGAAACTCGGGGGTCCACTGTATAATACATTTATTCTATAGTTGCCAAAATAATATAATTGCTATAAGCATACATTAATGGTAATTGTTATACATATAGTATGTAGTTTTACCCTAGGATAATCCTCCCCAAAAAGCTACTGTGACTTACATGACAGTATACAGTGGACCCCCGGTGTTCGTCCATTTTTCGTAACAGAATGCTGTTTAAGTGCCATTACCAATCGAATTTATTCCCTTAAGAAATAATGTAAAGTAGACTAGTCCTTTTAGACCCCCAAAACTACACTTATAAAAGCATTTAAAAAAATACACTTACATAAAAGGGAGTGTTTTGAGCAGGACGAACACCGGGGGTCCACTGTACTGTATTTCCACCAGTCCTCAGGGACAGCTAGGTACAGAATAAAATTTTCTGGAAAGATTCTACACTACCTCCATAAATCTCCTGAAATCATCTGTGTGCATTCCCAGCTCTGCCATATGACGCTGTTCAGCTTGGTCCATCTGCTGTGCTATGTCTGCCAGATCCACAACAGAAAAGTACTGGCCTTGGAGTAGATTGTTAAGGCAGTGCTGACCACAAAGTAACCCATCTTGCTGCAAATAATACACACAGTAAGGTGCAATGCAGCCATACTGCAGAATAACAATTAAGGTGCCTGCTGAATGCAACATACAGGCATAAACTATGCAATATTGATATAGTATATGGCTGGCTATATTAAAGAAAAATTGAAACCTCAGCATCAGAAGGTAACTCCTATGCATTATAAAATATTTTTTATATTTATGTAGAGAGAAATGCTAATAACCTGCTTATAACATATATTATACCAAAACTGGAATTCACAATCATAGTCAGAATTAGGTAGGTTTTGACAGTCGTGCTGTGGTACCCACACCTTAAACACATGGATAAGTTTAAGAAGGTCCAAAGAAGAGCTATAAATGACTACAAGAATTAAAAAAAAATAAGTTATGCTGCATGTTAATGATGGGTGGTAGGAGTTAGAGAGATAAGTAAGTTTTTATTCAGGTACAGGTACACATAAATAGTTACATAGATTATCATACATAGCAGCATATGTGTAGATTACCTAGGATAACCCAAAAATGTCAGTTAGTTACCATTTTGTCCTAGGCACATGTCGATTTGACACTAGGCCTGTTGTATGTATGTGTGTGTGTGTGTGTGTGTGTGTAAGGAAACACTTCGAAATGTTTCCGCCCCGCCGGGAATTGAACCCGGGCCCTCCGTGCATCAGGCGAGAGCTTTAGCCATCAGGCCACCGGTACAGTGACTTATTTCCATTGGGGTCTTTGTTATAAGTACATTAATTATATTTAAAAGTTAGAAACAGGTAAGTATCTGAACTATGTGAAAAGTACTAGTTATAATGAAAGGAGATATACTAGGGGTAAGGTAAAATCAGATGCTTACATTGACATTAAATATAGTATCAGATCATTGTACATTTATGTTAGATATACAAGAAATCACTCTCCTCATATAAGGTCATAAAAACACATGAAAGATTAGGCTAGTAGACAGCAACCACCCAGAGAGGCATTGTACTACTACAACCCTGTCAAAGGAGTGTGAAACGGAAACCCGTAATTGTCTTGAGCAATGGCAAAAGTGATTTCTTCTTTGCTGGGTCACTCAAACTTGGTAGGAGACAGCCAGTGTTAAAAAATTTTTTATTGCATTTGCAAAAGGGTATAACAAGAGGACACAGTTGTAAATTAAGAAAACAGTAGAGCCAAAAAATGCTGGAAGGACCTTAATGGAAATAAAGAACTTTGGCTTTTTTTGGGGTTATCCTAGGTAATTTGCACTATGTATGATAATTGTATTTATGTGTACCGTTACCTAAATAAACTTACGTACTTACTGAAAGTGCCTCGACTGGTCAGTCGACACACCCACCACTTAGGTGCAACTAGTCAGACTAATAACCCACCGGGGAGGTGCAGCGACCAATGGAGTGACAGTTGACCTGACTTACAAATGTATGTGTCCGTCAGTGCACATTTCTCAGTGCGTGACACTGATCCATGTTGCATCATCGTGACGTTAGTGATAATTTACTCAGCAGTGCGCAGCTTCTTCCACTGAGCTGTGCGGATTATTTCCTCGTATTTAAATCCTCATTCGCTAGTCTTAAGGCAGAGCTGTAAAGATCTTATGCATAAAGGGCTAAGCGTCCTGAAAACGCCAAGAGTGTAGAAATATACCTTTTCGTGATAGACGAGCTCCATGACGGCGTGGAGGCGACGGTGACGGCGAACACTTTCTGACGACAGTTTGCTGCTAGTACTATATTCTTTTGCTCACTGGTTAGAGCTTCCCAAGCAACCATGAGGTCCAGGATTTGACTTCCAGGCTCGGTAAACAGACCTACTGAAAGTGTTGAATGTTGAAATAAAAGCATCTGCATTATGCGGTGTGTCTTTTGACGATAATGTAAAACCAAAGCCCCACCACATGTTGGATACAAGGAGATAAAATTTCTGCTTTTGCATGGGAAGCATGAAGTCACTTCATCGAAGGGTACACACACAACCCGCACATAGAAAAGAGGAGCTTACGACGACGTTTCGGTCCGACTTGGACCATTTGTGTTAGTGTGACTTTGTAAATGAAGTTAAGACACATGTGCAGCATCTGGGTATCGGATGTTGCACATGTGTCTTAATTTCATCTTGTCGGTATTGTATACCACTCTTGTACGACTTTGTAAATGGTCCAAGTCGGACCGAAACGTCGCCGTAAGCTCCTCTTTTCTATGTGCGGGTTGTGTGTGTATTGTTCCAGTCACGGTATTGTGCCTTTTTTGTTATTCATCGAAGGGTGTTCGTCAAGGATATCCAATGTCTCTCACCTCATTTCCATTCTACATATAGGTTGATGAAATACCTAGTTTTCCAGCGAGCTAAGCATTTGGTCCCTTAACAGCTCCAAAGAGTGAAGGCACAGGGACTTAGTCTTAACTTAATCCTTCTAAATGTGTTATCATTGCAGCCAACCAGCCGGTCATCGATGCAGTAAGAGCCATACTACCAAGAGCAAATCACTTTTCCCCCCACTGATATAATCTTACCCAGAAATTCTTCGTGGCCAGTACTACTGAAGTAATGCTCAATGACAAACTGAATGACCTGAAGAGGATGGAACAGCAAATAGGGAGGAACGGGGTTGGGGGTTCTAGACTCCTACTTCGCCATTTGCATCTCACAAAATGCTTAGTTCTGCGTAAGCTAAATTATTTCCTGAGGTATACATCGTCATTCACAAGCTGAAAACTATATGAATATGTCAAACTCTTGAAGTTGATATTAAAGGACCCCAATAGAAATAAGTCACTCTGACTTTTTTGGGTTATCCTAGGTTCTCTACACATATGCTGCTATATATGATAATGTATGTAAATGTATTTGTGTATACCTGAATAAACTTACTTACCTCAAGATGGGCAATGGAATCAAGCTACACTTCCAGTTAGACTTAGGGAAGACCGAGAGGAGATAGTGCAGATTGTGTTGCTTTGCTGTATCAGTACAGCAAAGCAACACAATCTGCATTCTTGTCTTTGTGGTGTGTAGTGAATTATCAGGAGAAATTCTTCCAGAGCACCTCAAATACTCGGAAATCATATTCCAAAGTTCGTTGAAGGATTCAGGCAGTAGGGATACTTTTTAACAAACTTCCCACCACAGGCCATCAACCAACCCCGATGTACAGTTAATTGAGGCTTCAATTTTTTCCAGTGCCCGTCAGGGACTTCGTCGACCTGATTAAGATTTGTATAAACTTCAGTTGTTTCTCTTTCAACACTAACGTCTTGTAGACGAACCTATGGGATATGTATAGGTTTTCCCATCAGCTGTCTCGGCGAAACTTTAAAGTTAGTTAGTTAGTTTGATATCTTTATTATGCACCCCATACCCATCCTATGGACAATGTCCTCATGATTACCCTCAAACGTTTCAATATCCGAAACCTGCAGAGAATTGCATCCAGTTTATACTTAAAGAAAAAGACCAATGACAGATTACCCTTTGTGGTTGATAAAGACACACAGGCAGCAACAGGAAACTTAATGAAGACTACGTTTCGCCTGCCCAGCAGGTTCTATCCACAAAATAGGCAACCTGTGGCTCGGTTGATAATGCATTCAGCTCACATACTGAGTGCCCGTTGTTCGATTTTCGCCGCTGTTCACCTAGTAGCAAGTGTGTTAGTCGACTGATGTGGGTCGCATCCTGTGGGACAAGATTGAAGGACCCTAATAGAAATAAAACAGTCCCCTATGATGCACTGACTGTTGGGTTATGCTTGGTAGCTAACCTTCTGGGTTAAAAACCCGAACAGAAACTTTATTTTATTCCGAGTCAACAGAACATCTACGAATAAAAATGTTCTTACACATTTTACTCCAGTCAACACACCAGAACTCATAGTTATGGATGAACTCATAGTTATGGATGAACTCATAGTTATGGATGAACTCATAGTTATGGATGAACTCATAGTTATGGATGAACTCATAGTTATGGATGAACTCATAGTTATGGATGAACTCATAATTATGGATGAAATTCCAGAGTCTTGGGATCCTTAATGTGGTGTTCGTCTGCAGTGTAAATGAGTGATTGGTAATGTCTGTTGTCCTCCTCTAGACTGTAGATGATATGTATCCGCAGTATAGAGAGATCCCAGCGTACTAGGTTGTCTTTTGTGGTTGGTGTTAAAACGGTGACGGTAGCGTAGGAGTCGCTTCGTCCTTTCGGATTTTCCATTGGAGTCCTTTAATCGTCTCCCCAAGGATGCGACCCACACTAGTCGGCTAGTACCCAAATACCTACATACTGCTAACTGATTCTCTGTCATCCATAAATGCTCTCAACTCATTAAGTATAAATTGTGGCATGCTTGTATCAGAAGCCAGACACAGGTATGGTAAGATTGTGAACCGTGGAGTCAGAGTGCACATGCTGTGGATTTCATCTCATATTGGTCTCCAGATGCATGATAGAACTGATGAATTCTCTAAGCTGTATGCTTTCAGAGAGGGAGTAGATTACAATCTTGAGTTGTCAGTTAGCAGTTTGAGAACAATAATACGAAAATAACTTCAATTGAACTTTATTGACTTAAGACTTAGAGAGATTGACATCAGTCAGTTCATCTATCATCATTCCATTATGCAGGAGCCACATGTCTATGGTGCATCCAACAAAATAAACAGACTCTTAGATGTCACTACCGCCCGCCTCCGGCTGGGTTACACGTATCTTTGGCAGGTTAAATCACCACCACCAGATGTAGACCAAACGAAATGTAAACTTTCCCAGATGGACTATTGTCACACCCTGCGTCATTATGTATTGGAGTGCGATCAAATTAATGAATTTAGAGACAACTCACTTAGAAATGTTCAAGAAATGGCAAAGTATTTTATCCACAGTGGTATATTACAGACCATTCTGGAGAAATACCCTGACTTTGCTCACTGTAAATAAAGCATTACCACGTGTGTACTCACCTAGTTGTACTCACCTAGTTGTGGTTGCAGGGGTCGATTCATAGCTCCTGGACCCCGCCTCTTCACTGGCCGCTACTGGGTCACTCTCCCTGCACCATGAGCTTTATCATACCTCTTCTTAAAGCTATGTATGGAACCTGCCTCCAGTACATCGCTTCCCAAACTATTCCACTTCCCGACCACACTGTGACTGAAGAAATACTTCCTAACATCCCTGTGATTCATCTGAGTCTTCAACTTCCAACTGTGTCCCCTTGTTGCTGTGTCCCATCTCTGGAACATTCTGTCTCTGTCCACCTTGTCAATTCCTCTCATTATCTTATATGTCATTATCATGTCCCCCCTATCTCTCCTGTCCTCCAGTGTCAGGTCGATTTCCCTTAACCTCTCCTCGTAGGACAAACCCCTTAGCTCCGGGACTAGTCTTGTTGCAAACCTTTGCACTTTCTCTAGCTTCTTTACGTGCTTGGCTAGATGTGGGTTCCAAATTGGTGCTGCATACTCTAGTATGGGTCTAACGTACACAGTGTACAGGGTCCTGAACGATTCTTTATTAAGATGTCGGAATGCTGTTCTTAGGTTTGCTAGGCGCCCGTATGCTGCAGCAGTTATTTGGGTGATGTGCGCCTCAGGATATGTGCCTGGTGTTATACTCACCCCAAGATCTTTTTCCTTGATTGAGGTTTGTAGTCTCTGGCCCCCTAGACTGTACTCCGTCTGCGGTCTTCTTTGCCCTTCCCCAATCTTCATGACTTTGCACTTGGTGGGGTTGAACTCCAGGAGCCAATTGCTGGACCAGGCTTGCAGCCTGTCCAGATCCCTTTGTAGTTCTGCCTGGTCCTCGTCCGACTGAATTCTTCTCATCAACTTCACATCATCTGCAAACAGAGACACTTCGGAGTGTGTGCGTGCTTGTGTGTGTGTATATGTGTGTCTGTCTGTACTCACCTATTTGTACTCACCTATTTGTACTCACCTATTTGTGGTTGCAGCGGTCGAGTCATAGCTCCTGGCCCCGCCTCTTCACTGATTGCTACTAGGTCATCTCTCTCCCTGCTCCATGAGCTTTATCAAACCTCGTCTTAAAACTATGTATGGTTCCTGCCTCCACTACGTCACTTTCTAGGCTATTCCACTTCCTGACAACTCTATGACTGAAGAAATACTTCCTAACATCCCTTTGACTCATAGGAGTCTTCAACTTCCAACTGTGACCCCTTGTTTCTGTGTCCCCTCTCTGGAACATCTTATCATTATCATGTCTCCCCTAACCCTCCTGTCCTCTAGTGTCGTCAGGTCGATTTCCCTTAACCTTTCTTCGTAGGACAATCCCTTAGCTCTGGGACTAGTATTGTTGCAAACCTCTGCACTTTCTCTAATTTCCTGACGTGCTTGACCAGGTGTGGGTTCCAAACTGGTGCTGCATACTCCAGTATGGGCCTGACGTATATGGTGTACAGAGTCTTGAACGATTCCTTAGTGAGGTATTGGAACGCTATTCTTAGGTTTGCCAGCCGCCCGTATGCTGCAGCAGTTATCTGATTGATGTGTGCCTCAGGAGATGTGCTCGGTATTATACTCACCCCAAGATCTTTTTACTTGAGTGAGGTTTGCAGTCTTTGGCCACCTAGACTATACTCTGTCTGCGGTCTTCTTTGCCCTTCCCCGATCTTCATGACTATACATTTGGCAGGGTTAAATTCAAGGAGCCAGTTACTGGACCAGGCTTGTAGCCTGTCCAGGTCTCTTTGTAGTCCTGCCTGATCCTCGACTGATTTAATTCTTCTCATTAACTTCACATCATCTGCAAACAGGGACACTTCTGAGTCTATCCCTTCCGTTATGTCATTCACATATACCAAAAACAGTACCGGTCTCAGGACTGACCCTTGTGGAACCCCACTCGTCACAGGTGCCCACTCTGACACCTCGTCACGTACCATGACTCGTTGTTGCCTCCCTGTCAGATATTCTCTGATCTATTGCAGTGCCTTTCCTGTTACATGTGCCTGATCCTCTAGCTTTTGCATTAACCTCTTGTGAGGAACTGTGTCGAACGCCTTCTTGCAGTCCAAGAAAATGCAGTCTATCCACCCCTCTCTCTCGTGTCTTCTGTTACCTTGTCATAAAACTCCAGTAGGTTTGTAACACAGGATTTTCCTTCCCTGAAACCGTGATGGTTGTCGTTTATAAGCTTGTGTCTTTCTAGGTGCTCCACCACTCTCCTCCTGATGATCTTCTCCATGACTTTGCATACTATATACGTCAGTGACACAGGTCTGTAGTTTAATGCCTCGTGTCTGTCTCCTTTCTTAAAAATTGGGACTACATTTGCCATCTTCCACACCTCAGGTAGTTGCCCAGTTTCAATGGAAGTGTTGAAGATTTTTGTTAGTGGCACACTTAACATCTCTGCTCCCTCTCTAAGGACCCACGGAGAAATGTTGTCAGGTCCCACCGCTTTTGAGGTATCGAGTTCACATAACAGCTTCTTCACCTCCTCCTTGGTTGTGTGTATTTCATCCAGCACTTGTTGGTATACCTCCCTATTCTGAATTCCTGGAGTCCTTCCTGTCTCCTCTGTAAAGACTTCTTTAAATCTCATGTTGAGCTCCTCACATACCTCTTGGTCGTTTCTTGTGAACTCCCCACCTTCCTTCCTCAGCCTGATTACCTGGTCCTTGACTGTTGTTTTCCTCCTGATGTGGCTGTACAACAGCTTTGGGTCAGACTTGACTTTTGATGCTATATCATTTTCGTATTGTCACTGAGCCTCCCTTCTTACCTGTGCATATTCGTTTCTGGCTCTTCAGCTAATCTTTTTATTATCCTGGGTCCTTTGTCTTCTGTACTTTTTCCATTCTCTAGTGCACTTAGTTTTTGCCTCCCTACACCTTTGGGTGAACCAAGGACTCGTTCTGGTCTTCCCATTACTTCTGTTTCCCTTGGGGACAAACCTCTCCTCTGCCTCTTTGCATTTGGTTGTCACATATTCCATCATTTCTTTTACTGGTTTTCCTGCCAATTCTCTCTCCCACTGAACGTCTTGTAGGAAGTTCCTCATGCCTGTGTAGTCCTCCCTTTTGTAGTTTCGTTTCTCCCTTCCTATTCCTGCTCCCCTCTCCACTTGTAGCTCAACTATATAATCAAAACGCAGAACCAAATGATCACTAGCTCCAAGGGGCCTTTCATACATGATATCCTCGATGTCCAAACTACTCAAGGTGAATACTAGGTCCAATCTTGCTGGATCATCCCCACCTCTCTCTCTGGTAGTGTCTCTAACATGTTGATGCATGAGGTTTTCCAGTACCACATCCATCATCTTGGCTTGCCATGATTCAGGACCTCCATGGGGCTCCAGGTTTTCCCAGGTAATTTCCTTGTGATTGAAATCACCCATAACTAGTAACTTTGCTCTCCCCATGTGGGCTCTTCTGGCCACCTCGGCTAGTGTGTCTACCATTGCTCTGTTGCTCTCGTCGTATTCATCTCTTGGCCTTCTACAGTTCTGTGGCGGGTTGTACATTACAGCAATTACCACGTTATGGCTCTCAGACTGAATTGTTCCTACTATGTAGTCCCTTTCGCCCATTCCATCCATTCCTTCCACTTCCTCAAATCCCCACCGGTTCTTAATGAGTAGTGCAACTCCTCCTCCCCCTCTGCTCCCTCTATCTTTCCTGAGGATTTGATATCCGGGTGGAAAGATTGCATCTGTTATCATCCTGGTGAGTTTTGTTTCTGTGAGTGCTATTATGTCTGGGGATGTCTCCTTTATTCTTTCATGCCACTCCTCACATTTATTTGTTATACCATCTGCATTTGTATACCAAACCTTCAACTTCTTTTCTAATACCGTAGTCTGGGGGGTACATTGGGGTTGGGAAAGTGGGAGACCTGATGAGGAACTATGGGTGGTTGGTGTGAAGGTGGAGTTTGTAATGAGGTGGGTGGAAGCATTGGCTATGGCATGTGTGTTTTGGGTTAGATTGTTTGGCTGCATTGGGGTTGTTCAGGTTGGGGGACATCTAAAGGTGATTATATTTGGGCTTCCTCCTGAGTCTGGGTTCTCCTGTCCATCTCTCTTTCCTCCTTTTGTCTCTGTAACCTCTCTTTCAGTTTCTGTCTTTCTTCTCATGTTCTGTCGCGGTCGAGATACACCCTCCGGTACTCTGATATATCCCTTAGTCTTACTTTCTCCTGCAGGATCCTGTTTCGAGTCAATTCTTCCTTGAAAATCACTTTGACTGGCCGGATTCTTCCTCTTGCAAACCCCCCTATTCTCAGAAAATTTGCCAGCTGGGTCATGTCATCTTCTCCTATTTCTTTCATGATGTTTTCAATTGCTTTTTTCTCCCCTTGTCTTCTTGCTTCATAAGTTTCCCCTTCAGCTTCCGGGAGCCCATAAACAAAGACTGATCTCTCTCTTTCATTCTCCCACTGCCTGTCCCTATGTAACCCCTGATTCGATTTAGTTGCCTCCATTGCAGCTATCCTTTCTTCAATCTCTTCACTTTCTGTTATCCCTTGGCCCAGTGGCTTGTCGCTTTCCCTTCTTAACTTTCCCTGTGCACTGCTGTGGTCAGTTAGGGCTTCTACGTATAGCTTAGCTCTCCTTTTTCTACACTCCCCTCGATTGTTCCTGATGTGATCCTCTCTTTTTCTCGTGCTCCATGATGGTCTGATAGGGCCTCTGCATACAGTTTCACTCCGTTCTCTACAGCCCCTTCTTTGTGTCTGAGGTAGCAGTTTCTGATACCATGTCCATATTGATTTTTAGTTCTTTAGATTGTTTCAAATTTTTCAGCTCCTCTTCTAATCTTTGTATCTTAGCCTCTGCTGTTGTGACCTGCTTCTCCCACTTCCTGCTTTCTGCAGCTATCCTCTCCTCCATTTTCTTGCTTTCTGCAGCTATCATCTCCATTTTCATGCTAATCTCCTCTAGCTTCCTTCCCCACTCATGTTCCTTTTCATGAGCTCTGCTGCCCAATCTTCCTTCGCAGACTCATCCTCCAGTCCCTTAGTTTTCCGTCCTGCTCTCTGGCACCCCATTTTTTTTCTTTTTTGTTAAGATGCCACAGAGTGAAAAACTATGTATTTCTGTGTGGTTGTTTTGTGGTGTGATTGCCTGAGTGTTTGTGTGGGGGTGGAGGGAGTTAGAGGAGAAACTGGAGACAGTGGGGAAATGGAAGAGAGGTGGGGAAGGGGAATATGAGGAGAGAGTGGAGGAGGGGTGGAGAGAGAGAATAGGAGAGGAAGAGGGGGAGAAGGAGGGTGGGAGAGGGAGGGTTCAGGGAAGGGTTTATTGTTTGGATGGAGGACAAAATGCTTCAATTTGACACTAATATCAGCTCTACGGCTTATTTATCTATCACAATTAATCTAATATGACATAATAAACAATATTAATAACATAGAAACATGATATATACAGTAGAATGAATAAAATATGTCATTACGAATATGAGGTCTGGTGAGTGTTATGGGGGATAGGTGGGGGAGGGAGCAGGGGGAAAGAGTCTGTGTTAGTTAGTTAGTTACCATTTTGTCCTAGGCACATGTCAATTAGACACTAGGCCTGTTGTATATATGTGTGTGTATGTGTATGTAAGGAAACACTTGAAATGTTTCTGCCCCACGGGAATTGAACCCGGCCCCTCCGTGCGTGAAGCAAGAGCTTTACCCACTAGGCCACCGGGGGCTGGGCCTGTATGTGTGTGTGTGTGTTAGTTTCTTTGTGTGTGTGTGTGTGTGAATGTGTATGTATGTGTGTGTACTCACCTAGTTGTGGTTGCAGGGGTCGATTCATAGCTCCTGGCCCCTGTGTATGTATGTGTGTACTCACCTAATTGTACTCACCTAATTGTGGTTGCAGGGGTCGAGACTCAGCTCCTGGCCCCGCCTCTTCGCTGTCCGCTACTGGGTCTCTGCTCTCCCTGCTCCATGTTAGTTACCATTTTGTCCTAGGCACATGTCGATTTGACACTAGGCCTGTTGTATGTATGTGTGTGAGTAAGGAAACACTTCGAAATGTTTCCGCCCGCCGGGAATAGAACCGGGCCCTCCGTGCGTGAAGCGAGAGCTTTACCACTAGGCCACCGTATGTATGTTAGCTACCATTTTGTCCTAGGCACATGTCAATTAGACACTAGGCCTGTTGTATATATGTGTGTGTGTATGTGTATGTAAGGAAACACTTCGAAATGTTTCTGCCCCACCGGGAATTGAACCCGGCCCTCCGTGCATGAAGCAAGAGCTTTACCCACTAGGCCATATGTGTGTATATGTATGTGTGTGTATGTATGTGTGTGTGTGTGTGTGTGTGTGTGTGTGGTTGTGTGCAAAGTAGTGGAGAAATTGTGTGCCTTCATCTCAGTCAGAGACTTCGTCTACAGAACATGTCCCCGCCACCGCTGCTGCTTCTTCCAACACCAAATCAACTACTCCATCCACCTCCAAACCAACGTACCAGCACATGCAATACGACAATGTCAAATTCTATACCACAAAACAAGTCAGCAAGGTACTGCCATACTCAGATCTCGCTCAGCACCTTGAAGATGGGTCTGTAAAGTTCCCCCGCCTCAATAACTCAACTGCTACCTTAAACAGGATACTCTACAACCTGCGACAATACGCTAAAGAAGACCCCATGGGTGCCTGCCTCGCAACCCAACTCTCAAGAACAAAATTCAATGATCTCTGCTCTGGCTCTGCTGAGTAAGCTACACTATACAAAGTTCCCCTGCACTTTGCTATTTAGCTAAAGCTGGGGTGTGGCTCCAATCGACCCTAATACAGCTGCCTTCTGTGCCTCTCCCACCACCGCCGCCTGCCAGCCTCCTGCAGTCCACCTACACCCGTCTCATCAGCTGCTACAACTCGCCCCAGCATCACACACGCCTGCAGTTTATCTGCACATGTCGCCCAGAGTGGACGGGCCACTCACCTGTATATTCCCTCCTCCTACCCTTCCCCAACCTTTTCCCATATTTCTATCCTTACCCATCCTTCTTCCATCCCAGCTTACCGAAGCTCAGGTCATCAAGCTCCAGCTCCAGCTCCACGTTATTCCTTTTAAATAGCCTCTGTTTCCATGCATTGTACTCACCTAATTGTGTGCTAGCACTTGACATAGCTCTGGTGAGCTAAACATTGCTGCGATAAATGTCTTATTATCTGCATATGTATCCATTTACCTAACATATTGTAGGTATTCTAGCAAAATAATAGAAACTACAATTTTTTTCACTAGGTTAACCCCCATACCGAAGAATATGGCTTCAGCAATACTCGAGAATGCTTTAGAGAATGTCAGAACTCGCCTGAAAGTGGTGAGAGCTCCTCATGCTAGGGATTTCTTATTGACTGTCTTTAATTCCTCCCTATAGATACTCGCCTCGACCCTCAACTCAATTTATCACCCCTATATAATACTAATATAATAATAATATATCTTTATTTCTACAAGTACATGTACAAGGTATACAGGCCTAGCTGACATCAATGACATACTACTATACAGAAAGCCGCTTGTCATGCAGAGCATTTCTGGCAAATTAGGTTAGTTTTGTCTCAGGATGCGACCCACACCAGTCGACTAACACCCAGGTACCCATTTTACTGATGGGGAACATAGACAACCGGTGTAAGAAAACACGCCCAATGTTTGTACCCTCGACGGGGATCGAACCCGGAACCTCGCCTTGGGAATCCGGGACAGTGCACCAGAAGACCAATTTGGACACCATTGTCTTATCTGGTGTAGATTAGAGGAAAATATCGTAAGACCTTATGAAGATCTCAGTATCAAGAAAGCCAGTGTCACAATTAGTTACTCACCACAAAGCCAACACGAACTATGCAGATCCGTTGGCAGCCGAAAGGAATAATCTAGACTGAGTAAACATGCTACTCTAGATAAATGATGTGGCACTACACAAGTGCAAATACACTGGCTGATACCTATCTCCAACACAGTGAAGAAGGAACTCAGTCGTAACCCTTTAAGACTTTCGGCTCGTATATATGAATACTAGTCTATTTTCGACAATACGGTTGTATACCAGAGTGGATAACAGGTTGTCTCATACATGGAAAAGTTCGTAGTTATGAAAAAAACAATTTGGGCAGATTTATCATTATATTATGACCGCAATGCACAGCATATTAGGGGCTTTTGGCATGTACATCTCATTTATACCTATGTATCATGTCTACCTATGTATCATTGTACCATGTCTAAATATTATTATTATTATTATTATTATTATTATTATTATTATTATTATTATTATTATTATTATTATTGTAAAATTACTTTACAGAATAGTAAAGGTTGGAATTTTTAATTGTTTTTAAGTTGTCTGATGATAAGATTACCTATCACAGTGATAATTCTAAGCAAAAAAAATCTGATAATTAAAACAGCAAAGTCAAAATGAGGGAACAATAACACAAAATACCTAAATTTTGGATGATAGCAACATAGCCGGTAAGATTCGTACTCAAATGCGCGAGTTAATGTAATAGATTTATCATGCACCCCCATACCCATCCTGTGGACGATAGTGTTGGGTATAATATTCATTTAGGAAACTAAAAATCTCAAAGCAGCAGATCCGTTGATAACGCACCCTACTCACTGAGTGCCCGTGGTTCGATCCCCACCACAGGTGAAACGTTGGGCATGTTTCCTTACACCTACTGTCCTTATTCACCTAGCAGTAAGTAGGCAAGTAAGTTTATTTAGGTACAGGTGCACATAAATACAGTTACACAAATTATCATACATAATAACATGTGTAAATTACCTAGGATAACCCAGAAAAGTCGGACAAAGTGACTTATTTCCACTGGGGTCCTTGGGGTACTTCTGTGTTATTCGACTATTGTGGGTCTCATCCTTTGGGACAAGATTAAAGGACCCCATTGAAATAAGACAGACAGTCCCAGATGATACAGTAACTTTATTGAGTTATCCTGGTTGACTAACCCTCCGGGTTAAAAATCCGAACAAAATCTTCTCTAAATGTTCTGTTCCAGTGCTTTATTCTTGCGCTACCGTCCACAGGATGGATATGGGGTGCACAATAAACTAGCCATTTCGGTGGCAAAATCTAAAATCTTCCAGTGCTTTATTAGGTGGGTCGCAATCATGTTTGATCCCCAAGAGTGTTTGCTGCTGCTAGCTGGTGACTGTTCGCTAGCTCGACACCGATATAGTTACATCGCATATGTACCGAACTGAACTAAGTTTTCATAGTCAGTTGAAGACAAATTACAAATATAAGATTATAACATCATAGTTGTAGTCAGCTAAATCCAAATCTAAATGACTGATTACATATACAGTATTATGTTTTAGTAATAACCTAAGTGTTTTTATCCAAACTGTATAAATTAGTAATTTGGATCTAGTTTAAAATATGGTCCAGGAACTGTACCTCAACATTACAGAGGCACATAATGGGTCCAGGGACTAGGTAGCAATGGAAATAAGTCACTTTGTCTGACTTTTTTGGGTTATCTTAGGTTCTCTACATATGCTGCTATGTATGATAATCTATGTAACTGTATTTGTGTATACCTGAATAAACTTACTTACTAAACAGGTTACAGTGGTAATGCAGCGTTGTTTAATAATAATAATAATAATAATAATAATAATAATATATAATAATATCTTTATTTCTACAAGTACATGTACAAGGTATACAGGCCTAGCTGACATCAATGACATACTACCACTATATAGAAAGGCTCTTGTTATGCAGAGCATTTCAGGCAAATTAGATCAATTTTGTCCCAGGATGCGACCCACACCAGTCGACTAACACCCAGGTACCCATTTTACTGGTGAGTGAACAGGGACAAGTGTAAGCTTCTTTCGTCTACGTGCGGGTTATTTATGTATTGTTCCAGTCACGGTATTGTGCCTTTTTTTTTTTTAATTATGCCCAATGTTACCACCCTTGCTGGGAATCGAACCCGGACACTCAGCGTGCGAAGCGAGAGCTTTGCCTACCTGGAGGGCATTCCGGGGATCAACGCCCCCCCCGGTCCATGACCCGGCCTCCTGGTGGATCAGGGCCTGATCAACGAGGCTGTTACTGCTGGCCGCACGCAGTCCAACGTACGATTCACAGCCCGGCTGATCTGGCACTACCTTATATTTTAGCAAGGTTTGCTTGAATTCAAACAAGTTTAAGTGGTTACGCGTTATTTACAGTACGCAGAGTCGGGGTATTTTTCAAGAATGGTTTGTAATGTGACTGTGGATAAAACATCTTGACATTTGGGTTATCCTAGGTAATTTACTCTTATGTATGATTGTACCTGTGTCTACATAAACATACTTCTTGAACATTTGTGAGTGAATTGTCTCTGAATTCATTATGAGGTAAGGTGTGACAGTAGTCCATCTGACAAAATCTACATTTTGTCTACATCAGCTGGTGATGCTGATACAACAAGAAAGAACGAACAAATTTGTTGTGTCAAGTGAATGTTTATAGATGACGTCACAGACCAGTGCTGGATGTCAGCCAATCAACGGCGAGGTATTTCCACTCCTTAACTAATCACAGTCGTCCACTCTGGTAGCCATTTTTAAACCTCACTTTGAAACAGCAGCATCCAGACGACTATTGGCGGGGTGGTGACTGCCTCTTTAAATATGCTTTGACAAAGTAAGATAGATGTAGTTATCTGGCTAATTCGATAGGTTTCAAGGTCACTTAAGTAATAATTCTGATAATGCAAAGCTAATAATTTTGAGTGATTCCTGTTTGATAAATATTTGTCCCTCGAGGAAGTCTTCCAGAGGATTGCCTTAATGCCGGTGAGGGGCTGTTGATCCAAGGAAGTGGACCTATCCTCGCCTTAGATCAAATCTAACTGCCTCCTATTCTCCATGCGTTGTATGATCCATACAGTCGTAGCACTTCCCCACGGTTATAATTTTTTTTTGTGTAATAAGAGGAAAGTCATTCCAGGTGCTGCCTTTTTAGTAATTTGGTTTATTCAGGTATATACAAATAAAGTTATATAGATTATCATACATAACAGCATGTGTGTAGAGAACCTATGATAACCCCCAAAAAAGTCAGAGAGTGACATTTCCATTGGGGTCCATGATCCACGGAATTAACCAACCTACCTTTCTACTCCCATTCCTTAGGCGCTCTATGGCCCTTAGTGTTTAGTACCTCCTCATTTAGAGTATATTACTACTACTGACAGTCACCTAGGTATGATAATTGTATTTATGGTACATGTACCTAAGCAAACTTGTATTTTATTTCAGAGGCACATGATTGTAACAAATTAATGTCACAAACTAGGTTTTAAAAATAATCATTGGGTAAGATCAATAAATTGTACAGTAATTTTAAGCTTTTATTTTTCAGTGATATTTACTGTCAGTAAATTTCAAGAGTCATGGGCCCTAAACTAGAAGACTTCGAGGTGTTGTCTACAATTGGTAGTGGGGCTCATGGAACAGTGCGTAAAGTAAGACGTCGTCAAGATGGACAAATTCTTGTGTGGAAAGAGCTCAACTATGGTGCCATGGGTGAAACTGAGAAGCAGGCAAGTGTATATTCAAGTAGTATAATTGATGTATTAGGTGCATACAAAACTGACAAACAGATGAACAAGATGTGCACCACTGGTATCTTTGTGGATACCAGTTCCTTGATGTCTTGACTTATCTTCCCCTTCTTTAAGTGAAATGTAAATGCCTTCCATTCCCCCAATTGAAGTAAATTTATTGTGGTGACGTTTTACCAATCAGTGGCTTTTTCAGTCCACTGCAGTAGAAGACAGGAAACAGTGTGGGGTGATCAGTCCCTCAGCCATAAAAGGTGGTGGGCAATCCATGTCTTATAAGGACTGAATACTTCTTTTCAAGGCTGTGTGACTGATCACCTGGAGCTATTTCTTCATATTTTCCACCATCTTCCGTATTATTCTCAGTATGGGATTGATAAAATCATATGACATTTCTACTGCCTCCAGCCTCTTTGCTGAACATTTAAAGCCCTTGCCACACCTTACATAAGTGTGTTGGTATCACTATACTCTGCTACATTTCCTGTTCTGCACTCAGATAAATTTCTTTCCACTAGTGCCTTAATACACCACCTACCTTTTTTCCCACTTAATTCTTTTATAATTAACCTCATTGTTCAGACATCTGCCAATACATCCACTCTAAAATATATAAATGCATTCACTTCCTTCATACTCCCTCATCATCATCATCAATCATCATCATCATTGTCATTGTCGTCCTCGTCATCAAACCCATGACATCACTATATCATTCCTATTTGCCATGAAACTAATTCTGTAACTTTGTTCCTACACAACCTTGGGTTCACAGAACATTACTCAGTTCCAGCATCATATTTAGCTCAAGTAAGTATTTTATAACCCAAGTCCCCAGTGACCTGTTAATCTAATTGTGCACCTTGGTGTGTCAGTCTCCCTCTTCCCGACCAGTGGTTACTACGAAAAATCACGAGGTCATGCAACCTGAGATTGAGTACTGTGTTTAATTTCTGAAATTAACATAGATGGTCAGTATTTTATTAATTATTGTGCAGTTTTTACTACTAAGTAAGCACTGATCTGCTAAACTAAAACTTACTCTATACATTGGGGGTACTCGAATTTTAATCGCTAGCCTCATGCTCATGAGAATGGCAATCCATCCCGCTGCTTCATTTTTATCATTAATAAATTTTCTCCAAATTGCACATTAGTTGACACTTTGTTGCATCTAATCTACAGGCACACACAATTAAACAGTTGCATTGAATCTTACAAGAAACTGAAGACAATTTTTTTAAAATCACAATTGCTTATAAAGTTTGTTGATAAATTTTAGCTTTTCATTTTTTTTTTCTAATTTTCTTCACTGTGCATGGTCTGTTTTTCTTCAATTTAATCCCTGACATTAAAGATCTCAAGTGTTTCTGATTGTTATCTCTTCATTCTAGGGGCTAGTACTGGAGGTGAACCTTTTACGAGAACTAAGACATCCCAACATAGTCAAGTTCCTCCATCACATAGTTGATAGGCGCTCTACAACTCTCTACATCTTGATGGAATATTGCCCTGGTGGTGACCTAAAGCATCTCATATCCAAGTGCCACCAGACGTCAACATTTCTAGAGGAAGGGTTCATTTGGAGGGTCCTGAAACAAGTTAGTTTGCTAAATTTCTGTGTTTATAAAAATAAGTGCAATATGTATGTAAATTCAGTGGTATAGCCATGGGCTAGTTAGTGGTCTAATTTGGACTAAAACATTGTCATAAGTTTCATTCTTCTATGTGCGGGTTATTTATGACGTATTAGGCCAATATGTCAGATTGGTCTGGGAGTTTCAGAAACTCGCTTGCCATGGGTTTGAACCCTGCCCATTCTGTAATTTTTTTTTGCAATTGTATTATTTCAATTTTGTGTCATTGTGAAAATCTTTTGTTAATGGTAACATATAAGGACCTCTTTTTGTCAGTTTTTTTGCTTTATGGTATCACACACTGTATGCTTGAAACTTATTTTTACTTCCCCTTCCTCCCATTTCTACTACCTAGTATGTAACCATGTTGAATTCCATCAGTCTATCCAAGCTACATGAACATGTTCATGTAGCTTGCTTTTTTTTTTTTTTTTTTTTTACTGCATGTTACAGCACGTCAAGTCATAAAACCACTTGACTCCACTCCTGTCTACCACGCTCACACACACCTGCTGGATGTCCACACCTCCTACATACAAAACTTTCAACCCCCCCCCCCCCTCCCTCCAACCTTCCCTAGGGCAACCCCTACCCTGCCTTTCCTCCACTACAGATTTATGCACCCTCTAAGTCATCCTATTTTGCTGCATCCTCTCTAAATGTTTCAATCACCTCAGTAGCCCCTCCTCAGCTATCACAGTAATACTTTTGATACCTCCACATCACCTAGTCTCCAAACTCCAAATTCTCTGAATTCTCAAACAGGACATCTCTGCTGCCTCTTCCCTCCCATCCCTTCTCAGCAACATTCAAAACCCATGCTTCAGACCCATACAACAGTGTTGGTAACACTATGCTCTGGTACATTTTTTTTCTTTTTGCCTCCATGGATAAAGTTCTGTCTTCATAGAAGCCTCAATGCCCCACCTACCCTTTTACCTTTGTCAATTTTATAGTTCACCTCATCTCTCAATCTCTCATAGAACCATGCACGGACATATCCACTCCCAAATATCTGAACACAATTGTCATTCTCCCTCCAATCTAATATCCAATCTCTCATTGCCTATATAGTTTTTGATACTCTCATTACCTTATTTCATTTATCCTTTTTTGGTTCTTTCTTTATCTTCTACCTTCATTCTAATTACCCATATAGTTAATAGTCCATTAATGTTATTAATTAAACATTCATTTTTTCTTTGTCACATTTTTTCAGTTTAGCTTTGGCTCTCCATGCAAATCATTTTCTTAGCTTCCATCTGCTAATGTTTTCCAACTTCTCTCCTTTCTTTCTACTACTACCATATTGATTGTTACAGATCTGTGAAGCCTTAAAGGTTTGCCACACAAGGCAGCTGAGAAAAGGACCGATCATCCTCCACAGAGATATTAAACCAGCTAATGTCTTCCTTGATGCAGACGGAGAAGTCAAATTAGGAGACTTTGGCTTAGCCCGGACTCTCAACTCTGAGGCCAGCTTTGCTACCACCTTTGTTGGAACACCCTATTATATGAGCCCTGTGAGTTTTTTTTTTTTTTTTTTTTAACCTGTTTTTTAACCTTGATATATATGATAGTACAGATATGACTTTGTGAGACTGCCTTTATTTGCCTCCCATTATTTCTTTCTTAATCCTTATCTGACATTTGACTTGCTTACTTTTTTAATTCATATACAGTGGACCCCCGAGTTTCAACCACCTCAAAACTCGAACAATTATGTAAGTGTAATATTGTAAATGCTTTTGTAAGTGTATTTTTGGGGGTCTGAAACAGACTAACCTACTTTACATTATTCCTTATGGGAACAAACTCGTTCGGTAATGGCACTTGAACAGCCTTCTGGAATGAATTATGGCCGAAACTCGGGGGTCCACTGTATTCATTTACATTTTATTTTTATGCCAAAATATGAGCGTTATTTTTTAAGAGATAAATACCCATATATGGTTTGAAACAGAAAGACTATTAACTATTGGTCAGTCCTATTGCTTGTATTTAAACTTTAAATGATAGTGTTGAAATCTAAGAAAAAAAATCAAAAGATTTTTTAAAGACTACATTTTATAAGTGATTTCATGATTTGCTTAGTACTAACAATAATATTTGTATTCAACAGGAAGTAATAGAAGGACAAGATTATAATGAAAAGTCAGATATGTGGTCACTTGGTTGTCTGATATACGAGCTGTGCGCTCTACACCCTCCCTTTCAGGCCACCACACACAAGCAACTGGCTGCTAAAATCAAAGAGGCCAGGTCAGTCTCCAATGCCTTTATGCTAATTTTTTTAACACCAGCTGTCTCCCATCGAGGTAGGGTAAACCAACAAAGAAGAAACACTTTCACCATCATTCACTCTTATCACTGTCTTACCAGAGGCATGCTGATAATACACTTCAGATGGCCCCCCACTGCAAATATCCCCTCCTTCAGAGTGCAGGCACGGCACTTACTACCTCCAGGACTCAAGTCCGGTTAATCGGTTTCTCTTAATCCCTTGACAAAATGTTACCTTGCTCACACTCCAACAGCTTCTCAAGTTTCAAAAACCATTTGCCTCCATTCCTATCTAACATGTTAACACATGCCTGTTGGATGCCCAAGCCCCTCACACACACACAACTTCCTTTATTCCCTTCTTTCCAACCTTTCCTGGGGTGACCCTTACCTTGCCTTCTGCTACAAATTTATACACCCTCCAAGTCATCCTGTTCTGCTCCTTCCTCTCTAAATGTCCAAACCACCTCAGCAACCCCTTCTCAGCCTCTGGATAATACTTTTAGTAACTCTGCACCTCCTAATCTCCAACCTACAAATTCTCTGCATAATATTTGCACCACACTTTGCTCTCAGATATGACATCTCCATTGCATCCAGCCTCCTCCCTACAATATTTACAACCCATGCTTTACACTCATATAAGAGTGTTGGTATACCACTATTCTCTCATACAATCCCTTCTTTGCCTCCATGGATACCATTCTTTGTCTCCACAGATGCCTAATTGTACCCTGAAGGACAAAAATATTTATATGTTCACAGCACATTAAATTATTTGGCACAGTTAATGGGAGGTCTACTGGGGGTATCTTCTCTTAATTTTTTTGTTATTTGTTTTAACACGCTGGCCATCTCCCACTGAGGCAGGGTGACCCAAAAAAGAAACCCTTCCCCATCATTTACACTATCGTTGTCTTGCCAGAGGCGCACAGATCAAATATCCCAAATATCCCAAACTCCTTCTTTAGAGTGCAGGCACTGTACTTCCCACCTCCAGGACTCAAGTCCTACTAAATGGAAATGTGTCCTTATATTAAATACATATACAGGTGAGCCCCACTTATACAACAGGTTAGGCTCCAGTCTACTGCTGTAAAAATCACTGTAAAGTGAAAGTCTTGTTTTCACTTTCAGATGCATATAAAAGCCTGATAACATATTTAGACTTATATTTTAAGTGAGCAATAGAGCTAGACCTGAAAAATGCACATATACAATACATACATTATTTTTTTTATTAACACATCGGCCGTTTCCCACAAAGGCAGGTTGGACCGAAAAAGAAACTTTTATCATCATTCACTCCATCACTGTCTTGCCAGAGGTGTGCTTACACTACAGTATAAAACTGCAACATTAACACCCCTCCTTCATACATTACTTAACGTTAAAATATTTTCATCTTTAGCTTGTAGCGAGTAGTGAATATATTTGTAGGACATCTGAATTAATGAAGAATGGGTATAACTGAAAACCACTGTACATTAGCAAAATGCTGTAAAGCAAAGCACTGTAAAGTGGGGCCCATTTGTATGCTGTAATGTCTGTCCTAGAAAGACAAGTAAGGAGAGTGATTGTGAGTGTGCTTTTTGCTTCTCTGGGTCATACATGATAAGTGTTAATAGTTCTAGGGTTCCGTTAATAGTTCTGGGTCTAAACTGGAAAGGAAATATTACAGGAATGTAAAACTATTAAGAAGCACACAGGAAAGTCTATACTGATTGTAAGTAAAAATTTGCAAGATCTAACTCCATTTTTCATGCTCATGAAATATGACGAAAAGGCCAGCTTTTTCTATTAGCACAAAATGTTTGACAGACTTTCATTTCACACATTACTTGTCTTGATAGTAGTACTTCTCCGGATGGTTGCTATCTGCCAGCCTACTACCATACCTTGATAAGAAATGGTCGATGTTTAAAGTAAAAACAAAGTATGTAATACATTCAGGATGAGCATTTTAAACTGTTGTCTTGAGTTCTCTGAGTAGTTACTGAAGGGTGATCACATGACTGCCCTTGTGCAAGATATTTAAAAAAAAAAAATAGGCCTGCCTCTGAATTTTTAGTCAATTAATGTTGCTATTCTTTGGTTCATGCACAAATGTATGTACACAAACAGGTTGCTAGAGTTGCATGACAAGGTAATAGAAATTAAGCAGTTAAATGAGAGGTGGAGAATTGAATTCTCGAGATAAAGGAGACATGGTGTCAGTGTCTGGGAGAAGGTATCAGAGTGGATTGGTGAAAAAAATGGAGTTCAAAGATTATGGGTACTACTATTTCTAGTATAATACTGTATGAGTAAACATGCCAGAAGAGCTAAAATCATGTGTATTCCTGTTATCTGATGTGAAATTAGCAAGACAAAAAAGTTGACAAAGTGCGAATAAATCTGGGGTGGAAGGTAGGAAAGATAGGTGACATCCCAGGAACAGTTGGAGGGAGGGAGTTTACTCTTTTACTGTCTCATATATAGATCTATGTAATTGATGCCAGTGCTGCTTGCATAGATCTGCTTTAAGAACAGCACCCTCATATATGCTGTGAGTGGTTAAATTTTGGCCTAGACATGAAAATGAGTCTGTGCAGTGAGTGCACAGTATAAAAAATCCCACCCTACATGGTGCATGATGATAAAAGTAAACCTCTGACCTTGTTTGGTTTAAAATAGTGACTGAGTTTTTTTTTTTTTAGGGTGGTTTTTAATTTTTATTGGCCGTTTCTTGGTATCCATTGATAGGATGGTAGACATACTATAAAAATAGAAATGATTTTAGTTGATTTCAGGATCTAAAGTAGTAGCTTGAAATAGGGCCCAAAGTAGTGGAAATATTTGATTTTTGACAATTTTCTAGAAGTGTGAGGGGACCCCCACCTCTCCTAGTTTGTTTTATGGGGTTTTATTAGGTCTGCTTCAATTATTAGGATGCTCTAAACCATGACTAATCATTCTTGGTTATATTTTATTATCTGAGAAATATTTTAAAACTTCAATTTTTTTGTGATTGAGGGCAAGTGTAATATAGGAGAGGCCTGAGGACATGATTAATGACAGAAGATTGGGTGTTTTAGTGGCTGGAATACATACAGTGTTTAATTTGCTCTGTTCTAAAAGTGGAATTTATTGAATTTTATGTAAAATTGGCCAAATTACTAACTCTGCACTTTATAGGGTAATTCTGATAGTTGAATAGGCAGTTTCTTGTGCTCAGTTGGTAGAACTGAAGGCATTCTAGCAAAATAACTTAAGAATTTGGTCGAATTGAGCAATGGAATTGGCTTAAAATAAGACTCAAAGTGGGCAAAAATTGCTGATGAGTAAATTGGTCCCAGATTGCCAAATTTGTGCCTGTGTTATTCCGTAAGGTTTTCGTCAAATTGCATATTTTTATATTAGTGTAACAATTGGAGTTCAGATAGGGATTCCCTACCATTTCAAATGATTTTTTAAGCAGCAACAGTATCAGCACTTAATTTCAAGGGTCATGACAGTGAAAGGGTTAGAGACTGAGTTTTAGGGGCTTGAGCATCCAGCAGGCTTGTGAGTGTGTTAGGAATGAATGGAGAAAAGTGATGTTTTAGTGGATATGCTGTTGGAGTATGAACAAGGTAAGTTTTATGAAGAGATTCAGTCCTATTTGCCAGACCTGAGTCCTGGAGGTTGGAGGAGCAGTGCCTGAACTCTGAAGGGGAGGGATGGGGATATTACAGTCAGAAGGTAATCTAATTGTTGTGATGTTAGCCAACATCTGGAAAGACAGCGATTGCGTGAATGACGGTTAATGTGTTTTCTGCTTCAAGTCATCCTTCCTTGATGAGAAATGGCTGCTGAGTTAAAAAAAAATTAAGATAACCAAGGAAGGCTACAATATGGCCTGGACATAATGCAGATTTTGCCACAACTGTCTACTGGGATTAAACCCCAGCAAATGCAGGCTTACGAAAATTTGAGGAAGATGACTGGGGACACAAAGGCTCCCAACTTCCCTTAATGAATGATCTAGGGAAAGTACAGTACAGTATAGTACTGAGTATGTTGCCAAAAGCACGTATCAGCCAAAAAAAAATCTGTTGCCTATTTAGAACGTGCTAGCCTACAATAAGTCATTCATGATCCTTTATTTATTTTATTTTATTAACACATCGGCCGATTCCCACCAAGGCAGGGTGGCCCGAAAAAGAAAAACTTTCATCATCATTCACTCCATCACTGTCTTGCCAGAAGGGTGCTTTACACTACAGTTATAAAACTGCAACATTAACACCCCTCCTTCAGAGTGCCGGCACTGTACTTCCCATCTCCAGAACTCAAGTCCGGCCTGCCGGTTTCCCTGAATCCCTTCATAAATGTTACTTTGCTCACACTCCAACAGCACGTCAAGTATTAAAAAACCCTATGCCTCCATTCACTCCTATCAAATACGCTCACACATGCTTGCTGGAAGTCCAAGCCCTCGCACACAAAACTTCCTTTACCCCTCCCTCCAACCTTTCCTAGGCCGACCCCTACCCCGCCTTCCCTCCACTACAGATTTATACACTCTCGAAGTCACTCTGTCTCGTTCCATTCTCTCTACATGTCCAAACCACCTCAACAACCCCTCCTCAGCTCTCTGGACAATCGTTTTGGTAATCCCGCACCTCCTCCTAATTTCCAAACTCCGAATTCTCTGCATTATATTCACACCACACATTGACCTCAGACATGACATCTCCACTGCCTCCAGCCTTCTCCTCGTTGCAACATTCATCACCCATGCTTCACACCCATATAAGAGCGTTGGTATAACTATACTCTCATACATTCCCTCTTTACTTCCATGGACAAGGTTCTTTGTCTCCACAGACTCCAAGTGCTCCACTCACCCTTTTCCCCTCATCAATTCTATGATTCACCTCATCCTTCATAGACCCATCCGCCGACATGTCCACTCCCAAATATCTGAATACATTCACCTCCTCCATACTCTCTCCCTCCAATCTGATATCCAATCTTTCGTCACCTATTCTTTTTGTTATCCTCATCACCTTACTCTTTCCTATATTCACTTTCAATTTTCTTCTTTTACACACCCTACCAAATTCATCCACCAACCTCTGCAGCTTCTCTTCAGAATCTCCCAAAAACACAGTGTCATCAGCAAAAAGCAACTGTGACAACTCCCACTTTGTATTTGCTTCTTTATCTTTTAGCCCAACACCTCTTGCCAAGACCCTCGCATTCACTTCTCTTACAACCCCATCTATAAATATATTGAACAACCACGGTGACATCACACATCCTTGTCTAAGGCCCACTTTTACTGGGAAATAGTCCCCTTCCCTCCTACACACTCTAACCTGAGCCTCACTATCCTCATAAAAACTCTTCACTGCTTTCAGTAACCTTCCTCCTATTCCATACACCTGCAACATCTGCCACATTGCCCCCTATCTACCCTATCATACGCCTTTTCCAAATCCATAAATGCCACAAAAACATCTTTACCCTTATCCAAATACTGTTCACCTATATGTTTCACTGTAAACACTTGGTCTACACACCCCCTACCTTTCCTAAAGCCCCCTTGTTCATCTGCTATCCTGCTTTCTGTTTTACTCTTAATTCTTTCAATAATAACTCTACCATACACTTTACCAGGTACACTCAACAGACTTATTCCCCTATAATTTTTGCACTCTCTTTTGTCCCCTTTGCCTTTATACAAAGGAACAATACACGCTCTCTGCCAATCCCTAGGTACCTTACCCTCTTCCATACATTTATTAAATAATAGCACCAACCACTCCAAAATTATATCCCCACCTGCTTTCAACATTTCTATCTTTATCCCATCAATCCCAGCTGCCTTACCCCCTTTCATTCTACCCACTGCCTCACGAACTTCCCCTACACCCACAACCGGCTCTTCCACACTCCTACAAGATGTTATTCCTCCTTGATCCTACATGTATATAAAAAATGATCCTACATGTATATAAAAAATATTGGCATTATAGTGTTCTTGCCAGATACAGCATGTACAGTATATAATTGTTATTGCTTGCTTGCTTGATGTAAAATAGTGATACTTGTTGCCTTTTGAAATTACAGATATCCTGTTTCTTTTTTAACAGATATGAACGCATTCCCATTCAGTACAGCAGTGCACTGCAAGAGGTTCTTGGTTTCTTGCTGACTTATGAGGACTTCTTGCGTCCCACTGCACTCATGGTACTCCATCACTCTGCTCTTGTTGCTCGCACTACCTCAAAGAAGGATCACCAGGGAGATGACCCTCTTTATCACTCATTAAGTCACAGAGTTCTCTTGAGTGCAGGAAATCAACCAAAGAAGCTGGAAGTTGTGCAGGATATAGATGTGTCAAAAGAAGAAAATGACTTTGAAACTGGAGAACACAAAGAGGAAATGCACCAAGAAGGAAAGGGGGGGAATAGTAATGAAATACCAAAAATTAATGTACAACAAGCCAAAGAGAGTGAATGCTCCACCAATAGTAGAAAACTTCAAGTAGATGCATGTAGCAGAGATGAAACTCAAACTAAACATAGCAAAATCAACAGCACTTACTCAATGGCTGAAACTTATAGAATTTCTAAAAAAGAAGACTTCTCTAGATTCAGTGATGAAGAGCATAAGCTCTTGCCTTATCAAAATAAACTAGTCAATATTGAACAAGAAGATCAAGGCAGTTCAACAAATTTCCATCTACCTCGAGAAACCCCCAAACTACCTCAGAAAAAAGATCAAACAGAACCTGCATTAGAAAACACCATAGAAAAAATATGCCGTGCAGCTAGGGATGTTGGGCAACTGCCTGACAGAGGATGTAGTAAAGTCCAAGAAGGTATTTGTGATATGAATTTTGCCAAATTGGAATGTGCTTGTGGAGGTATGTCACAAAAATCCTGGAGAGAGCGAGTTTTAGCCCTACGAGAAGCTGAGATAGCAGTAAGGGAGCGTGAAATGGCTTTGAAAGAGAGAGAACGTGAAGCAAGTCATAGAGAGCACCGTGTAGCAGCTATGGAGAGAGAAGCACGAGAGCACTTAGTGCGTGCTCAGATATATCTGAGACAGTCAAGGCCTCGGCAAAATGCTGCGACATCACCACACAGGCCTCCTTCTGATCTGGATACCACAATGAGTGCTGATGTCGGTGATGACATCGTGAAAACCACAACAAAGCTTGATCCACAGCGAATTGATAACCCATTCCTTAAAATGAGAGGCGTACAGCCTTTAGCGGAGAAAAGAGTGTCTTTCAAAGAAAAACCTATCAAATTTAAGAGCAACACACTTGATAATCCAAAAAGTCGACAGAAGAGAGGCAATATTTTTCGTTTAGTATCTTCAGAGACAAAGTCAGAAACCAAAGATAACTTGCCTGATGAAACTAATATTAGAGGGCCCCTCAAAGTTATTTCTGATAATGCTAGCACTGCTCAACAGCAAGGGCAAGGTAAAAAACCACTAGATTCCCCACATCAACCTGCATCTCTCTTAAACCCTGACAAAAAGCTACAGGTCACTGCAAAATCAAGTCTTAATTGCATTCTCAGAGAGAGACCAAGAAGCATTGAAAACCTTGGTAAGAAGTCAAATGAAGCTGTGTCAGGCAAGGAAAATGTAAGCCAAGCTATGAAACTCAAAGTTCCTGAAATTAAACCTGGACTGTGGAGCAGAAGGTCAGGAAGAAAGTTTGCCGATCGACCTGGCCGACGAGAGCAGGTAGTCAGATCGCAAGATCATGTAATGCAGTATTACAATGTAGTGTGATAATTAGTCCCTGCCTTGGCAAGAGACAGCTAAGTTAAAAAAAAACCTGTAATGTGATATTAACAATATTTAACTCATTTTATGGTTAGTTTTATTAGGACAAATGTAAATTTATGTCCATATTAGACCGTGCAGTGTAAGTGTGACGTGTATAATAGTCAAAAAGTGCTCAAACATATATACCGGTAAGAGGAGGTATGCAAACCTTTAAGTGTTCATGTGTTTAGATTGTATTTATTTATAATTACATTTTACATGTTTGATCCCTCCTTCCACTATAATTGTTCTTCACTTATTCTTCATAAATATTAATACCACTTTAGTATGTAATAGGTAAAATTAATCTTATAATATTGACATTACAGTAATTTTATCTATTACTTTACATATTAAAAATGGGAACATACAGCTGGTAAATTGGTGACTGTGAATGACATGAATGTGAGACGATAAATCGGTAATAATTAAAACGATTTAAACATTTAAGTACTTTACTTATGAATATTAGTGGAAAGAGGATTGTCTGAGGAAACTTTTTTTTTTTTTTTTTTTTTTTTTACCCCTGTGGTTTAGCGCTTCTATTTGATTATAATAATAATAATAATGAGGAAACTTTTAGTTTGTAGAAGTGTCTTTTAACATTTGACTCAAGAGACATTCCACCAGTCTGCACTCAAAATGAAATTATCATTATTACATTCAAGGGAAAGCACTAAACCCATTGGGGTCTTGTAGGGCCTGGAGACTGAGTGGTAGTTAGGTTTGGTAATAGGAAAGAAAAAGTAGTACTAATTTCTTGGATCAGGGTACCTACCTCATCAACCCCTTGAAGGGAATTACATCTGCTCCACCCTATTGAGCCCCTTTAAGGGGATGACTGGATACTAATGAATGGCTCTTCATCCAAGGAATTTCAGCCATCTTCCCTTTCCCCAGGTGCTGTAGGACCACTTTAGGTCAGTGCATTGCCACTAATATATTAATAATGATTAACACCATTCACTGGTAAGAGTAAATCCAGTTTAGTGAATAAAGATGTCGAATATGTAGCTTGGAAATAGTGAATGTCCCCATCACCTACATTTCTTTACCTATTTTATTATAAGATAATCTTTGAGATATAGAGAAATTTAAAAGTATATTTTAACTTATTTGTTGAGCAGGTAGTCTGTAGGAGAGAGACTTTTCAGTTAATCAACTATGATGTGCCGAATAGCTCTTGCATTATTACATTCTGGAGGAAGTGCTAAACTTGTAAGGGGTTTTTCATTGTCTGGGGAATGGGAGGAAATTGGGTTTGATCCAAAAGGCAGGATAGGACTAATTCCCTGAACCCTTCAGCAGTATTGAGGTACCTACCCTGAAAGGAAAATGACCTACGCATACACGTGTGTAGCCCTTTTTAAAATATAATAATCATCTACAATGTGCTGTAGGCTTCTTAATCTTCATTATTTATGCTTGTAGGTTAACTCTTTTATTTAGACACTTAAAATGTAATAAATTAATTATTGTATTGATTTTAATTTAATTTCAGACTTAGTTGACCTACAGTATATAGAATTTTTTCAAATTTCAGACAATCCTAATAACTACAAATTACTATTACTATTTAAAAATGTGGACATGTATATAAGCCACTTTAATTAAACTTTTTAATTTTGCTGTACCTCAGTGGCCATATTGAAATGAGTATGTAGATAATTTAAGTTGTTGTACAACTAGTATGAATGGTAATTTAGAAACTGCAAAACATTTGTTTTTACCTACATATATGTATATGAAATAAAAGTTATTGGTTTATACAGTACATAATTTACTTTTTTTTTTTTGTTATTACATAAAATATTAACAAAATGGGGCTGAAGGTTAGTGGTTTCATATAAGACTTCTCTGTGTACAGGAAACCCTCCATGGAATGGACTAATAGGGAGGAGTGGATAACTGGTAATGGCAGTTATGGGGGATAGATTATTTTGCTGTGATAATAATAATAATCATAATAATAATGGACAGTTTTGCTACCAGAGCACTTCATCCATTGTTTCTAAATCGATTGACCCAGTGGATTTTGTTTTATTTCTGAAGTTCATTATAGAGATTTGCTATGTCATGGGCTGTGCCTTGATATTGTATTTCTGCAGTGAAGACCCTAGTGGGTTTATCGCTTGGTTTTGATTATACAGTGAACCCTCTGTTTTTGTTGATAGTTCTTTCCAGAATTCTGTTCGAGTGCCGTTACCGAACGAATTTGTTCCCATAAGGACGAATGTAAATTAGATTAGTCATTTCAGACCCCCAAAAATACACTTACATAATTGTTCGAGTTTGGAGCTGTACGAAAACCGAGGGTCCACTGTAATAATAATCCTGCAGGGAAGCTGTACCTGGCCAGAAAGAACCTTTCATTCCAGGTTCTTCTCACTATTTATAATTTTAATTTGATCCCATCCTCATTCTTGCAGTTTTTTTTTTTTTTTTTTATTAACACATCGGCCGATTCCCACCAAGGCAGGGTGGCCTGAAAAAGAAAAACTTTCGTCATCATTCACTCCATCACTGTCTTGCCAGAGGGGTGCTTTACACTACAGTTATAAAACTGCAACATTAACACCCCTCCTTCAGAGTGCAGACACTGTACTTCCCATCTCCAGGACTCAAGTCCGGCCTGCCGGTTACTTTGCTCACACTCCAACAGCACGTCGAGTATTAAAAACCATTTGTCTCCATTCACTCCTATCAAATACGCACACGCATGCTTGCTGGAAATCCAAGCCCCTCGCACACAAAACCTCTTTTACCCCCTCCCTCCAACCTTTCCTAGGCCGACCCCTACCCCGCCTTCCCTCCACTACAGATTTATACACACTCGAGGTCATTCTGTTTCGTTCCATTCTCTCTACATGTCTGAACCACCTCAACAACCCCTCCTCAGCCCTCTGGATAATAGTTTTGGTAATCCTGCACCACCTCCTAATTTCCAAACTCCGAATTCTCTGCATTATATTCACACCACACATTGACCTCAGACATGACATCTCCACTGCCTCCAGCCTTCTCCTCGTTGTGACATTCATCACCCATGCTTCACACCCATATAAGAGTGTTGGTATAACTATACTCTCATACATTCCCCTCTTAACTTCCATGGACAAAGTTCTTTGTCTCCACAGACTCCAAAGTGCACCACTCGCCCTTTTCCCCTCATCAATTCTATGATTCACCTCATCCTTCATAGACCCATCTGCTGACATGTCCACTCCCAAATATCTGAATACATTCACCTCCTCCATACTCTCTCCCTCCAATCTGATATCCAATCGTTCGTCACCTAATCTTTTTGTTATCCTCATCACCTTACTCTTTCCTATATTCACTTTCAATTTTCTTCTTTTACATACCTTAACAAATTCATCCACCAACCTCTGCAACTTCTCTTCAGAATCTCCCAAAAGCACAGTGTCATCAGCAAAAAGCAACTGTGACAACTCCCACTTTGTATTTGATTCTTTGTCTTTTAACCCCACACCTCTTGCGAAGACCCTCGCATTCACTTCTCTTACAACCCCATCTATAAATACATATATTGAACAACCACGGTGACATCACACATCTCTGTCTAAGGCCTACTTTTACCGAGAAATAATCTCCCTCTCTACTACACACTAACCTGAGCCTCACTATCCTCATAAAAGCTCTTCACTGCTTTCAGTAACCTACCTCCTATTCCATACACCTGCAACATCTGCCACATTGCCCCCCTATCCACCCTATCATACGCCTTTTCCAAATCCATAAATGCCACAAAAACCTCTTTACCCTTATCCAAATACTGTTCACCTATATGTTTTACTGCAAGCACTTGGTCTACACACCCCCTACCTTTCCTAAAGCCACCTTGTTCATCTTCTATTCTGCTCTCCGTCTTACTCTTAATTCTTTCAATAATAACTCTACCATACACTTTACCTGGTATACTCAACAGACTTATTCCCCTATAATTTTTGCACTCTTTTGTCCCCTTTGCCTTTATACAAAGGAACAATACACGCTCTCTGCCAGTCCCTAGGTACCTTACCCTCTTCCATACATGTATTAAATAATAGCACCAACCACTCCAAAACTATATCTCCGCCTGCTTTTAACATTTCTACCTTTATCCCATCAATCCCAGCTGCCTTACCCCCTTTCATTCTACCCACTGCCTCACGAACTTCCCCACACTCACAACTGGCTCTTCCGCACTCCTACAAGATGTTATTCCTCCTTGCCCTATACATGAAATCACAGCTTCCCTGTTTTCATCAACATTTAACAACTCCTCAAAATATTCCCTCCATCTTCCCGATACCTCTAACTCTCCATTTAATAACTCTCCTCTCCTATTTTTAACTGTCAAATCCATTTGTTCCCTAGGCTTCCTCAACTTATTAATCTCACTCCAAAACTTTATTTTCAACAAAATTTGTTGATAACATCTCACCCATTCTCTCATTTGCTCTCTTTTTACATTGCTTGACCACTCTCTTAACCTCTCTTTTTTTTCTTCATATACTCTTACCTCCTTGCATCACTTCTACTTTGTAAAAACCTCTCATATGCTAACTTTTTCTCCCTTACTACTCTCTTTACATCATCATTCCACCAATCGCTCTTCTTCCCTCCCGCACCCACTTTCCTGTAACCACAAACTTCTGCTGAACACTCTAACACTACATTCTTTAACCTACTCCATACATCTTCGACCCCATTGCCTACACTCTCACTAGCCCATCTATCCTCCAATAGTTGTTTATATCTTACCCTAACTGCCTCCTTTTAGTTTATAAACCTTCAACTCTTTCTTACTTACTGCTTCTATTTTCCTTGTATCCCATCTGCCTTTTACTCCCACTTTAGCTACAACTAAAAAGTGATCTGATATATCTGTGGCCCCTCTATAAACATGTACGTACATCCTGAAGTCTACTCAACAGTCTTTTATCTACCAATACATAGTCCAACAAACTACTGTCATTACGCCCTACATCATATCTTGTATACTTATCCTCTTTTTCTTAAAATATGTATTACCTATAACTAAACCCCTTTCTATACAAAGTTCAATCAAAGGGCTCCCATTTTCATTTACATCTGGCACCCCAAACTTACCTACCGCACTCTCTACATGTTTCTCCTACTTTAGCATTTAGGTCCCCTACTACAATTACTCTCTCACTTGGTTCAAAGGTTCCTATACATTCGCTTAACATCTCCCAAAATCTCTCTCTCCTCTACACTCCTCTCTTCTCCAGGTGCATACACGCTTATTATAACCCACTTTTCGCATCCGACCCTTATTTTAATCCACATAATCCTTTAATTTACACATTTATATTCCCTCTTCTCCTTCCATAACTGGTCCTTCAACATTATTGTTACCCTTCCTTAGCTCTAACTCTCTCAGATACTCCTGACTTAATCCCATTTATTTCTCCCACTGAAACTCGCCTCTGGGCCAGACGGCATACATATTCGTATGCTACAGCATTTACATCAGTCTGCTCTTACTGTCCTCTTACGACTCTTTAATCTTGTATGGTCGCAAGGAGTTATTCCCAGCTGTGAAGTCTGCTATTGTTCTCCCTTTTCGAAAACCAGGTGCTACGGACGTGATCCCTCTCACTACCGCCCCATCGCTCTTACCAGTGCAGTTTGCAGGTGATGGAACGTCTAGTTAATAGACGTTTGATGTGGTATTTAGAGACTCACAGTAGTCTCTCCCTAGTCAGTATGGCTTCCGTAAGGGCCGTTCTGCCATTGACCCTTGCTGCGCTTGGATACGTATATTCGTAATGCCTTTGCGAATAACCATTCGGTTATCGCTATCTTTTCGACCTTGAGAAGGCTTATGATACAACTTGGAGATATAATATCTTGGCCCAGGCCCACTCCTTAGGCCTCCGAGGCAACCTACCATTCTTTCTTAAGGCTTTCTTAACTGACAGACATTTCCGGGTCCGGGTTAGTAATGAACTCTCCCGAATTTGTCCAAGCTGAAGGTGTCCCCAGGGATGTGTTCTGAGCACAACACTTTTTCTGCTTGCTATAAATAATCTGGCATCTGTTCTCCCATCCAATATTTGGTCATCGCTCTATGTGGATGACTTTGCTATAGCTTGTGCAGGTGCTGACTGTCACCTCATTGCAGTTTCCTCCAGCATGCCATCAACCGGGTTTCTGATTGGGCCACCACTCACGGGTTTAAATTTTCTAGTGGCAAAACTCATCAAATTACGTTCACTAGACGTTCAGTGGTCTCAGATCATCCATTGTACCTATACGGCTCACGTATCCCAGAACGTGATACAGTCAGGTTTCTCGGCCTCCTGTTTGACCGCAGATTGTCCTGGAAACCTCACATTACCTCTCTGAAGGCGACTTGTCATAGCCGGCTGAACCTCCTTAAAACCCTCGCACATCTTTCATGGGGGCTGATCGTAGAACTCTCCTTCGTCTACATTCGGCCCTAATTCTATCGAAACTCGATTATGGTGACCAGATATATTCGGCAGCCTCTCCTGCCACTCTTTCCAGCCTTAATCCCATCCATCACCAGGATTACGCTTATGCCTTGGTGCTTTTCGTTCTTCCCGGTTGAGAGCCTCTATGTAGAAGCGAACATTCCATCCTTGTCCGATCGTCGCGATGCACATTGCATTCGCTATTATGTTCGCTCTCATGACCTCCGCAATCCTTCCATGTATAGGATTGTCACAGATGTTAGTAGACGCTCGTTATTTGTTCGTCGCCCTGTTTACTTCGTCCCTTTTCTTCGTCTGCATTCACTCTTGTCTTCCCTTCAGCTTCCGCCTTTATATGTTCATGTGGCTTCACCCTTTCCTCTACCCCTTGGGAAGTTCCTGCTGTCCGTGTCTGTTCTATTCCTCTACCTTGCGCTGAAGCCCAACTGCCTACGGCGGCTTTCGCTCTTTCTTTCTAGACCATTTCCGTTTCATTCCCATGCCATCGCAGT